>BMAU01019284.1:0-387671 GCA_019973935.1 Trichonephila clavipes | reverse complement strand
ATCGAATTTATATAAGAAGAATGCTAGAGCAATAACAGCAAAAATTTATTTGTTTCATTTCAGTTCAGAAAAAAAATATGTAAAAGTTAATCCATAATTTTCGAAATATATTTTGAAAAACTGATTTTAATTGCTTGTTTTATGATTAATTTAGGAGAAATAAAATATAAGTCAATAAAAAGTAAGTTATCTGGTTTAAAAAATATAATTTTTTAGAAGATTAAGAAACAAAAGAATGGAGTGTCACACACACACAAGTTGTGTTGAACGAGTTCAAATCGTTTTTAACTTATTTTTTAGATAACATTAAAATTTTTTTTTCATATGCAAGCCTACCATACAAAAATTAAAGGAAAAAGAATGAAATCTAATTTTTTAAAACGAAAATCTGATATTAAGTAAATTAAATTTTTTAATACTTAAAATCAGTTGTAACAATTTATCACATAAAAAATTGAATATTTTTTTGAAGTTATTCCAATGCTCATAATTTAACTTTTGCCTTTTTGTTGTACCTTTTTCTATATTTGGCATAAAACGATTTTTTTTTTGAAAAAATTTTGTATTTACCTCAACAGCGAAAAAAAAGTTCTAAAGGAAAATTCAAATAAAAAAGCTTATTTGCTGAAAATTACATAAGCAATACTGCTGAAAATAAAATTTTTGTATAAAATAATCACAGTGCACTATATTACTAATCATGCATTAATTGCCTAGAATATTACTACGTATGTCTCAATTTTGATGGTGTAATAAACATAAAATATGTTTGAAATTGTATAAGAATGCACTCTTTTGAGTTGAACTAATTGTTTTTTTATTATATTATTATAATTTATTACTCTTTTATATGATTCTTCATCTTCAGAAAAACGTTAATTGATTTATTTAATAAGCAAAAGGTTAATTTAATTGCTTTTATTTTAATAATCAAACCCAATGTTTAATATATTTTTTTACTTACAGATATTATACCCAGTTAATTTTAGATAGAATTGTAGGAATTAAATGTACAGTAATATTCCTCAACTTACGCGATTTTCAAATCTCGTCGATTCCTCGAGACAGACTTTTTTTAATCACTGAAACTGAGTTGGAATCAGAACTAGAGCCTGATGAAATTGGTAATTTGATTGAATATGTTATAGTAATAAATCAGTAAATAAATTTAGAAGTGGACAGTGATAACGTTCAAGGACAGGTGGATTTCCACAAACAGGAGCTGACAATTGATGAGCTCATAGAAATGTATTGCCAAGACATTGAAGTGTCATCCACTACAAGTTTAAAAAAATGTATTTGATCTTGAGTGGTTGAATAATATGTATTTTATTAACGACTGAAAATCTGAACACGATATTTATATATATATACAGTCGAACCTCTACATTGCGTATTTTTCTATATAGCGAACTTTTCCTAAAACCTTGAACATTGGACGATTTTCTTCGTAAAATAACCTCTCTGTAGCGAAGTGCATTTTCTATATAACGAACTTTTTCTTTTGTGATTCAATTTTTGTTCTCCTTTATTTTAAAAGTATTTCTGAAAAAATTTCAAGTTATTATCTCTTTAACACATTTTATGGTGGTCTTAAATCTTGAACTGGTTTAGATCCTAACTCGCCGAGAGCAATACAGTTCTGGACGTTTCATCCGAGAAATGTAACCCTTAACCCTTGTTGCCCAGTTCACTAGAAACATCGATATCCTCTTTCCCCCTCTGTAGAGTTGTCCCGTGTCCTAATTATAAAATAATGTATGTTTAATATTACTTGTATACTTTAAATTCATTAATTTTAGTATAAATTTAATTTCTTAATATTGAAAATACAGTGAATTCTTCGACATTCTTTTTTCTTTTTTTACTAGCAGTTTTTCTTTCTTTTTTTATGGGTAAGATATATAAAATAAACATGTATAAATTTTAAAAAAGGTGCGAATAATTACTTTTTTAATATATAGTGTTTATGAATTTAAAATTTGTTTTATGTGGTTTATAAAATATATTAAAAGATGAACCTCTATACAATGAATTTTCCATATAATGAACTTTGTTTCCGGGATTTAGCGACTTCGTTATATAGAGGTCTGACTGTATATATTATATAAGTAGAGTGTGGACTAATAGTAGGAACTGAATAAAGGTAACAATTTTTAGAAAATATAGACTGCAACGAAGAGCGAATTTTTTCAACGAAACAAGGAATAAAAAAAAATATTAGGATTCTGCGAGGAAATTTTGCGGTTGAAAGAAAAATCTTTTAAGAATAGTCGGTAGGGCCTATACTGGCAGATTACTTTGTTAGTTTATATAAAACCTTCTACAACGAAATAACTTCGGTTTGTGATTTTGTATTTGTCTTACCTAAGATTTCATTAAACAATTTTTCCCTTAATTATTATTTTCTTTCGTCTGCGGCCCCAATTAAAAATAATTTATGTGTATTTGTATGCGAAATCATACCCCGACTTACGCGATTTCTATTTACGTGAATATCACTCGGTCCCATCTATCGCGTAAGTTCGGGGTATTATTGTACATTCATCTCAGCATTCTGAACGGTAAATTCAATTTTAAAAAATAAAGTACTTTGAGAAACATAAACTGTCTTGTAATCAATACTGTTGAAACAATTTTATTTATAGTCATTTTCAAAACTAAAGAATAAGCTGTGTATATATATATTTCTCTTTTTTTAAACTTAAAATTATCGTTATTATGCTTGTTTGTACTATTAGTAAAACACCGAAACCATTTATATTAGACCATTGACAATTAGTCAACAACGTAAAATTACGGATGAACATCTTTCTATATTTAACAATGACAGCTTAGCTGCTATTCCAGGGATTCTCAACTAGTGTACCGCGGCACTTTTGTGCGCCGCCAAGTTATTTCAAAAATTAATAATTGTGGTCTAAACAGAAAAAGTAAAATCCGGAACCGTATAATTCGACCATTTTATACAAATAAACTAAGAGTATTCATGGCATATTTAACTTATCCTTTCGTGGATAGATGAATATAAAAAAAATTGATTGGGTTCGTAATCGATTTGTGTACGGATATGTCACAGGAAAATGATGGAATTAGGAATTTCATCAAATCCCTAAGAGAGATGATCAATTGGCGGGAGTCGTTAAAATGACGTTGTGACGGGGCTTTTTCGCGCCTTCTATTAATCCTTTTGGGGAATCTTTAGGGGCCAGAAGGGCATTTCATTCCTACCTTTTAAAGAAGAAAACTCGATATGCAGATTAGGAATGATTATATACTAGCTGGTATATCCGTTCTTCGCACGGGTGAACTGAAAAATTAAACAACACAGATTGAAGGATAAAGAAGTTTTTAATGAGTTAATTTTACGTGAATTGCAAATTAAACAAAAAAAAAAGCTTTTGACGTAACTCAGGTAACAAAAAAAAGAGAGAGAGAGAGAGAAATAAAACACCTTTGTTAAATTTTAAGTATGTGGGTCTAATAGCTGATAAAAAGGATTTTTTTTTATTTATAATTCCTCGTAACACTCTTGAGGGTTGATTTTTGAAAATACCTTCCTAAGCTAATCTCTGCTCAGCAAAAGTAACACATTGTTAAAAGTTTTGTGTAATGAACGCTTAAAATAGTGTAAATAATTTTTATCTGAAAGTATAATACATTAATATTACTTTCTGTAGTATTTGTTTTATGTTAAAATTGTGTAATATTCGCAAGCAACGCCGTTTCTTAAATTATAATGGCGATTCAATGAAAAACTTAGCGAAATGTTAACGATAGAGTCAAGCAGTTTACTGCAGTTTTTTTCATACAATATTTTTTTTTGGATCGCTACATTTAAAATTAAGGGATATACATAAACAAAATACTCCACTTTGGAAAATTTAATCCGTTAGAGCTAATAAATTAAATAAAGGTATTCCACTGTAAAATTAATTATATATACCGTTCACTTAAAATAAGTAGTCAAATCATTTTCTAAGGTCTTCATTAACATACAAAAACATAAGACACTTAAATTTTTACAAACTATTTTTTCCGCTAAAATACTTATCATGGAACCCGTGCTGCCATATATCTTGGAAAAGCGGATTTCAAAGAATATTCCTGCTAATTATTGGTAGAATATTCCTTCTAAGTTGGTGTGGTGTGGTAGTTAGGAGAAAGGGGTGCCAGCTCAGATGTCGTCCACGTTACTTGACTATGGTTCAAAATTACGTGATCCGTTGCCAAAAGCCCTCGTGTAGCTGAACAGTGCAACATTAATATTCACTAACTCTCACACTCCAAGAAATACAGAACAATAGTTATTGCGTTTTTAGGTGTGAAAATAATTATATCTGCCTATTCAATTAAAATTATAGCGTTATAATTAACTACTAACCACAAATAAATTTTGAAAATTTGTCCAAATGATGCAGTGTGAAAGAGAAAGCTTATTTACTTTTAGTATCAGAACTGATAAAAGCATTTATTTGGAAAAAAGATCAATTTCTTACTAACAAATATGCATAATAAGATGTTAAAAACACATTAAAATAAAGAGAGATTTATAACAACCTCTCCCTTCAAAACTTAGTTTGATTCTGAAATAAAAAAAAATAGGCATTATATCAGAGGAATTAATTAGAAGCGATCACCTTGCGTAGCCAAAACAAAAAAGGTTTTTCACAAACAAAAGATAGATATATGCAGACATGGTTTTTTTGCAGCGCATTAAATTGCTAGCAGACAGAATTTTTTCCTACTTATGTGACAAATATCGTTATATTTTTGACACTTTTCCCAAATCTTTATAAATTATAGTCTATGCTATAAATTATAGCCTATGTGCTATTCTGATGTATAAGCTATATTACTGTAAAGTTTCATTAAAATCCATTCAGTAGTTTTTGCGTGAAAGACCAACAAAGATTTTCACAAACTTTCACATTTATAATATATATTAGATATATTGGAGCTTTTGCATTCGCGAAGAGGTCATCTGGAGGCAGGAGAGTATTATAGGAACCATATATATAGAAGCCAAAAAGTTGCATAGAAGCCGGTTCAAGTGGGATAATAATAATATATAGAAGATATAAAGCTTGGTTGCTGATCGCCGTGAGACATCGATAAGCGATAGATTATTAAAGTTTAATTATAGAGCGGATTCTAGTTAGTTAAGGAATCGGCTGTAGATACAGATTCGGAGGTTAATTTATCATAAAGATAGTGAGTAGGATTTAATGCGCTATTTGCTAAAAATTGTTAATTACGTCATATCACTCCTATCGTTTTTATCTAAGTAAGACTTGTGTTGCATTGCTTAATATATATTGAGATATAATAAAATAGATTTATTATGGAAGGTTCGAGGGGTCAGTCTTTTATCCCTACAAATCTAAATCACGTGGATGAAGAGATGATACCCCAGGGGCGTGGGGTATCGCAAAGTCTCTTGATGGTCATCTCCCTGATGAAAGTAAGAGATTTGAACAAATTCTTGACATGTTTCAGTGAAATGATGAAATAATATTGTCAAGAGTTTAAAAGTGTTTATTTAACAAATATGGTGCATTATTAAGCTAGAAGCTTGTAATTCAACAATAGTCAATGAGATACAAATTATTTATTCGAAACTAACTAACAAATAATTAGAAAATTAGACTGGTATTTTTTTATGTGTAACATCCCTTTTTCTCTCGGTTACTTACACACTAAAATATCAGTCCCTATGTTAATCCCATGGTGCCATTTTTTTGAAGATATGGGGGTTGATATTTAGGGGATCAATAGTATTACCTGTATGATTAGGAAGTACAAGGACTTGACCCCCTAGTGTCTCCCCCCCTGCCCACTGGTATAGCTAGACCTAAGTGGACCCTGCATCAAAACTTTCTTGGAGGCCCCTTTTTGGATACATTTAAAATTTCACTATTTTAACTTACATATATCGGGGCCCCAGTATCTCTGGGGCCCCGTACCATTGATACGGCTGATACGCTGGTAGCTACGCCCCTGCTCCCGTCCCCCTGGACAGCATTTTGCCAATGCAAATCCTGACTAGTTCATTTCATCATTTCACTGAAACAGTTCAAGGTGTGATAAAAATCATTTACTTTCATCAGGGAAATGACTTTGAAGAGACGTTATTTTAACTTCTCCCGTCAATTGGTCCTATCCCTTAGGGATTTCATGAAATTCCTAATTTCGTTATTTTCCTGCGACAGATACATCTGAATTTGAATTTTGAATGAAGAGAGGAAAAACTAATTTCGCCTTGTAATAATCGAGATTTAATTTCAAAACATTCGGAAGAGCCAATTAGTTCATTTTGGATTCAAATTAGAGGCGATTATCTCATAATAGCCAAAAATGCCTTAAAATAGTGTTGAAACTTTCTACGTCTTATTTGTATTGATTCGGATTTTCAGCATCAACAAATATAAAAAATGAAAAAAAAAAAAAAAAGACTGAGACTTTTAAAAAGGATGACGAAATGAGAGTGAAGTATCAGCATTATTACGACCAAATACGAACGAAATGATCAAAAATCATCAAGCTCAAATTTCGTATTAAATGTATTCGTATAGTTAATTTGTAATTAATTACTCAATAAACATTTTACTGTTTTTGTCGTACATATTATTTTATTTAACGTTGAAAATTACTATCGAAAACTATTTTACATAGTGTATTATATATATACAGATAAGTTTTAAACTTATTTTATTGTTAGCGTGTCACACCACGTTTTAAAATTATTAAAAGTGCACCTCAACAACAACAACAAAAAAGGTTAAGCATTATTGTGGTATTTAATTGTCCTTCTGAAAGATGGTACTCCTGTGGTAGCCGACTGACCCTGTCGAGTAGCAGATTCGAAACCTTTTTCCGCCAAAAACACGCCATGTAGAGAGATCACGTTCAATCTGTCGTGGCACAAATTCCCCCATTGGCGTGGTGTGGAATTTCGCAGAGAAGAATCCCAGCTCGAGTGTCGTCTTCGCCGCTTGACCATGGTTCAAAATTACGAGGTCCATCGTTTTAAAAATTGCTCTACGGAAGAAACAATTTTAAACATCAATGCATTATGTTATTTTATGCATGTACATGCTTAGGTGATATCTTAATATTTAGCCCTCTTGGCGGTTCATAAAAAGGAGTGATAAAAAAAGTAAAACCACTGATGTAAATTGAAACTAACAAGGATAAAAAAATTAAATTATATATATTGTGTACACATCTCATAATTTGAGAGAACAAAAATAAATAAATAAATAAAAATAAGTAAATTAATATTTCTTTCCTTTTCAAATAAGTTCTCACTACCACACTTAACCAACATATTTCTATAAACCAGTTTAGTTCAATGCCCAACCATAACTTAATTCTGCGCGATATGACACACTTTCTCGAAATCTGGACTCGAACCAAAAACTAGTATAACATAAGCCAAGAATTTCGCGACATTAACCGTCGGGTTACAATGAGACAATTTCGAGGAATAATAAATAAATAAATTATTATAAATAATGTGATTATAAATAAGTAAATATAAATAGTTATAAAACTCTTAATTATTTATTCCACATTATGTGTTCTTGATTCTTTTAATTCCTTTTTATTTATTTATTAGTTAAGCTTCCGTTCTTCTAATTTTTTTTTTTATTTCGTACGTTTCAGTTTGATTAACATGTCATGTGTAATTAGAATTCAAGACTAACTTTTGTTCATGCTTGCCGAGAGTATTAACTATTTTAAAAAAAAATTATTTCATAACTTCTGTTAATTTTTTAATGAAGTTATTCCATAACTTCGGACTTAGCCTTGTGCTTTGTGAATAAAAAAATATAACTTAATAAATAAAACATAATAAAAAATATAACTCATTTTCTTATAGAAGAAATGTACTGTACATCTCACTGCAAAATTTGATTATTTTCTGGAATTTATTTCACACTGACTTTTTTTTGAAGTTACATCAATGGCGCTGCAATCGACTTTTTGGAGGTGTGGCTTCCCACCCTTTTCCTTCCTTTCTTCCCCTTTTTGTTTTTGTAGACAACTGTCTGCTCTGTTTATACGCGGCCAGAAGGAGATTTCGTGTTATGGATGGTGGATATCAGCTGATAAATATACAAACTGTCAACAAATCATCAGTTCGGAAATACTTTCCGGGATATCAAGTATTGTTTAAATCTGAAGAACAGTAAGCTTTCTTGATGTTTTTGCGGAAATGAGAATTTATCGGTGAAAGGTGTTATTATCAAGGATATATATATTTATCTTGCATCAAATGATCATTTTATAGCGTGCGGTCTGCACTTTACATTTTATTCATGCTGGCTTGAAGGAGGATAAGTTATAATTTATTACAATGTCTGCAAGATCACAGGTATGTCAATATATTTGAGATATGTAATTGAAATATGTTGGCTAATCGAAAAATTATAAGTCCTTAAAAATTGTTTTATGTGACACCAATTTTTCAAATTGTTCACTGCAGTTTGAGAATTTGCAGAAAATAGAATTATTATTAAAAAAAACTTTCGAGTTACTTTTTGTTTTAATGTTCTAACCAAGTTACGAAAAAAAAAAATATTATGCATTCGGATCTCAATATCGGGCTTAATTATTTATACGCGATTTAAAAAAAAAAATCAAACCGATTCATAGCATGGAAGAGAAATTCATTTATTTTTTGCATTTGTTAACTAACATTACAACCTGTTAAATTATGAAAGAAAAAAAAAGATAACAATTGTACTGTTTGAAGTAATATTTTTAGTAATTATATGAATGAAAAAATTTGAATTTAAAAAGTTTTAAAGTCGTGGAATTTAAAAATTTATACCAATCATTTTATATGAGGGATTTTTACAAATAGTACATTTTAAAACTTATATATACATATGTTCTGTTTCTTGAATGAAAAATGATTGAATTATTTAAGAAATATATTATTTTAAGATTTAGAAATATTTGTGATTTTAATGCATTTTATTTAAAAAAAAACACTACTTGAATAATGTTTGAAATTTTTTACATTACTTTCTAAGATTTGCTTAAAAAAATTGATCAAAGCTCAGTTTTGCAATCAAATGTCAAGAACACAATTTATAATCTTCAGCCTTAAGTTTCCAAGTGGAAATTAGGTGCTTATTTATTCGATTCTAAATTATTTAAGATTTAATTTATTAAGAATTTCTGCTCCTGCTTTGGATTTCTTTTTAGATTTTGTAGCATAGTTTGTTTGTGTGTTAAATTGTACATTTAAAGAAATTCTTGGCTATTATAAAGTTTCATATTCTGTATACTTTTGAATGTGATAAATTCTGCCATATTTTTTAAATTGAAAAATTATTTTAAGATTCCAGCAAAACAAAATAATGCAAGCCATACCATTGCCTTTCCTGCCAGAGATGCCTTATATTTATCAAGTTCTGAGAAAACTTTTGCCAATGATGAGCTTTTACCAAGTCTTCCTGTACCATCTCTCAGCGAGACAGTATCCAAATATTTAGACTCAGGTGAAATTTTCTTATATTTTTTTACAATTCATTTTAATGTAATTTTTGTTCTAAAAAAACAAAAAAAAAAATCCAGTAATTTTGAAAGATTTTTACATTTTACATTTTTTTGGCTACTGATTTAATCTAATATAGAAAACATTTTTGTGCATATTTAAAAATATAATTGACAGAACATGAATAGTAGTTTAATAATAATATTATTATTTGCCAAATATTAACTTTTAGCTGACAATTGGTTTTGAAATTTATTTCTTTGCCAACATAAAATGTTTTCTGACAACAGATATAGAATTTTAGTTGGTTAATGTGTTGTAAATAAAATGTTAGAGAGTTTTTAGAAGATATTCCAAAGTAATATTTGATTCATATGTATCACTAATTCCACTAAACTGATACATTCTCTACAAATAAAACTCTATAACTATGTCACAAAAGATGTTTTTTTTAAATAGTTTCATTAATTTAGTATCAAGATAAAAATTTAATAAACTTCTGTTTCAGTGAAAGGTCTTGTAACTGAAAATGAATTTATGAGAACAACAGAAATAGCTCAGAACTTTCAAAATGGTATTGGAGAGGAATTGCATGCAAAGCTCTTGCAAAAAGCTGTATCAGAAAGAAATTGGGTAAAATTTTCTGAATAAATTATTATAATTAGATTTATGCTGAATGAAAACTTTAGTAGTGCTAATAAAAAGAATAATACTTTACTTTACTTTTTTTCCCTTGGATTTGAAGTGAATTAATGTTGCTTTTCATAACATGCTTTTTAATAAACTAAGCTTAAGTATTTTTATAAATGTATTTTTTTTAAAAGTAAATATAGTTTTTGACATGGAGAAAAAAAAAATGTTGATAGTTAAAATGGACTTTATTCTAAAAGAAATATTCTCTTGAAAATTTTTAGTAGTATATTTGTTAATTTGATTATGTTGAAATTAAGATTTTATTTTAATTGATTTAATAAATTACTCACATTAAAATAATATGCATATATTTTATAGTTGTCTAAAAGATTGATGTTTCAAGTTAGTTATAAGTGTATATATATATAAATGGGAAATATTCCATTCCTTAAAAATTTTAACTTAGAAGATATAGATATATTTTATGAATGCTGCAAAATATATTTGCATTCTTTAAAAGAACTTGTTAAAAATAAGTAATGTAGTAAAATTTAATTTTTTAAATTCAAAATAATTTTTTGCTTTCATCTTATTTGTATTCTTAAATTACAAAGCTTTATTTTTTAAATTAAGATAAATGCAGGTCTGAAATATTTTGTCTTAATTTAAGGATGAGAATTAAATTTAAACAAATAAGAATGTATTTAAAGAAAGATATATTTAACTGTTTTGGCAATAGCTATATTATTATTCATAATGAATATGTAAACATGTTTAAAGTAATTTTTTCCTACTTCCTTGATGGACCTGAATTTTAAGTAGTTACATAAACACAAATTCATTAAATCACAAGTTTTATTTGGTTTTTTTAATGAATGGTCAAGGGAATTTTATATGAAAATAATTTATCACTTCTATTTTTATCAGCATTTGTTTTCCTACTTTAATTCTTTTTCTTTTTTTTTAATTTGTTGTTTTCTACTACTATGTCTTTTTTTGTTAGATTTATTGTTCTCATGAGTTGTTTTATTTATACTATTTATTCTGGCTGCCTTAAATATACCTTATTTAAATAGTTCATATATATTTTATTAATGATATCAATAGATGAATTAGCTGGTGCATGTATCATTAATAGAATATTTTTATTTCTGTATAAAAATGGATAAATGTTAAAAATATGTATCTTTATTATATAAATGTTACTTGTTGAAAATGAAAAGTTAGTAAAATAATGTTAGAAGAAATAAGAAAATAGTGTTAGAGAAAAAAAGAACCTAGATCAAAATTAATTCATATGAGATATATCTTTTTTTTATAATTAAAATTTAGCATTTTTATATTTTAATATGTCATCACTGTATGAGATCCCTTTTCTATGGAATTAATATTACTGAATCTCCTGGCTGTACTTTCTGAGACTCTGGTCAGTGTATGACCATTGAACATTTGGATGTGTGCTCTGCACTAAAAAGTTTTAATTGTATTGTTGAAGAATATTGGAGAGCATATGCACTAATTGCATAGTTGTTATTTGTAGTGTGGGCATTTGTAAAATTAAGAAAAATAAATATTTTAACATGTTCTCATCTTCACTGAACACTGAATGATCTTCTTAAAAAATGTGTAAAAATTTTACATTTATTTTTGCTTCAACTTTTTTTTTCTATCTGAGAATTAATTTAATAATTGTAACAATGAATTGATGCTGGAAGAATGTGTTAGAATAAAAACAAAATAATTTTTCTTGTAAATCACATACATAATCAGGTCACTAATTTTGAGTGAAATGTCATGCAAAACAATATTCTAACAAAAATAGGAAGAATATTAGCTTTGTATTTATAATATAAATATGAAAAAGGAAGAGAGAAATTATTATTCTGTTGAAATATGTGTAATTTTGTTTCAACAAATTTATTCTATTGCAAAGATTTTGAAAAAAAGTAACCCAAGTGTAAAATTTAGTTCACAAATATTTTGCCAGTATGTTAAGCTTGTGTATGTAAAAGCTTTAGTATTTCAGTAATTTAAGTTTCAGTATCTTATCATGTAATAAAAAACGTTTCTTATTAAATTACATTTGTTTTATTAAAATGAAAATATTTGTGCAGTTAGAAAAATGGTGGGAAAATGTTGCATATCTATCTCAGAGGACACCTTTAATACCCTTGTGCAGTATGTCAGGTTTCACAAATATGGGAAATGTTTGGCCTCCAACTGCAGGTACCCAAATGGAAAGAGCAGCCTTATTATTGCATTTTCAATTACAGTTTTGGAAAATTTTGAGAAAGTAAGCTATATTCTTATTTAAACTATTTCAATCAAGCAATTTATTCCTATTTACGTTAGTAATTAATTTAAATTATTTGATATATATTCTAATAAATGAATTCTCTTGTATGTATGAAGCAAAATTTTTTTTGAGGTATACAGAATTATAAACATGAGGGGAAAAACTGTTTAATTACACTTTATATATTTGTTTGTTTGAAAATTATGAATGAAAAATATCCAGCCAAGAAAAACAAACTATCAATTTTATAACATAACTGATAATACTACTAGTTAATAATATTGTGTTAACAGCAAATATATTTTTCTCTATATATTTATTAATATTATATTAGAATATCTAACATTTTAATATTTATAGAAATTATTAATATTCAAATTGTATTAATTTATAATGAAATTATCTTATAATGATTAAATATTTTGTCATTATGTTGTATGGTTTAACTTATTCGTGTTTCAATTTTCTCAATATTTAGCAGTAATTTTTATATATTAACTGTAATGTACAATGTTATTCATTTTTAAGAATGAAAAATAATTTTAAAACTGAATAAAGAGATTATGTAAAAAATTTATTTATATGTAACTTTTATTTGGTTCATTAAATTTATTTTTTCTGTTTTTAGAGAACAACTAAAACCTCATAATTCTCACAATGTTCCATGGTCTATGCACCAGTTTAGAAGGTATTTTAATACAGTTCGTGTTCCTGGAGAAACTACTGACAAATTAGAATGTTTCTTTCACACTGGTATGAAATGTTAATTATGAGTCTATATGTTATTCTAATAATTTAATCGGTGCATGTTTTGGGCAAAGTATTTAATGTTTTATGAAATTAATTAAAAAGAGAGAGAAAAATGACATGAATTCAAATTGAGTCAATGGTATTTTTTCTTTTTATAGGTGAATGCTATCTAAAATTATTTTTATGTAATTATACATGATTTTTATGTTTTTTAAAATTACATGAGAATATAACATTACATTTTTAATTTTTTCTCTGAAATTTAATTATAAAATATATGACTGAATATCAATTACAGTTTGTTGAAAAAGGGTGTATGTAACATTTAATTTTTACAGTGTAATAAATCTTTGTAATCAATTTTCAAAAAAAATTAATACTTTGTTTTTTATAAGGAATAATTTTATTGCCCACTTTATTATTTCAGAGCTAGAAGAACCAATGTCTCCTACCCATCTTGTAATTTTGCATGGTGGTCACATTTTTACATTTGATGCAGTTGATGAATATGGAGATATTTTAACCCCACCAGAACTACAATTACAATTTCAGAGAATTGAAGACTGGTGTAAAGAAAATGCCCCTGGTGCTTCTGTTGGAGCATTGACATTAGCTGACAGAACAACATGGGCCAAGGTATACTTACTGTATAAGCTTACTTTACTTTAAAATTGTTAATTTTTAATTTTATCCTCATTCATGTTTGTGAAATTGTATAGAGATATTATGACAATTTGTTGTATTAAGCTTTGTGTTCAGCAGCATATTTTTGAATTTTATTCATATATTTCTTTAAAAAATAAGTTTGATTTATGATAATTTACTATTTTCTTTTTATAGTCATTGCCTTAATTTGTTGTACTATGTTGTGAGAGAAAAGACATTTTTTGCTTATCCAGCATATTATAAATTTGTGTTTAGAATGTGATTCAAACTAATTTTAACATATTTACATGTTCAACATTCATTTAAATGATATATACCTTCTGCTCTTTTTTATACGCATTTGATATTTAATATCTACTATTAAATATAAATACTAAAGTATATATGGGAAAGTTTTTGCTTGTATAGCTGTTTTCATGCTAAAATTTATTATAATAAGGAGTTAGTATATCTTAATTTTATCACCCCACTCCCACAAAAAAAAAAAAAAAAAAAAAAAACTCAGAAGATTAGACATAAGTAATTTAAAAAATTGATAAAATACATTAACTTTCAAAAATAATTCATGGAAGGTTACATAATCTAATTAACTGCCAAATTCTGAATAGTGGAATATGCAAAACTTTGAAGCAATGGTGGAGTTCCAGTATTTTTGCTTTGAACAAATTGATGGAAATATGTAAAAGGGCTCATTGGTTTTCAATATTTTAAATTGTTTTTAGGTAAGGGGTCTTGATAGGCATACTTCACTTACAAAATCATATATAGATACACATATATATATACAATCTGCCTTTAAATATGTGATTCTACAACTGTATTAATGTATTTTATTTAACTTCTTTAAAATCTTTACATGCAAATTTTACTGAATACTGTTTGTAATAAAGTTATACTTTCATAAAAGATCTTAAACACTGTTTAGACTGGGATTAAAATATTTTATGTATAATTAATAATAAAAAGGATTTTTCTTATGAAATTGAATAGCCATTGTTATATAAATGTCCATTATGAAATATTAATCTTGTAGTAAATATTGCAAAATAATTTCCTATAGAATCGAAAATGGTTACTGAAATTAAATCCTGAGAATGAATTGCACATGGAAACAATAGATACAGCTCTTGGTATTGTGGTTTTGGATGAAGCAGAGCCAGCAGATTTGACAGGTGTAAGAATTTTTATTTACCTGACTTTCTTATAAAAATATTGAAATGTAACTTAATTCCCATGTACTTTGATTTATTATGCATGTTTCTAGCATTTATTTATTTTATTTGTATTTGTTGTTAATAAATTTTGTTATTAAAATTAATTTTTAAGATTATAAATATATTAATTTCATCTGTGACTTGAAAACAATTTTATTCAAATGCAAGAAAAGAGCATAACATAAATAATTTTTATGTTCATGTGATAAATAAATTCAGACATTTTTTTCATCATTTGATAAAAATTTGTGCTTATTTTTGAATACTTTATATAACTCTTTGTTCATATTTTTAGGTATGTGCTCAAACACTTACAGGTGATGCATTAAACAGATGGGCTGACAAATCTATATCTTGTATAGTTTTCAAGAATGGCACATTTGGATTAATTTCAGATGTAAGAAAATTAAATTGTTTTTTTCAAATTTCCATAATTAAATGAATAAGGCAGGGGCAACTGGGCCCAGGGTTTCAGCCACAATTTGGACCTGGTCTCGTCCTCAACTCAAATTTAGTAAGATTATGAATTCGATTTATTTCAACGGTCAAATGTTATTTCCAATAGTATTCTTCATAAAACCGGGAATTTCAGATATGTCAACTGGCTGCCTGTGATGACCAGTGGCGCACACAAGGGGGGGCCAAAGCCCTTGATTTTTTTCTGATTGATTATAATTCAAAGTATATAGTACGTAAAATTTAATAAGTATTTGTAATTAATGATTACTTTATTAATTAATGCTAATTATTTATTCAATAATTAGTTTTTTACTGTGTTTTGTTCGAGAAAATCGACAAAATCAAAAGGAGCATGATACAAGAATGGTGAACTTTCGATCCCGGACCCCCCCTTGAAAAATTTCTGTCTGTGCTACTGGGGATGACCATCATCCATGTGTAGTCCATGCATGTGCATGCACCATCATTACTCAAAAAAATCATCAGTCAAAAGGCAGCAGTCACTCCAGCCAGTTTGTGGAATTGTTAGTCTTGAACATTTATTCATTTCGAGTTATTGTTTATACGAGTTTTTGACCACTTATGTCATGCACTGTCTACTTTTTAGACTCATATGTAGGACCTACATTTGTGTAGTTACTCCAATACAATTACTCCAAAAAAGGAATATAAAGTGATTTTACATGGAATATAAAGTTATTTCTATGCATAGTCGCACAAACCCAAAAGAAATACACCACAGTAAATAAATCGGAAATAATTTAATATTCCTTGGGCGGCCCAGTACCATTTGATCCACAGACCGGTACTGGTACGTGGCCCTGGGGTTGGGAACCACTGATTTAGAGTTAGAAAGAGAGAGCAAAAAAAAAAAAAAAAAAACTTAAAAATTTTATTAGAAAACATTTCTGAAATTTATCAATGAGATGCCATCTAGCATCTATTCTCAATTCTGGTTATTACTCTTGCAATGCTGAAATAGTTAAAATATACAGCTATTTTAACATGCTAATTGAAATGTTATATAGTAATATTCCGCTTAGTGTGGACTCGCTCATTGCGGATTCCGTTATTGAGTAGATAGTAACTTGAGTAATAAATTTGAATTGTGACTGATCAGGAGAATATTAGCCCCCCCTCCCCTGTAAACTCAGCTTTTGGGGCCCAAGCCCAAATACGTACTTAGTGTCAGTCAAGCTTTGGGCCCCATATAGTCCCCCTCTCCCCACCCCCTCCCGATGCTGGGGTGTACGTTACGCCATTGTTACTGATTTAGATTCAATATTATGCGGTTTGGAAAGAGTTTGCTCCAAAATATTCCCGCCAAAAAGTTCCCTCTAAAAGATTTATATCGAAGTGAACACAGTATTGATTAATCAAGGTCAGGTGCGATAATAAGAGCGTACGTATATACTAACGAGATAAGGGGCTTGTGGCAGACACAGCTTTTAGAGATACCTTATCTTAAAGTCTTTATGATTGTTGTTATTCGGTATTGTTTTTCATACCGCAAAAAACCCTTTCAACTTTTAGCTAAATTCTGTGTCAAGATCGATATTTTTCCGGTAGTAATGATTTCCGGCATTTTTTTTTCATTCTCACTACATTGAACTGAATAGAATATTAGCTGGTTGAGAATAAGGGATATTTTTGTATGTATGCCGCAATGGTGGTTGTTTCTAGAAGAATATGCTATATGACATTTCTTATGGGTTTGTATTGCCGATCATATGAATTCCATTAGAACAGTGCTCCGCAAGCTTTTCATAGCCGCGGACCGGTCGACGTTTGTTAATTTTACCGCGGCCCGCCGAGGGTGAGGATGTTTATTGTTTATATTTTAGACTGTTTTGATTTAATAATTTTAATTTAATTGTATTTAATCGTGACTTCTGAATAAAATATAGCTACACTAAACAAATGAATATAAAGTGATTTAACAAGGAATATTAAGTGATTTTCATAAAAAGTAGCCCAGACATAAGAAAAATATACCACAGTAAATAAAAGAGAAATAATTTAATGTTTCTTGTGCGGACCGGTAGTATTTGACCGGGGGTTGCGGAACACTGCATTAGAATGTGAAGATAAATAATCTATGATGGAACAAAATAGCGTTGTGGATTTTCGACATCTAACTATTTAATTAAAGTTTGGAAGGAAAATGAGCCTAACGAGCATTTTGATCCATGTAAAACTTTTAAGTTTTTTTCCTAGATGTGGTAGGGCATTCAAGAGACTTTATAGACATTAAGTGTACATATCCTTCCAAATATGATCATAAAGTTTCTTAGAAACCCCAAAAGCTTGAAGCTTCGCTATGAAGTTGGCTATAATTTCTTGATTAAGTTATCTTGAAACAAATGGAATCGGTCGTTAAGTGTCGTCTGACATCAAATATGAAAGAATGCCAGAGAGTCCAAATGGGTATATATATTGGACTAAAATGACTGGTAGCTCCTGATTAAAGGGTGTAAGCACTTGATCGCTGGGAATTTCGGATTTAGCCGTGACCCATGCAAGTAGCGTACACAAGGGGAGAAGGCTGCCCAGGGACGGCTTAAGGCGTGTGCCCGGGCCAGTGGCGTAACGTACACCCCTTCCCACATTGCGGGGGCAAAGTTTGACTGACTCTAAGTAAGTATTTGGGCTTGGGGCCACAGACCTGAGCTTGCAGCCCTAATATACTCTGTTACGCCACTGGTCCGGGCCAAGGCCTCGACCACAATGGGGGCCTCGTCTCGTTCTCAATTCAGCCTTAATAAGATAATGATTCGAATAATTTCAATGGTCAAATGTTTTTTCCGATTGAATTCTCCGAAAATCTGGAAATTTCGGACTATATGTCAACTGGCTACATGTGAGGACCGTCGTCCATGTATAGGCATAGGCCTACCACCATACACCATCATTACTCCGTCAGTTAAAAAGTGGCAGCCGGTCAAGCCTGTTAGCGCGACTGTAAGTCATGTACATTTATTTATTTCGGATTATTGGTTGTACGAGTATTTGACAACGTATGCTATGCACTGTAATTTAAGGGTTATATGTGGGACCACATTTGTGCAGGGGTTCATGGCAGGGGCGTAGCAACCACCGTGTCAGCTGTGTCAACGATACGGGGTCCCAACATCTGTATGCAAGAAATCGTAAGATATTAGGAGCCCCTAACAAGAGCCCTCAACGAATTCTTGATACAGGACCCTCTTGGAATTAGCTACGTCAGTGGCCCTGGGCCTACTTTTGCGTATTGGCCCAGTGCCTCAAGAAGCTTTTAGACGTTCCTTGGGCTATCCCCCATATACCGACCGATTTTTAATTTTTACCATTCAGCGTTTTCGTCTGCGTGTGTGTGTTTGTTTTTCAGAATATATCTCCTTCCTCTCATAAGGGAGGTCTGTGTACGCTGCTAATCCATGCTCCACATTCAGCCGTCCAGTTTCGGTTTTTTTCCCTTGCTACTTTATTTTTGGAAAACTCGGCACTCGGTAACTCAACAGTCCGGATAACTCGGGCACAACTTGCAAGTGGACAAAAGCCCACGTGCAGACCCGTTCCAGAACGATACCGAGCAAGAAATTCTGTCCAATTAATAAATTATTGCTGTTGCCACAGTTAATGAAAAAGTGCCGGAAAATGGTAAAGAATGTTAACGTTGTGGGTACCGTAAAAACTCCTGAAATATCACATAGTGAGAGACACTAAAGACTGTCGAAAACACCTTTCAATATTTTGAACAAGATATGTGTCAGTAATAGATTTACTGTTCCTTCGTCGTCTTCGTGATGAATCAGCAGAACGGAAGACAACAGAAAATTTTTACGCATTTCTTTAAAAAAAGTAGCCTGTGTATTTACAAAGTCAGCTTCTTAATTTTCATTATAGACAGCTTTATGCCTTCTTAAAGTATTTTTCTGAGGTGTGTTTAATCAGGTAAATCTCTGTATTCCAGTGGCGCAGATAATGGGGGGGGGACTAAGGATCCGGACTTCCCCCCCAAGCCCTTATTTTTTTCCGATTGATTATAAGTATATAGTACGTAAAACCTAATTGAATATTTGTTATTAATAATTAATTTTATTAATTAATGGAAATTATTTATTCAATAATTAGTTTTTTACTGTGTTTTGTTCCCGAAAATCGACAAAATCAAAAGGATCATGATACAAGAATGTCGAACTTTCGACCCAAATATTATTCCCATACATATTCTCTGAAAAACAGGGGATTTCAAACTGCATGTCAACTGACAAAAGTGGTAAGACTGTATTATTATATGATCACCGTTGTCCATGTCTAGAGGACTAGGTTTAATCCCTCAACAATCATTCAATTCATGTAGTCGAAATGCGGCCATCGGTCGAGATGGTTTGTGCCTGGGTTTTTGAGTTTGTAAGTTGTGCCCATTTATTTGTTTCAAATTATCATTTGAACGAGTATTTGACAATTCATGTTATATACTGTCTACTTTTAAAGATCTTAGTTAGGGCCTACTTTTGAAAAAGGACCCAAGGCATCAAAGAAGTTTAAGACGTCCCTGGTGACCCCTAAAAAATAAGGAACATATATATTTTTTAAAACATGTTGTATCATGTTAATTTGCAAGTATTCCTTCCAAATCTAGAACAAATTGATTAATCATAAAAAAAGGAAGGAAGGAAGAAATTTATTTGGCGCAGAATTGACGTTGAAAAATAATCAATCATCATCAATGTACATCAATGTATAGAAATTATTTCGAAATTTAGCGCTATCATAACCAACAATCAGATGAATGTATTTATAAATATCGTAAGTTCAAAGACATTCCATTCTGTAGTTTGCACGGAATCCCTTCAGATTACGGTATTGGATATCTCGCGTCATATGTTACGACGACCTTGTAATTAGTGTTAATTTTCCTCCATTTGTCCAACTGGGGAACTAACATAATGAAATACACTGCACCGGAAGTCATTGACTTTTTCGATCGTGCCTTCTAATATGGAAAAAGGCGTTACTTTATGAGGCAGGTGTGCCATCATTACTTAATTTAAGCAAACACTTGAAAGTCCCGAAGTTTGTTCTATTTTATTTTTTAACTAGCTGGTATATCCGTCCTTCGTACGCGGGTGAACTGAAAAATTAAACAACACAGATTGAAGGATAAAGTAGTTTTTAATGAGTTAGTTTTACGTGAATTGCAAATTAAACAAAAAAAGCTTTTTGCATATCTCAGCTGAAAAAGAAAAGAAAAGAAATAAAACACCTTTGTTAAATTTTAAGTCTGTAGATCTGATAGCTGATAAAAATGATTTTTTTTTTATTTACAACTCTCCGTAACACTCTTGAGGGTCGATTTTTGAAAATACATCCCTAAGCTGATTTCTGCTCAGCAAAAGTAACACATTGTTAAAAGTTTTGTGAAATGAACGCTTAAAATAGTGTAAATAATTTATATCTGAAAGTGTAATACATTATTATTACTTTCTGTTGTATTTATTTTATGTTAAAATTGTAATATTCGCAACCAACGCCGTTTCTTAAATTATAATGGCGATTCAATGAAAAACATAGCGAAATGTTGACGATAGAGTCAAGTTGGCAAATGTCTTTCATAGCTCGAGCTTTATTAGAGCTTTGGAAGCCCCGCCGTGTGGGGAAGCGATGTACGTTAATGCTTTATCTACCGCATTATGATGTACTGCAGTTTTTTTCATGCAATATATATATATATATGTATATATTTATCACTACATTGAAAGTTAAAGGATATACATAAACAAAATACTCCACACTGGGAAATTTAATCCGTTTGAGCTAATAAATTAAAGATATTCCACTGTAAAATTAATTATACACACCGTTCACTTAAAATAAATAGTCAAATCGTTTTATAAGGTCTTCATTAACATACAAAAACATAAGACACTTACATTTTGATATTAACTATTTTTTCGGGACAAAAATGATAATCTTTGCTATCCGCTGAAAACGCCGTCAGCTAAAAACGTAATATCTGCTACAAAACTATTCGCCTTCCCCGCTAAAATACGCATCATAGAA
Source organism: Trichonephila clavipes (assembly GCA_019973935.1). NCBI lineage: Eukaryota > Metazoa > Arthropoda > Arachnida > Araneae > Nephilidae > Trichonephila > Trichonephila clavipes. The sequence goes on along the minus strand of BMAU01019284.1, from coordinate 366,097 downwards.
CCCGTGCTGCCACAAATCTTGGAAGAGTGGATTTCAAAGAATATTCCTGCTAAGTTGGTGTGGTAGTTAGGAGAAGAGGGTGCCAGCTCAGGTGTCGTCCACGTCACTTGACCATGGTTCAAAATTAAGTGATCCGTCGCCAAAAGCCCTCGTGTAGCTGAACAGTGCGACGTTAATATTCACTCACTCACTCCAAAAAATACAGTGCAGTAGTTCTAATTATTTTTATACTTAAAAATGTGATAAAAATTATAGCGTTATATTTAACTACTAACCACAAAGTTTGAAAATTTGTCCAAATGATGTAGTGTGAAAAAGAAAGTTTATTTACTTTAAGTACCAGAAGCGATAAAAGCATTTATTTTGAAAAAAGATCAATTTCTTACTGCCAAATGTGCATAATAAAATCATAAAAAAATATTCAAATAAAGAGAGATTTATAACAATCTCTCCCTTTAAAACTTAGTTTTATTCTGAAATAAAAAAAAAAAATTAGGGATTACGCTGATTACAGGAATAAATTAAAAGCGAGCGCCTTGCGTAGCCAAAACAAAAAGGGTTTCTTCACAAATAAAAGATAGATATATGCTGTCTTGGGCTTTTTTGCAGCGCATGCCAGAATTGCTTGCAGATGGCAGAATTTTTTCCTACTTACTTGGCAAATATCGTTATATTTTGGATACTTCACACAATATCTCTATAAATTATAGTCTACGCTATAAATTATAGCCTATGTGTTATTCTGATGTATAAACTATATTACTGTAAAATTTCATTAAAATCCATTCAGTTGTTTTTGCGTGAAAGACGACCAAACATCCAAACAAACTTTCGCATTTATAATATATATCTCGATACACCAGAGTATTCTCTCTCGATTTTTGTGTTTTATTTTTTGGAAATCTGAATCTGGTTAAAAGCAATAAACTTATTTATTGTATCTAAATTAACATTTAAAATTAGTAACCAGTTTCAATCTAGAATTACTTCCATATTTATATAATTTTACTGAATACAATTATTCTCTTCACTTGAATATTCCCATTACAACTAGGGACGTCTTAAGATGCCTTGAGGCCCCTGGGCCCCTACTCAAATGTAGGCCCTACGTATGACCCTTAAAAGTAGATATAAAAGAAGCATATGTAGTCAACAAAAAAATGTGCATGATTTACGATCTCACAAACCAGCAGGACCGACTGCCATCTTTTGACTGAATGAGTAATGCTGGGGTATGGTGGTAGGGCTAGGCCTATATAATGACGACGGTCATCACATGTAGCCAGTTGACATATCATCCGAAATTCCCAGTTTCTCGGAGAATGCAATCGGAAATAACATTTAACCGTTGAAATTATTCGAATCGTGATCTTATTAAGGCTGAATTGAAAACAAGACGAGGCCCTGGGCTTGGGCACAGTTGTTCCATGCCCTGATTACAACATACATTTTCTTGAACAAAGTCAACTGGTTTTGAAAATTTTACAAGTATAATCGTGAAATACTATGTTTGTTTTTATAATTGGAGTGTTGAAGTATTAATTCTTAAATTAATCTATATCCATAATTCTTATGCGACTTCTAGAACCGATTGAATTTGAAGATGTTGCCCTTTGGATTCCGTTTGTTTAGTATTGGAGTTTCAGAAAGTGTCAAAACGAAATTTTTGAATACCATGACGAGATCATGAGTGAATTTCGAACATATTCCACTCGATAATTCATAGTTTGTTGCCAAATTATTGCGGCTCGGTGGCTTAGAGGTAGCGTGCCACTTCGTACGCCTAAGATTGCGAGTTCGATCCCGGCTGCAGTCGATAGATTTTCTAGTTGTGGAAATCGTAGGCGTGCATGTCATATGATTATGTGACATGTAAAAGGTTCCTTGAGTATTAATTTGGCTCTGGTACTCACGGCAAAATTAAGGGGCCGTGTAGCCGTGTGGTTAAGGTATCGGATCGCGTGGCTGGTCTTGTCACGAGTTCGAGCCTAGTACCACTAAAGACCCGCCGTGTAGGGGAACGATGCACGTTAAATCTGTCGAGAGCTCAAACGTCCTCCTGTTGGTGTGGTGTGGAAACTAGGAGAAGGGGGTGCCAGCTCAGGTATCGTTCACGTCACTTGACCATGGTTCAGAATTACGTGGTCCGTCGCCAAAAGCCTTCGTGTAGCTGAACAGTGCGACGTTAGTATTCACTCACTCGGCAAAATTAAATCACGGCAATATTATATTTAAAACTAACTCAAGCGTTGAAATTTGATTGCGAAAGACCCCACCAGATGATGCAATCATGAAATGGCTCTCACATTTGGGTACTTGCCGTGTTTGCAAAAGCTTATTTGCCAATATGCAGCTCATTAGGAAAGAAAAAAAAAACCACTGTTTTACTCCGTCCACAATTGTTTCCTGTTTTACTCAGAGCTAGTTGTGCTGTTGAAATACTCACTATTTTTTTGACTGGAGTTAAAGTTCATTGGCCTTATAATTTTTTTTTTAGTTAAAAGGATTTTGCCTGTGAAATTTTGAAATGATCTGATAATTTTTTTACGAGTGCTTTGGATATACCCCTTCCCGAAAAGTGTGTAACTTTATTTATAGAACAGTACTGCATTACCTCTTTTTATGAGATATGAATCTAATAGCCAATACCTATTCTAGCTGTTGCCATTTGTATTATAATTAAAAAGTTTAAATACACAGCACTTTATGGATTACAGTAACAGTTTACTATTTATAGTTGAGACTTGACATTCGCAATCAATCTCTTCTTAAGATATCTGACTACGTTCGGAACTGTGATTTTAAAAAGGCGCATAAATGGATAATATTCATAATATTTAGTCACTTAGATTAGAATACATGCATAAAATTGTTTTTAGGACATTTTGGTAAAAAAAAATTATTTAAATGCAATATTTGGCAAAAAATTAACTTAGAATAACCTTTTTTCAAAATGTTCTCCTTTTGTGAAAAATGCTTCTATTATAATAAAATTTTGCCTGTATATAGCTGTGCAGAGGCTCAACTTTAATTTTTGAAACATATAACTTAGAAGTGGGTTTATCCATGTTTTACGACAACGGAGGGGAGGAATTTTAAGAAAAAAACGCCGATAATTATTTCAATTGGTGGTAACTCTGAAAATAATGTGAATTTTTCAAAAATGAAAGTTGAGCCTCTGTACAGAGGTTTGAGCTATACACTGGCTTAACGTACACCCCCGCATCGCGGGGGGCTCAGGGCTCTAGAAGGCACACAGACCGACTATCGCCAAGTACCTACCCTTTGTAAAATCCAACTTGGAGGCCCAAAACCTGACTTTGCAGGGGGGCCCAAATGTTCTCCGTTACGCCACTGGAGCTATATACAGGTAAAATTTTATTTTTATAGAAGCATTTTTCACAAAAGGAGAATATTTTGAAAATGAGTCGTTCTATGTTCATTCTTTGTCGAAATATTGTACTTAAATAATTTTTTACTGTAATAATATTCTTAAAACAATTTTATATACATTTTGTAATCTAATTGACACTAAATATTATACATTTGTACGCTTTTGCAAAATCACGGTTCGAACGTAGTCGGTTACCTTAAAGCTTTTTTCGGAAGAGCCTGTTTCTTTCAAAAATGCTACTTGACGTTTTTAATGTTTATTTTTTAAATTTCGATTAGTTTTAGTGTAAGATCTTTCGGCTTTTTATTAATCAAAAAAAAAAAATATTCTACTCGTATAGTGAAGTCTTCCTGAAATAATACAACCGCGATTCTCTTACTGCAAATTACAGTAGTTATTGTTACGACTACACCTTCTACGGAAGTGCATTTAGTTATAGAAGTTATCATCTGCAAGTTATAGAAGTTATTTTTGAAGTGATTTGTTTTGTCTTCTAGTTAAATAAACCAAGTTAGCAGACGATTCTTTTCACGAATTTCAAACCAAAAAATCAGATCAAGGGGAGAAAAAAAAATTCTACATTCGTTTCCGTAATGTGCAAGGGATCATATGTAAATTGTAACTTTTACTTAAGGTATCCGTCTACGTTCGGAACCGTGATTTTAAAAATGCGCATAAATGGATAATTTAAATGATATTTAGTGTCATTCAGATTAGAATACATGCATAAAATTGTTTTAAGGGAATTTTGACAAAAAAATTTATTTAAATGTAATATTTTGGCAAAAAATTAACTTAGAATAATCTTTTTTCCAAATGTTCTCCTTTTGTGAAAAATGGTTCTATTATCTATCATAATAATATTTTGCCTTTATATAGCTCAGACCTCTCTACTGAGGCTCAACTAGAATTTTTGAAAAATTCACATTATTTTCAGAGTTACCACCAATTCAAATAATTATTCGCGTTTTTTTTTTTTTCTTAAAATTGCTCCCCTCTGTTGTCGTAAAATATGAATAAACCCATTTCTAAGTTATATATTTCAAAAATTCTAGTTGAGCATTTAAACACAGGTCTGAGCTATATGCAAGCAAAATGTTATTCTAATAGAAGCATTTTTCACAAAAGGAGAATATTTGGTAAAAAAAGATTATTCTAAGTTAATTTTTTGCCAAAATATTGTATTGAAATAAATTTTTTTTCTCAAAATGTCCTTAAAACAATTTTATGCATATATTCTAATCTAAGTGACACTAAATATCATGAAAATTATCTATTTATGCGCTTTTGAAAATCACGGTTCCGAACGTAGTCGGATACCTTAAAAGATCAGTACTTTTAACTCAAAAGATTTAATAATATCTGATCTAAAACTTACGCCAAGTTACTCATTAGATAAATTTTTTTTTTAAAAAAAAAGAGAAACTGATTAAAATCTAAGCCAGGATGTTTTACATTCAATTTAATTTTGTATGTATACAAAGAAAAGGAAACGCATAATTGGATAAATTAGTGGAAATTTTAGGTTTATAATAGGTTTTTGTAGTAAAAATAGCTCACACGTTAGTGGTGCTCATTATCGCTGTTTTAGTCTAGTCCTGATATCAGTAAAGACCGCTGTATAGTGGGGATTAATGCACGTTTGGGGGGGAGGGATTAATGTCGAAAAAATTACAAAGACTTTACATTGACGTGATGTGGGAGCTTAGAGAGGGAGTGTCAGGTGCCGATCTCGTTACTTGTCCATGGCTCAAAATTGTGTCACTTCACCATTAACTTTCGTGTAACACGTTTAACTATCAATCAATTATTGCAGAAAGCTTTTACTCTGTATTTTTTCTTTGGAGCAGCATTATTATTAGTCTTATTATACATTTATTATATACATTTTATTTGACTTATTTTTAAACTATTTATTTTACTTAATTTTTATTTTAGTTAAACTTATTTCTTATTGCGATTTTTCTAATATTCACCTTCATTGTTTCTTATTTTTAACATACTGTACATTTGATTTCCTTTATTAAAAATAGCTACCAATTTTCTTCATTTCAGCATACTCCTTTCGATGGTTTGGTGCCAGTTGTAGTGAATCATTTTGCTTATTCTTCCTTAGTTGAATGTGGCGGTGCTTGGAAGGTAAGCACATTGCTTAACTATACTAAGCACTAAAACTAAACTTGTTTTAAAACTACATTAAGCAATGAAAACTATGATGTTTTTCTCTTTGACAATAAGGTAAATACTTAGGTACAATTTTCTTATCTCCTCCTTCAGTGACATACATATTCTTTTATAAGGGATGGGGGCCTTATATTTTAAATAACATATAAACAAAAGCATCAAGGCATTATCTTTATGCTAAAAATTAAAAATGTGTTGGTTTTGGGAAGGGGTTTCCACTGTAGCGGTATCTTCTTAAGCCAATAACAGCTTCCGGACTGCGGTGATCACTTTTGTCTAGTGGTCATGTTACTTGGCTACGGATCCATAGGTCGCGGGTTCTGTCCTGTGTAGGACCTCTAAACCGTACCAGTGGCGTAACGGAGAACATTTGGGCCCCCCTGCAATATCAGGGTTTGGGTCCCCAAGTTGGATTTTACAAAGGGTAGGTACTTGGCAGCAGTTAGGCTTTGGGCTCCCTAGAAGTCTGGGCTCCCACAGTGCGGGGGTGTACGTTACACCACTGAACCCTTCCACTGTCTGCTGTCTCCCTGTTCTCTAAAAACCTATTCAACTAACTAATGATACAACATGAAATATTTTGTGTTTAGAATTGTTTGATTAATTTTGTTCAGTAAAATTTTAAAATGTATATATTTAATTGTAAAGATTCCATCATCATCATCATCATCATCATTTCTAGCAAGACAGCCCCTCATGGGCCAGTGCCTTCCTTTGAAGATTCCTCCATAATGACCTCTTGTTTACTTTTGTTCTCCAAGTTTTCTCGTTTATAATCCCAGATTCCACTGAGTCTGCCCATCTGTCTTGGTCTTCCACGCTTCCGAATTCCAGTGACTTTGAACTGTAGTACTTTTTTGACAACATTATCATTGGACATTCGAATTATATGGGCCATACAATTTATACTTTTTATTTTCATGTATTTAATGATGCCAGGTTGTCTATAAATTCTATGTAATTCAAAATTGTATCTTCTCCAGCTATTTTTTCACGTACACCACCAAGTATACTTAGAAGTATTTTTCTCTCAAAAGATGCCATTCGATTTTCTTTTAGTTTTGTTATTGTCCAAGTCTCAAAAGCATATGTCAGAACTGGTCTAATAAGAATTTTGTAAATTAAAAATTTTGTACTTCTTGAAAGAAATTTAGATTTTAAAAATCTTCTCTGTCCATAAAAAGCCTTATTTGCCAAGTATAATTGATTATGGATTTCATGAGATGCTTTGTTATCAGAGGTAATAATTGAACCTAAGTAGGTAAAACTTTTAACTATTTCAAATTTATATGAATCTATTTCAAGATATGAATTTGGGGGATTCTGTCTTTTGTAAATAGCAAAAATTTAGTGTTTTTTTTTTTTGAAGTGAAACTATTTTGCCCTCGAGAGTGAAAGAGAAAACTGCCCACGCCCAGTTTTGCGTAACAGTGAAAAAACGAACGGAAGTAGTCTTCCCTCCATCCCCCCGAATCGTCGCCATTGTAAGGAGAGAGCGAGTGGAGGAAAGGGGGGCAGGGGACACCGCGTGACTTGCGTCATGTGGGTGAAAAAGTTGGATTGCCCACGTCTCCGACTAGTCAACTTGCCCACCTTCGGAACTTGGCCACCTTCTGGGGGCCCTTTCCCCATAGACCAGGGAACATTATCAACGACCGTATCAGTTGCAATGTGAGCATTACGGTGTTAGACAAAATAGCTCTCGCAGCAAAAGTGTGCCTTTTTGAAATTTTCTTTAAATTGTTGGCTACATTGCGATGTGTTCGGTGGCTAATTTATTTCTTTAATTTTCATTTGTGTTGAATTATTATTAATTCTAGTTAGAATGCCTAAATCAAATGCACAAAGAGGAAAAGAGTTTCGTGAAAGAAATAAAAAGAAAAAGAAAAACTTGCAGCAAGTCCAGTCAAAAAAGCAACAACAAGAACAAAAAAATCGTGCAAATTCATCAAGTGCTACTGCCAAATCTCGATCAGAGTACTTGAGAGAATATCAAGCACGGAAAAAAACAATGCAAAATACTCTCTTAATGCCGAGTTGAAGGGATGGGAATGCTATTGAGACTCTTCTAATGACAGCACAGATTAATACGGACTTTGTGAGCCACCCTGTGCCGTCAACTATAGAACCCTCAACAAGTCTAGTGCGTATTGGAAATCAATAATAAATTCTATCTTACGTTACAAAGACTATTATTTCCATAAAAATGCGTGGCCACGGTAGCCTATGGTCAATGAATCGATGGCGTGTCATGAGTTCGAGCCGAGTACCACTAAGACCCGCCGTGTAGGGCAAATGCACGTTAAATCTGTTGAGCTCAAACGTCCTCCCGTTGGTGTGGTGTGGTAGTTAAAGTGGCAGTGCCAGCTCAGGTGACTTCCTCGTCACTTGACTATGTGTTCAAAATTACGAGGTCCGTCACCAAAAGCCCTCGTGTAGCTGAGCAGTGCGCCGTTAATATTCACTCTCCCATAAAAATGCTCACAAAGATTTTCAAAAGCTATTCGTTGATAATCCTTTCGGTCACGTGTTCGATTTGTGATAGATTATGGTTTAGAGATGATTTGAGAACGCCTGTTGCTGAGCAGAAAAATATTTTACCGGAAATTAATTTAGAAAATATTTAAGAATGTTACAATTGACGACAAAGTTTAAGTAGGAAATGTATACCAAATTTATCAAATTATAATTGTTTTGTATACCCAGAAATTCCAGCATATCTTTCTTCTTTGGATTTGGTATCAGAAAGACTCAATTTGCCACGAATACTTTTCATGCAAATTAGGCGATTGAGACATCTACATGATCAGTTTCGAATATTAGAGCAAATAATCAATGTTCCAACCTTGCCAAAGAAGTTTCACTTCTATCGCGTGGCATTCCACGGATAATTTTTTTCATTTTTAGCAAGAACCATTTGACTTGCTGCAATCTTATGGGCAAGAAATGGCTTTTTCAGAGCAAGTAGGGGGCAAACACTCACATCAATATCATCGGCTAAAAGTTGTACTGGTTTAGAAAAATATATGTCCATTACTATTGATATTTGAATCATGAATTACTTTCTCAAGTGCAATATTAAAGAGCAAGCAAGAGAGACAATCTCCCCGTTGAACACCTCTAAGTATGTCAAGATCTTCTGACAGTAATCTAAGAAATTTTACTGTTCATTTTGTATCTTCTAATGCAAATCTGGTCAATTTAATGAGTTTTGAAAGATTCCATCATATTAGCTAAAACACAAAAGTTGTTATTAAATAACCTATAAAAAATTATGCTTTTTGTCTTTTTAAAACTGTGTAGTTTTAAACATTTAATGATTTTGTCATTTTAAAACAATTTCCTGTTTTTTCTTTTTCAAATGCTAAAGAATAAATATGTAAAGGAGAAATACTGGACTTTTTTGTTTGCAATATTAATTTGTTAAGGAAAATCATTTATGTATTTTTTCCCCGGTTTGTATTATGTCATATATTGTTATTTTAAGAAGCACACACATATAAACAGTAGAAAAATCAATCTGTTCAATAATATTTGTATATGAGATTCTTGTCAAAATTACTCTTTCATTCTAACAAGTAATATAAAAAAATTAATTTAATCCCTACTTAAATCAAAGAAAAAATTTATTTTGGTTAATTAAATTTAAATTATGAATTAATATTTGAAAAAACTCTTTCAACATTAACCACCACAAGTTAACAAAAAATACTTGAAGCTAAGAAAAAATTTGTTTGGAAAAATTACTGGCTCCATCTGTTGGTGCTAGTTCTAACTTCATTGGTTGATTGAATATTAATGGCACTGTTCAGAATAGGGCTTTTGGCGAACGTAATTTTGAACACTCTGTTCAGCTACTCGAGGGTTTCTTTTTAACGTGCATGGATGGACGTCACGTTCAGCTACGCGAGGGCTTTGGTGATGGACCATTGTCAAGTGACATGGATGACACCTGAGCTGGCACCCCCCTCTCCTAACTACCACACCACACCAATGGGAGGACGGTTTCAGCTCTCGACAGATTTAACGTGCATTGCTGCCCTACATGGCGGGTCTTGAGTAGTACTGGGCTTGAACTCATAACATGCCTGCCATGATCCGATACCTTTACCACTGGGCTACCGCAGCCCTCTAACTTCATTGGAAATAATGCAGAATAAAATTTATATTAAAAAATAAAATTTAATTAATGAATAAATTTTTTGAAAAGCTGTATTAACATCAAATGTCATCCTCTATAAATGAAGGCGGGAATTTATATTGGCGAGGTGGGTTGTCTAGGGGTAAGTATTTAAGGGTGAGTGATGAATTAATTGAATCAAAGTCATTTAAACACAGATACTTCATTTAAGTAAAAAAAAGAATTTATTTAAAGTTAAAGGGAAATATTTACAAAAGGGGATATTTACAAAAGGAAAGACATGCAGGAATTAGGTTAATTGAAAGTTGAGTTATACCTTTAGAAGACGGGGAAATTACCTTTCTCATTCTTGGACGTTAGGACTGGTGGTACCGCGCAGGGCGCGAAAATGCGCTAAAGACGTGACGTGTTGAACAAGCAGTGGTTAGTAGGCCTCTGCCGAAAAATTATTCAAGCCGAAGCTACGAAAGCTCACTAGACGGCGCTGCTTCGGAATGCAGTAATAAATAAAACTGAGATTAATGGTCCTCTGAAAAGGATATGACTCAACCTTTTAACAAAATGTTTCAAAGGGAAAATCCTACATATATATATATAGGAAGAGAGTGAACTAGTAGTAGGAATTGAAAAATATTTTTACATTAGGAAGCTGGCCTTTGTTTTTATGGCAAAGTCTTATTGATACATGTCCCATTAAACTCTTCATCACTTGATTCGAGCAGCTTGTAAAAAGTTTTAATTATTAAACACAAAACCATCATTTTCTGAGTAGTTTTTTCAGATTCTATACACATTATGTAAATAATGTACTGATTTGAAGGAACTCTTTTGTACAATTATTTACCATTTCGCTTTGTCTTATTTCAAAATACTTGTTTTTTTTTACAGCATAAAATATAAAGCTTTGTATCCTGGCTCGTTTTATTAGTTATTTTGCTATATCCACTTAAACTGGAGCCTTAATCAGTGTGTATTGATGAGGCTCTGTTGTATTTTGTTATGGAATATTTTAAGCAACTAATTAATAGATCTTGCTTATTAAGGATTATTCAATTTAGTGTTAAGTATATACAAATTGTATCGCTAAATTTTGATTTTAAACTTTTCTTTACATATTAAATGTTTCCAAGCCAAAAATTGTTCTTTGTGGACAAAGATATTTAATTACATTAAATATAATGTTACATTTTGTTTCCTTTCAATTCCAGGGAAGCAAAACTGTTGGAAGAGATCTTTTGCCTCCAAGACGACTTGATTTTCATATTGATAATCACATCAAAGTTGCCATTGAAGAATCGAAAAGAATGTATGAAACAACTGTAAGCACACATAAAATATCTATATATTTCTTTGGTAATTATTACGGTCTAAGTATTTTAATACTTTCTGTTTTAAGTCTTTAAAAAGTATCTTATATTTTGTATTAGAAGTATATTTGTTTTTATGTATAATATGTATTATGAATGTCCTGATTTACTCTTCATATACATTTAGTATATCACTAATTAATGATTTTTTAAAACAAAAATGTCTTAATATTCACATGACAATGGATGGTAGATTGAAGGAAGTAATAGATATTATGCGTCTTTTAAAAAAATTACTAACCTCTTTTGCTTATGTGGCCAACTCCCTCCCCTTTCCTGCTGTTCTGTTAACTTTCACCTATATATGTATATGCAATATATTTACTGTTTGTGCAATTATCTGTAACTACAAACATTAAAGGTTGAATACTGAAAATTAAATTGTAAGGTGAATTCTTTAAAAATTTCAAAAAATTGACAATCAGTATTTATTTTATTTTTTGATGTGGGTTCAGTATTACCCCTGCTCATTTTAGGAGCTTGTGGGAGGGAAGATTCGATCTGAGTACCTTCCGTTCCGAACGTACGAATGAAGCAAGTACGCTAACCATCACGCCAAAACGATCGTCCTCGCGGGATGTTGGTACAAGTTCATATAGATATCACACCGCCACAAGCTTATAGAAATGTAGTTTTTTAGAGCAATGACACACATTGAATAACACTAACAGTAAATTTCTCCACTACAATATTGATTATTGACTATAGAATGGAACAACTACCCCTTATACTGACTGAATGGTTGGTGCTTAAATACTGATTTCTTTAAAAACTTTCTATTGACAGAATTCTTCCCCCATTAATTAAAGTAGTTTTTCCATAAAACATTAGCATCATAACTAATATTTTCTCAATTTTTCAATGACATTAGTTTTTTTTTTATTATTATTAAATTATTTTACTAATAATATTGCATCATGAACCTGTTACCTCATATTATAGATCTTTGAAACATAATTTTTTGGTTCTCAGTTGGGTAATGGTTTTTCAAAATTATCCTTAGATATTGCATATTTTACAAATAATTGTTATTTCAGTAATCTTTTTTAAAATTCCGATCGCACAATTTTTTTGGTATCATTTTAAGAAAAATTGACATTATTTAACAGCAGAAGAGTTCTTGTAAGTAACTTGTTGCTATATTTAATCATTTAATGAATTTTGCAGGTTGCTGACTGTGATATCACTGTAGGTATTTTTACAGAATATGGAAAGGCTTTCTTGAAACAACACAATTTTCACCCTGAAACTTATGCTCAATTTGCACTGCAACTGGCTTACTATACGATGCATGGAAGGTTTGTAGTAATATGATAACTATGTAAAAATGATTTTTTTTTTCAATTTTAATCATATGTTTAATTTTTTAAATAATTCTAATTTTTTTAACCTTATTTTGTTAAAATTTAATTTATTTAAAGTTGTTAACCCTTTCAGACCATAACATATGCGTGATCATTTCAGAGAACATGGTATCACATGTGAGATTGCATTCCCTCATTTTGAGGCCCATGATCATACCGGTGTAATCAGAATTTGGAATTTATGGATTTTGAAATGATTATAAACTATATAAATTCCAGGGTATTTTACTATAGTAATGATTTTATATGAATTTTTTTTATTGGAGCTAGGCTTAACAGGAAAAATCGTGTGGTCTTGAATGGGTTAAATAATTATTTTAAATAGTTCTAAATCTAGTGAAGTTGCAGAATATTCTATATTTTATTGAAAATTTCTTTTCAATTTAAATAAAGGCTAATCTTTCTTTCTCAAGATGTTTTTCAAATTAAAATTTTTGGAACTGATTCACTGATACATATACATCATTTTGGTCACTGATATTTAAATCTGGTTCTGATTGAAACAAGCTTCATTTAAACTTGATATATTTTTAACTGATTTTTTCTTTTTGTATTATATTTTATGTGTTGATTTTTAAAAAATAAAACTATGGGATAATGTTAAAATATAATTAATTTACTTATATACAAGAAAAATATTTTAAACAATGCAGTCATTTTCTGAGTCTTGCAGACTTTTTTTTAAGTATCAGATTGGGAAGAATTTTCTTTTATTTTAATTTGAAAAAATTTTATTGTACAAAGTAAGAACTTCATTTCTTTTCACTTTCCTTCAATTGCTGGATGATATTATAAACTTAGTTTAAAATCTTTTAATTTGTTTAGTTAGTCTTAATTTGTTTTATTTATTATTTTTTCTATTTTGCTTAGGCCAGCACCTACATATGTTACTGCAGCAACTAGGCAGTTTTATCATGGAAGAACTGAAACCATGAGATCATGTTTTCCTGAAGTGATTCAGTGGGCTCATGCTATGGTTGAAGATACAAGTTCGGTAAATTCTAAAACTGTTCATTTTTCTTGATACATTTATTATTGATTCTTGGATTAATTAAAGATTTTGCAATTTATTTGTGGTTGTTGAAAAAATTTGAGTCATTATGAAGCAATAAGATTTTGAAATTTTTAAAATAGAAACATTAATAACTTCCTTCTGAAAATAGAGAATATTTTTCTTTGATGTTGTGATAATAAAATTCATATTGTCATGAATCTTTTTTTAAATACAAATTTGCTTGCTTTGCTTAAAATACACATGTCTTTTAAAAGTTAAAGTAGCTTTTTAAAACATTGGTATATGAAATATTGTTATCAATAATCTGATGAAATATGTTGTGGTTCTATGTTTACAATTTGTAAAAATAAGCTAGTGGTCTTTACAAAAATCAGTAATTCTCTCTTATATTAGGACTTTTATACTTTTTTGCATGTAATTAATACATATTTCTGCTCAGTTTTAAATTTTCTTGTAATTGAACTATATTAATAATACTGATTACAGAGACAGTAAAGTTTCAAATAAAATTCATTTGCATTTTTTATACATTCTTATTTTATAAAGAAACAATTTCTAATGAAAATATATTTTATATGAATATTTTTATTTGATGTGCTTATTAAAAAGCACCATTTATAAATTAAGAAAGTTACGTACATAAATTGATATTTGTAAGTTGATCATAGGCAGATTAACTAATCATATTTACTATTGTGTTTTCAACAACTGTATTTTTTGGCGTATAATGCATATTTTTAACATACACAGAAATAATAAAATCAAAATTTTTGGGCACACATTATAAACCAGGAAAAAAAATATAAGTGTATAAAAATTATATTTCCACATATGCATTCACTCTCAGATTGTATGGTATTTCTATATTATTCTAAATAATTAAATGTATTTTAATTAATTTTACAAAATCAAATTGTATTAGAAACTTAATTTTGAAATGTTTTTTTTAGCCTAATGAAAAGCTGCGTCTGATGCAAGTTGCTGCTAATAAATTTAAAAGCTTAATGAAGGAATGTAGTGAAAATAGAGGTAATTTTTTACCATATAAACATATCAAGAGATTTTTAAAAGTTTATTGACTTATTATTTTCAAAAATAATTTATTTAAAAAATTACTATTTTTTCCCATTACATTTTTCAAACTAGCAATCACTTCAGCAATGAAGAACATTTTTACATATGTACTTTTTTTAATTTATGGTGGATGCAGTATAACTTTTTTGTTATTAATATATTACTTATTTTAAAAAAGAGTAATTTATTTTTATATTTACGGATACTTATACAACTTTCATGTATTTTAACAATTAGTAAACAATCTATAATTTTTAAAAATTATTTTAATAATATCATTTAATGGATGTATATTAATAATTTATGAATTCGCCCCCCCCATTGTTTGTTTTTAAAACTTCATAGATTGCTCCTCTACAATTAACGGCTTAGTTCTCAGTATAAATATCTTATTACTTTTAATAGAAAAAATATATATTTAAATAATTTTCTTTAAATTTTAGGATGTGATAGACACTTATTAGGATTGTACATGATATCAATGGAAGAAGGAATGGAGGTACCTCAACTATTTTTAGATTCATCGTGGATTAAAAGGTATATAAAACTATGTCTTTTATTATAATAAAAAAATCACCATGTATATCTGTCTGTTTTGGAAAAAGATTATTTATGTTAAAGTGATTACATTTGATAAAATATTATTAATTTAGAAAAAATCTTTTTAATTCTTGAAATTAAAATTAACATCTTTGAAATATTTTCAACTAATTTTGGAAAAGTATACTATAAATTCAGTTGGAAAATATTTTAAAACTCCTGCATCAATGTGGATTTTTTAAAATTAAATATTAGTGTAGTATTTTCAAACATATATTTTTACTTTTTCCTTGTATCTTTTCCCCCTAACTTATAATTCCGTTTGTGTTTTGATTTGTCTTTGATTCACTGAATGTGCAGCTCTTTCAGCCTGCATATTAATATATGCATATTTTTTTATTTTGCAAATTAATAAATGTAAAATAGATTTTGTTATACTTCTTAGTTCGTGCAATTTAAAATTGAGCATTTATAGTCATTGAAATGTACTGTCTTAACTTTATTAGAGGTTTTTCATGCTAGTAATTATTCCATAAAATTCAGATTATGATTTAATACAACTAAATTTCATATGATGAGCTACATAACATTTATTATTGGTGCACTATTTATTAAAACTTAAATTAGTTTGGATATAAGCAAGGTTATGCATTAAATTATATGCATTAAATTATATTATGTACATATGTTAACAAAATGAATAGATATACGGCTATGTGAAA
Source organism: Trichonephila clavipes (assembly GCA_019973935.1). Classification (NCBI taxonomy): domain Eukaryota; kingdom Metazoa; phylum Arthropoda; class Arachnida; order Araneae; family Nephilidae; genus Trichonephila; species Trichonephila clavipes. The sequence goes on along the minus strand of BMAU01019284.1, from coordinate 350,296 downwards.
TTTAAAAATGTATTTAAAAGCATATAATCATATATTGTTGTTATTATTAATGTCACCTGATCAATGGAGTCAGATGAAGAACCACAAAATTGATTATGGCAAGGGGCTAGAATACGTTTGTCAGTTTGACCACAGTCTTTGAGTCACTGTCAAAACATTACGGCCCAATTTTGAGAAAGAATACCCAAGGGGAGTATGGGGGGGAGGGTCTCTCATCCCTTTCTCTACCACTGATCTCTTGAGAGGACTTTCGGTTCAACAAATATTTAAAGTGCCCCACAGGCACTATACATTTGCAAACATCCAAACCTTTTCCATGATTTGAACCCTCGATACAGCAGTTATTAATCACTCTCCCATTTGAACTGCATATAATCATATTAAACTATTAAATACAAAAGAAGCTATATTACAGAAATTTCTTTTTATTTTGCGGCATTCATGTGTTCATAAATGTAATACTAAAGCAATCACCCTATTTAATTTTTGCTTTATTATATAAATTATTGTTCCTATATTTCAATTTTTTAAAATATTATTTACCACTTACAATTAAAATGTTTTACCTAGTGGAGGAAGTGGAAATTTTATTCTTTCTACAAGTTGTGTTGGATTTACTCCTTTGGGAGGATGTGTAATGCCTATGAAAGAGAATGGATATGGATCATTTTATAACATTGAAGATAATAGGTATGTGTGAAAGCATAGCTGTCAGGTTTATTTTAAGAACTCAATGTAAAATACTTCATTTAGTAATTTTAATAAACTAATGTGTTGAAAATTTTCATTAATTTTTCTGTTGATTGTATGAGTTATTCATGAAATAGATCATGTGTCAACATATAAACATTAAAAAAATTATATGCATTGAAAAATTTATTTTTATTTACGGTATTTGAGACATAGACTATGTATTAGAAACATTAATGGAATGTATGAACAAAGTTAGGCGAATTTTTTAGCATAGTTTTAAAGAATTTGATCCAAACTTATAACATTTTTTTTTCATTTAGAGAAATGTTTCTACCTAGTTACTTATTTCTTTTTGAGTCTGTCTATTTTTCCCAGTACAAATTACTTTCCATATGTTGCCCCTTATATTGTAATGTTAGAGATTTTTCACTTTGCATATTATAGTGAAACATAATGCATATATTGAATTTTTTCAGTAAAAAATATGTTTCCAGAGACAATTCACTATGAAAATTTTTAGACATTGAGGAGTTTTATTTAATATATTCATGTAATTATTTATTAATTATTTTTTATTTACATTTCAGATTTACATTTACTGTGTCTGCCTTCAATCGATGTCCAGAAACTAATGCAGCTAAATTTTTTCAACATGTTGAACTATCTTTAAAAAATATGAAACATCTATTAGTATCAGCTAAGCTTTAAAATTTTTCTGTTTTTTTTCCTTGGGTAAAATACTTATCTTGAATTTTCGCACATGTTACTCAAGCAGTAATCTACATTGTCTTTGAACTACATGTTATTGTAAATATTAACTTTTTAAAATACTCCAGTAATAGTTCTTATTAAAATCATTGCTCAACAATTTATTAAAGTAGTAACTTTTATCAGCTTTTGAGCTACATATTTCAAGAAATATTTACATTGTGATATGTCTACTTCCTCATTTTATACTGGACTTGTACAATCAATTTCAGGAAGAAAAATTGTATTATGTGTAAATGGAATAACTGATGATTTTACAATTTCTTTATTTATTTTATTTATTATACTCATTTTATGCTCTGTAAATTTCAACAAATATTCTTTTGCTGTTGATCCAAAATCTTGAAAATTCTGAAGATAATATACAGGGTTATCAGGAATGACTGATCGGATTATAAAATTTAATATTTCCCAGATAGATAAACGGAAAATGATGATTAAGATGTCATTGTAAAGATACAATATGAAATTTTTATTGCACGTAACGTTCCTTGACGTAAAGTAAAATTTGTTTTCACGAGTGTGTTCAATGTGACTTAACTTTAGTCACCCGTATAAATATCATTGTGAACCTGGTCACTCTAGACATTTGCCTTTACACAGGCATCCAGTTTCTTGAAACTGTTAATACCATCTTATACTCTTAGATATTGGTGCTTTTTTTATGGTACTTTCTCCTGAAATTCACGCTGAATCGTGACTACTGACAGACTTTTTGCAAACGAGAGCACACAAAATACCTTCTCCCACTGCCATGCCAATTCTACATCTGTTAACAATTACAACATTGCTGCCACCTATTTGACAAAGACAATGTTACTAACTCAAAATTTCATATTGTATCTTTACAATGACAAATTAACCCCTTAATGGTCGGATAACTTTGAAGAAAACGGCCCTAAAAGTGCTTATTTTTTTATTCAAGAAAATTATATAAAACTAAATGTCTGTTCAAAATATGTATTTATTTAAAAATTTTGGATAAATTTTAGCTTGAAATACAAAAAAATTAATTTTTTAAGAAAGGCCAACATTTAGGGGTATTATGACTGAATGTTGGTTTTCCGGCAAAGAGAAAAAATTAAAAAAAACATGTGTTTTACACATTAAAGGAGAATTCTATTACACTTATGCATAATGTAAAAACACATGAGTAATTTTTCTTGTGAGATAAATTTCAAAGCATGAGGTAAAAAAAAGCCAACATCACATGTAACAGTACAGATCCATCATCACTGCTCTCAGATTCACTAACAGAACTTTCAAAACACACAAACAATTATTTCCGAATCACTCTCAGATACATTTATACTTAAAGTAGAATCCAATTTACTTTCTGACTTACTCCGCAATGAATACAATATTAAAAAATATATATATATTATCATAAAATGCAACCCACGTGCATTCACAAAAAGCAGAACTAAGTAACTGAGCTAAGGTTACAAAAACATATTGTTAATATATATGCTTGACTACGCTAACATCTAGTTTAAAATAAAATAATTATCTATAAATACGTTACTAATACTTTGGTACTGCCATCTGGTGAGAAATAGACATGATTCTGAGCACAAGAAATCGATAGTTTTAATCCTTTTAGTTTGTTACTTTTGAACACTCCAGCCCGGAAATATCACAAATACGAGAAATAAACCCTGTGATTTTGCAGGAATGAAAAGCAAGGGGTTAATGATCATTTTCTGTTTATTCATTTGTTTTTTATTAAATTTTGTAATTGGGTCATTCCTTCCTCATAACCCTGTATATATATAATATTATAAAAACAAAAATCTGCATAAGTTTTTTTTTTGTGAGATACAATATTTTATAAATGGGCTAATAGTACAGGATCCTTCTCTTGTGATCAGCATAATAGTTAGACATAATTTTCTTTCATGTGTAGTATGTTATTCTCAACAAGATTTGAAAATGAAAGTATTTTTGCTTTTAATATTATTTAATATGTTCATAGTTTACAATGCATATATCTGAGTGAATTTTTAATTAAATATTCTTCTTTCCAAGTTATTACTGTTATTGTGTGGTATTATATAAATTTTTAAATGTAACATATGTTGGTCACATAATATAAACCTTAAAGAATAATTAATACTTAATTAAGAGCTGAATTTAAAAGAGATATTGTAATCTTTGAGCATGTTAAATAATATTAAAAGCAGAAATTAATATTCTGAAAATTTCAAAAAATAATCTGAAACATACAAAAAATTTGCATTTGAATATCATGTTGTTATAAAGATGAAATGATTCTATTGTTTATACAGTTTATATATTGTTTATGTGTGTTGTACACAGACTGGTAAAATAATACTTAAAAATTCAACAAAAGTACAAAGTTTATAATTATAGAATTTTTTTGTACAGTTAAGGGCTTCCATACACTATTTTTATTAATATGCTTATTTATCCTGAAATGTTCTTTGCACAATTTTTATATGTAGAATAAATAAGTGTACATATATATTCAATAAGTCATTTTAGTAAATTATATTTATAATTCAGAATCGCTTCATTCTGTGAGCTCACTTAGTAGTTCAATTTTTAAGGCGACTGTTGATACTTTTGAAATATTTTATTTATTTAAAAAGTAATGTATAGTTCGATGTTTTCTGAAGAGTGATTATTTGTGCTACTTCTGGGTGATTCATTAAAATTGTATATTGAAGATAGTGGTGTAATGTACATCCCCACATTACAGGGCCCAAGATTCTAGGGGGCCCAAAGCTTGTGCTGTGTTACGGTTTTGCAAACCTTTTTAAGTTCTTGCTTGAAGCCCAAAATCCAACTTTGCAGAGATGGGGAGGGGTCTAATATTCTCCATTATGCCACTAATGGAAGAAATATTTGTAGCATTTTATAATATTTGAATTTAAATGCAAACAGTTTTATTTTTGTGCTGACAATTTTATACTTCAGTAATAATGTTGATAATTTGTATTTTTCTTAGTTCAATTTAAAAAAAAAAATTCAATGAGTTTTTCAGCTCTGTGATACATTGGCTCTTCCTGTGTGTTGTCTTATTACTTAGTCTTAGGATGAAGATAGATAGGAACAAGTCTAACTGAATTTTGTCTACTCAAAAATATATTTTGGGAATAAATCGAAGTATAAATGTTCTGCTTCTAACAAAATATTAAATTATTTAGAAATTGTAGAAAAATAGCCCTGGCATAGATCAAAATGAAGAAAATATTGAGAAATATACATGATTTATTAATATTTCAAATTTTTTCTCTCATAACATTTTACTTTACTCTCTCATAAATAGTGGCAATCAAATCTTAAGCATGCAATCAATTTTAAATGTTTTACTGTTGCTTTTATTGCACTTAATTGAAAATTTATCACCTTATTTAAAAATTTAAAGATTAGCTAAAAGGTCATAGTTAAAATTTTTGAAAATTTTTTATCACTGTGCTTTTTTTAAAATATTTTTTTCTGTTATTTGTGACAGCTGATCAGTTAATGGCAGCTATTTAAATTAAGATTAACAGTGTGATATTTGTATGCTTACTTCCAAATTTGATTGTTATACAATGTACAATGATTATAAAAATGCATATAAAATTAAATATTTTCTATATATATTTTTATGTTTACATTAATATTCACTAAATTATTCTACAGTGTAGAGATTATTGAAGGGTTTAGATTTTTAACCTATTTTTGTATATTGTATGAGATCATTTAAAATACTTGGAGTAGGTGGTATGAAGGGTATGTTAATCATTTTTTTACTCTGCTGTATGAGTTGATTTAATTTGTTTTATCAATGCAATTATTTGTTGTTGTTGTTATTACTATTGGATATATTTTATGTTTTATTTTAATGAGGTTAATCTTAGGATTTTTGGTTGTTTATCTGTATATATATTCTTTAGTGTAAGTCATATTTGAAGGAAAGATTCATTCAGGTTTTTTTATTCAGTGCTACAACAATACTCTTTGCTTTTTAAGTGGCAATATTTTCAAATGTAGGAATTGTTTTGATTTTATCCTAGTATGATGTATCTACTTTCATACTGAATATCGAAAACTTTCTTCTTTAATTGCTTATAGTCAAAACAATAAACTAATACTCTCTTTCACTCATATACTAACTAAAATAATTAATATATACTCACATACATTAATTTTGTTGCATTGTGTATTTATTTGTAACTGTGTAAATGGATACTTTCGGAATTGCGTGAATAATACTCATATAATTTATTAATGTATCTAGTTATATTAAAAGTAGATTATAGTAGCAGTTTGATCAGTATATATATAATTTTAACATTCAGAGTTATCAGGGAAATATGTTTTACAGGTATTTTTTGGTTAGCTTGGCACAACAATTAATCATCAGTTATTGTCTATTAACTCAGATGAAATTTCACCATTTGCAACATTTTAACCTTCATTCTTAATGCTTTTATTACAATACACTAATATAGTATACAGCAGGGGTCGACAGCCTTGTACATTGATATTCATGATGACTTAGAATATGAAATATTTGAAATAGCTCAATTGTCATGGGCCAGTTCATGTAGAGTTAGGGAATAGAAATCAAAAACACAGATTTACTATTTTATTATACAGTAATTATTCATCATTAAATGGACAGGCCATGTCGTCAGAATGGACGAAGATCGCACCACTAAAAAAGTTTTCAATGACCAACCAATCGGCACATGGAGAAAAGACAGGCCAAATCTAAGATGGATTGATGGCCTAGAAAAAGATCTAATTTTAAAAACTAGAAATTGGCAAACACTAGCTTGAAGAACGCTGGCCTGAAAAAGGCTTCTTGAGAAGGCAAAGACCCACCTTGGGCTGTCAAACCATTGGGAAGGAAGAAATTATGCATCATTTAAAGATATTTTTTAACATAAACTGTAACTATTCCTTCAACATATGTACAAAATTAAAATTGTACATATATTTTGAACAATTTTAAACATATTTAAAAAATAGCAGAAAACATAAGTATTTATTCAAAATGGTTAAATAAAAAATAAATATTTTAATGCAAGTTTATCCCTGCACTGGTCTACTTTGTATTTGTAACATCAAGGGTATAGTTTGTGACTTTCACTTTAGTACAATTCTAAATGTTCAGTTGTTAAAAAACTTCTGTGTGGACTCAAAATATTTTTCATTATGAGGAAAGAATTTTTCATATAGATATGAAGAATCAGACACAGGATACATGCAATATTTTTAAGCAATTAAATTCTTTTATCAATAACATCCAGCAATTTAAAATATCTCGATTTGTTGTTAGAGTTATGTTCCAAATTTTTTTTGTAATTCCATAAATTTTGCTCTTCAAATTTTGTACATGTTAGTTGAATAAGCTCCGTTTCAAAATTATCAACTTCCATCCTCTCAAAAATTGACAGATTTGTAGAGTGCCACTGAGAAGTGTGCCACATATCATAAAAAAATGTTATTTTATGGTGAAATTTGCACCCATCTAACCTTAAAGAACTGTTTTGTTTCCCTGCTTCAAAGTAGCTGAACAGAACTTATTTACATTGTATTTAAAGATTTCCTTAAGTAAATTGTTTTTTTTTTCAGTGTTATCAATGTCTTTAAAATTTATCAGTGTTATTAGTAATCTTTAAAACTTGAAAGACCCCCGAAGAATTTATTTTAACTGGTTTATTCATTCACCTGGCATCCATTTACAGAGAATCAAACCTGTGTAGATTTTTTATCATTCAAGTTCTCGTAAAAACATGGAACTTTTCTTTTTGTAAATTGAAAATATACACTACCTTTGTGATGTGTGTTTTATTTTACAACTTAATCAGTATAAGTAACTTGTTTCCTTTTCACAAATGACAGTTGTTGTACTTATAACAATTTTTTTTTTATTTATTCTAATTTATCTCTTGTTATATACTGATTGAAATATAAATTTCTTTATTGTTCAGTTACCTCATTATATGTATAAAATGTTATGTTTTTTATTAATAAAATATTTAAAATGTTTTTAACTGGAATTATATATATATATTTCAGGGAGTGTGTTTTTCATTAACGTGATTGTGACGAATGATTGCTTACGGTATTAGACCTAGCTCTAGACAGGGACAAGGGTCATCACATAATGAATGGGGCCGTGGGCAGTGGCGTAACGTACACCTCCACAACCCCCGCATCGCGGGGGGGCAGGGTTCTAAGGGGTCCAAAGCCTGACTGACGCAAGTGACTACCCTTTGTAAAATTCAACGTGGGGACCCAAAACCTGACTTTGCAGGGAAGCTCAAGTGTTCTACGTTACGCCACTGGCCGTGGGTAGCCTAGTGGTTAAAGCATCGGACTCCAGATTGGAAGGCCTGGGTTCGATACCCGATGCCACCAAATAGCCTCCGAGTACACACGGAGTACGTGCTCGTTAAATCAGTGGGTCCGAAAGTCTTGTGGGCTGAATGACGAGTGCAGGGCACTGGAGAATATTTTCCTCCCCTTCAGTTCCATGTCTAAATTGTGGAGGTGGAAATCGGTGGTGTCGCCATCTATCGTCCCTTTGGGAATTTCTCCGAGCTAAATCGTACTGACACCTGCATGGTGCTCAATGCTAAGGCCAACGACAGGCGTACATCCAGCCCCTTGCCACGATGAATTTCATGGGCTTCGATGTGACTACGTCAGACAGGTGGCATTAGAGATAACAAGAACAACAGTATTACCACTTTTGCCATTTGACATGCAGTTTGAAATTCCCTATTTTTCGGAGAGAATATGTACGGGAATAATATTTGACCACATTAAAATTATCCATATCATGATCTTATTAAGTCGGAGTCCAGAACGAAACGAGACTCACGGAGGGTGAGGCCCTGGGCCAAGACCTTAAGACATCCCTGCCCAACAAATGAAATAAAATTGACAATCTTGGTAATCTGTGCAGTTACTAAATTTCAATAACATCAGGGAAGTAGGAAGGGGGTATCTTTTCCCTCATACACCCACAGAACTTTAATATTTATCATGGAGATTAAGCTAGGGATGGCGATTCTTTCCGAAAAAGATCGATTCGAATCGTAATCTGATGAATCGATTCACAAAAAAATCGAGGTCTAAAAGATCGATTTTTTTTCAAGTCTGCATTTACAATGTAAATATAAATCCATTTTATGAAAAAAACAAGAAAAATACCATAATAAACGATCTCTTATCAATAAAATCAGGTGATTTTTTTTAGTTCAGGAAATTCGACAATTACAATTATTTTTATTACCATATCAAAGTATCATGTATAAAAGAAGACATTTATTTTTTCTAAATGTAATTGTTACATTAAAAAGTTTAGAAAATAGATTATACAGCTTATAGTTCCCAGTGCTTAGTATCTTAACTTTTTAAAAACAACAGTCTGTCAAGTCTACTGGGATCCAAGTGGTTCCGCTCATCACTTGCGATGTTGCCGGCAATCGAAAAAAGGCGCTCCCAAAAAACAGATGATCTCACGATACTCATATAGATCATGGCTATTGAGTGAACGTGATGATAAATACGGATTTTTTTTGTTCTTGCCAGTAAAGTATAGGATCATACTTCAGGTGCACAACTGCCTGCGATAAATAGTGATTAAATTCTTCGTTTTTATGGTTTTTGCCAAAACGGGAAAAAATCGAATGTCGATTTTCTTGTTTGAAATAGTGATTCACTGAATCGATTCAGTGCTACATATCGATTTTAAAAAATCGATTTTTTGGCCTGAGAAATCGATCCCAGATCGCCATCCCTAGATTAAGCCCAAACGTTTTCATCTATGTGTTAAGATATAACTCCCATTCGTATCAACGAGGTCTGTGTACGCCTCTGACGAGTGTTAGTCTAAATATTGGCTTTTGTACACATAAAACCAACAAATGGTGGTTTGGTTGGCTAATCTGCGTTTTTTTTTTTATTAATTTTAGGTTATTTCCGCGAGTGATAGCCGTGTCTAATAATGGAAGACTTGTATACTCCATTCAACTAGATTTTTAATTCCTAACGTGGCGTTGTGTGAATATTTAGTGAATGAAATACCAACTCAAGCTGCCTTTCAAACTGTATTTCATACTTATGAGACCGACAGATTTCTTGTGTTTCAAGAACAATGGCAATTCAAACGCGGTCGTTCATTCCTGCTAAATCAAGTCGTTATAAAAGACTTCTTAGAGTCATTGATTAATAATTTTTTAATATAGAACACGCAGGGACGTCTTAAAACTCTTTGAGGCCCTGGGCCCAGAGAAATCTTAAGGTGTTTTGAGGCACTGGGCCCTATGCAAAAATAGTCCCTACCTGAGATATTTAAAAGTAGAAAGTATATGGAATGCATTGACACAAATACTCGTTCAAATGGTAATTTTAAACAAATAAATGTGCTCAACTCACTATCTCAAAAACGTAGGCACAAACTAGCTTAACTTACGACCACATTTCGACTACATAAGTTGAATGATTGTTTACGGTATTAGGTCTAAGCCTTGACATGGACAAAGGTCATCCCATAGTACTAGTCTTACCACTTTTGCCAGTTGATATGCTGTTTGAAATTCCCTGTTTTTCGGAAAATATAAACAGGAATAATATTTGACCATTTGTGGGTGTTGGGGATGCTACTATATATATATGATACGAATCCCCAACCCTTCAAGAGTCTCAGTTGGGGTAAACTTCCTTCCAGAACAACTCAGCCCCCTCCCACCTAAGTGCCTTGACTTCGGAGGACTTAGGGAGACCACACGAACGAACGACGCACTTGCTCCTGGTCGACGCTGAAATAGGACTCGTTCTGCCATGGCTTGAGGTACAGACTGTTTTGCTGAACATTAACAATAAAATATAATATGACACTTGCATTTCTCCTGTCATTCTAAGAATTACTCCAATGCATGATATATATATCAACTGGTTTTCCTCTCTAAAATGTAAAAATGTAACACAAGGACTTTGAGCCTCCACAGATTAAATGCATATCAATATAAGTCAGTGTTTCTCAAACTGTGGGGCGCTCCCCCCTAGGGGGCGTGATAACTCTAGGAGGGGGGCGCGAGCATATTGAAAAGTCGGAAACTAGATTATTTTTTTAAAAAAAGTATTAATTTACTGAAAGTAAGCTAACGAAATATATTCTGGCATAATAAAAAATGAAATACAAATTTATACTGATATAAAACACTTATAAAATACATTGTACAGTACTGATACATTTATAATTAATTTAACAATATTAAGTTAAGAACAAGTTTAATAATTACCAGTGGCCCCATGGGCTTGTCATACATAAAATTATATACAAAAATTAGCACCTATCTTGATAATTTGTACGGTTTATAATTTATCTCTTAACTGTAAATTAAAAGCTACGCGATTTACTCCCCAATGCCACCGATTTTAAAATATTGGCGAGTGCGTGTGGGGGAGAGAAAAGTAATAAATAACCCCATCCTTTGAAATAAGTAAATCCTTCGCAAACACTGTCAAGTTCTTATTGCATTCCAAAGCCTTCGGAATAATTTTATAGATAGCAGTACAGAGAAAAGATCGTATTTCGGAAAGACGTATATATACGTCCGGGAAAATTAACGTTTTGGCTGAGCAAGACTTTTATATACGCCGGTGGTACTTAATAGGTTAAAGTCGTATTGCAGCTTTAGTGTCAAAGTATAGCATTTTTGAATTCAATACATTACATTTATGTGCAGGGGGACGCGATGAAAATTATGATTGGATATTGGGTCGCAAGTATTGAAACTTTGAGAATCACTGATATAAGTCGAATTCAGAGGTGAAGTTCTGGTGCCACTAAAAAACACCATATAGACGGGCTGATATATATTGAATCTCTGCGTACTGATAAAAACATATTATAAAAATAAACATATCTCTTAGTGATTTTTCAAGCGTAATTGTGCTCAAATAACAACAAAACTTGAAAACCGAGAATGACAATCACCAATCACTCTCTCAAATTCTGGTCAAAAGTCAGCATACACTTATAAAATATGTCTTTTAAAGACCTTTTGTTGTAAGATAATCGCATCAATTTGTATTTCTTAAAAGTAATTGCAAGCTTCTTTTATGATTTATTTAGGACTTGATATTTTGAATGCTTGTGTGATTCCGTGTCAGGTAGTAGAAAAGAGAAAGAAAGATCATCATTCTGTCTTTTTTATTCCTCTAGTCTGAATCCGACCAGATCCAAGAGTTTGATCACCCTTAAAAAAAATCTTAAACCAAAATGGGCCTTTTTCAAAAAGGTCCTCTCGTACCAAGTCAACTCAATCAAGTAAATGTTGCGGTGTAGCCTCTGCATCATTACACTTAGTGCAAATTGGAAAAGTCTTGAAAACATAAGAGAATCTGAGGGACTTAAAACGCCCCGTAGACAGATCATCATAGATATTTAGAAAGAAATCTCTTTGATCAACCACTGAAACTGTTAATAGGAGACATTGATCGATTCAAAAAGATCCTGAACTACAAGTCAACTAGACCAGGGGTACTCAATCTTTTTTTCCCACCGGGCCACATACTAATGACAGATATCTCTTGTGGGTCGCAACAAAAACACTAAGACCAAAGTCGCATTTGACAAAGCAAAATTAATCAAAATATTAAAACTCGTCTTTTTAAATAAAATCCAAAAGTTTGGATTTTATTTTAATACTATATTAACCTTTCTATCAAAAGCACACTAAAAGTATTTACTTTTATGCGTCTTTTACTGAGTTATGGGTGTAGTTTCGAGATTTTTCCTTTAATCCCTGAACAAACATCTTGTTTACGTTCTACCATAAAAAAAAGCTATTGATTTTATTACTAGATTGATAGAGCTTCCCGTTAAGTTTTATATAGTACATTTTTCTTAAATACTTAAATTTTAGTGCAACGGGAAATAACCGGACCACTCAAAAAAGGCCCGTGGACCGCAGGTTGTGTATTACTGAATTAGACTTTTAATGTCCACGCCAAGACTCCCCCGCCCGTTTACACTGTCGCTTTGAAAATCCTCCTTTGTAATAAATCTAAAAATAAATCCAAGATTAACAGTTTCACAAACAGGGTAAAGTGTTGCTGAAAGGTTAAAAAAAAGCCGAGTTTGTTTACAACTTGGAAGATAACTGAAAAAAGCATGAGTATTATGATCGATTTGCACAGAAGTAGCTATTCATCTCTCGAGTGAATAGAGAGCTAAGAGAATGGCCTTTTTTTTTTCAAAGAACACCTAAATAAGACATGATTTTGGGGAAAAGGTAGCATATTTACCTGAAAGTAACGTTGCATTTTTGGATGGAAATATGTCTGGAAGAGAGACACCTAGTACAGAGCTAAAGAAAAAGAATCTTTTTCCAACTGTCAAGCATGGAGGAGAAAGCTATATGGTTTTAGGTGCTTGGGAAGCAGTGGGGATAGTAATCCAGAGTTTATTGAATGAACAATGAACAAAATTGATTACTTGAATATATAAAAGAGAAATCTCAATGTAAGTGCCGAGAAAATTGGGGTGGGTGATGATTTTTACTTTCAGCAAGACAACGACCTCCAAGCACACGTCGTACATTGCAAGGTCATGGTCAGGGCTGTTTTTAATCTCTTTGACGCCCTAGACACTTCAAATTGTTACGTCCCTCCCATACTATTTCCACTGAAACGTCCTCCCGTTGGTGTGGTGTGGTAGTTAGGAGAGGGGGGTGCCAGCTCAGGTGTCGTCCACGTCACTTGACCATGGTTCAAAATTACGTGGTCCGTCGCCAAAAGCCCTCGTGTAGCTGAACAGTGCGACGTTAATATTCAATCAATCAATCAACCCATACTATTTCCAGAGAATTCTCCTTTAGTCCTTACCTTGCCAGTTTGGTTCGAGGTAGTTCTTTGGTTCTTACTTTTTTTTTTTTTTTTTTTTTGGAGAGTCTTCCATTATCCACCTTTTATGGACCTGCCGTGCCACAGACTGGCAACCGCCAGCCATAAGGAAAGCATAGTGGCATGGTTTGTCCACTCTTGCTCCTTTCTTACCTTACAGCATCACGAACCACTCACCCTTTTGTAAATTAGAACAGTAAATTAATGAAATCGTTTGCAATTAGAGTATACAGTTTACATTTTGTATGAAGTTTTCAAATTGTGAATTATTCTCTTTTTCATCGCTTATCGCTTTATTATCTTCGAAGCGGTGGTACACGTTTGCTGTAATTTTATTTTTTTCTAGTTTTTCGGCCTCCAATTTTTGACTCCCCCAATCTTTAGCACCCTAGACACACGCCTTGCGTGCCTAACCCTAAAAAGTGGCCCTGGTTATGGTTGCTAAACTCAATAGATCATTATTGAGGTTTACTCGGGTGGAGAATCGGGAAAGAGTACGTAATAACATCCAAAGAAATGCTTAAAGAGATATCCTAACTCAGTGATTCCCAAAGTGGTCTATATCGATCCCTAGGGGTCTATGACGATCTACGAGGGGTCCACGTTGGGGAAAAAATAATCTTCAAGCCCATGAGGTGTAAATGGGGATTCGACAGATTAAACCAGATCGGGACTTTAACCCTTTATCGACCGACGGTACTTACAAGTTCCACTCACTTTAAAATTACATAAAATAACAATTTTTACGAATATTTTGACGGTACTTAGCAGGAATATTCTTTGAGATCCACTCTTCTAAGGTATATGGCAGCTTGGGTTCTATGATGAGTATTTTAGCGGGGAAGGCGAATAGTTTCATAGCAGTAATTGCGTTTTCAGCTGACGGAGTTTTCAGTGGATTGCGAAGATTATCATTTTTGTCCCGGAAAAAGAGTTCATGTCAAAATTTAAGTGTTTTATTTTTTTTGTATGTTAATGAAGACCTTATATATATATATAAAACGATTTGACTATTTATTTTAAGTGAACAGTGTATATAATTAATTTTAAAGTTGAATATGTTTAATTAATTAATTAGCTCTAACGGATTAAATTCCCCAAAGTTGAGTAAAGTCAGATTACAAGAGGAACTGATCGGAATAGTTTTAACGAAGATCTTAAAGTAAAATTTAGAAACGGATATCACACACACAGTAACTTTGGCTTTAAAAAGATATATGTTGTTTATCCCGAATTATGAAATATTTTGAGGTGGTTTTTAATTGTGTTTTTCATAAAGAAAAGGAGTTTCAGTGCGGTTGCCAATCTTCACAACAGAAACAGAAAAGAAAAAGAAACACTGGACATTACTAACCGAGGAGGTTTAGGGTGAAATCTGACAAGATTGATGCCAAATGTTGAACATATGTTACTGAAGCACCAAGTTCATCTTACTCTTCAAAAGCATTTGTTGCTCGATTTTTTTATGCAAAAATTATTTTATGTATTAATTTAATTTCGATTTAATTAATTAACATGTAACACTTAAGTTTGAAACACTATACTCACTACAGTTTGAAACATAAAACTTTTAAAGTAGCGCTATACCAGCTGTCAAAAAGACATTTTAAGTTAATAAATTATTATATAAGTAGAGAGGGGTCTATCCCAAACTGAAAAACATGGTAAGGGTTCTATGAGACAAAACAAAGTTTGGGAACTTCTGTCCTAACAAGTTGAATCCATGACAAAAGATTTTAAAGAGAGAGATAGTTGAATTCTCAATTACAACAATACCTGCGTTCAGTGGGTATTTCCCCACTGTGCGCAGGTTGCCGAAGTAACGGACACGTTGCTGGCGTGTCATGAGTTCAAGTCTAGTACCGCCGTGTAGAGAACCAATGCTTGTTAAATATATCGAGGCTCAAACGTCCTCCCGTTGGTGTAATGTGGAAATTAGAAGAGGGAGTGCCATCTTAAGTAAAGTCCTCTTCATTTGACCATGATACAAAATTACGAGGTTCGTCGCTAATAGCCATCGTGTAGCAGAATAGTGCGACGTTAATGCGATATTTACTTACTCACCCGCTGTACGCAGACTTTTGATGTTCACAATTTATATCGTTCTTAAGTAATGAATATTTGAATTTTGTGTAACGGTCACTTTTTGAATTTAAGAAGCTAGAGGAATCAATTAAAATTGTATTAATTCAGAAAGACTGCATTTACCTAATAATAGTTGCACGAATTTGGAAGAGTTGCACGAATTTGGAAGAGGATCGTTTGAATGAAGACTTTCAGTGGTAAGTGCAGTTCAGCAAGAGCTTATTAAGGTATCCGACTATCCTAAAATCATGATATTTTTCAAAACTTGACAAGTTTTTATGGTTTTATTTTATAGGCCATTTTATCGGCTTTATAAAAATACCAATTTTTTTATTTTCCATTCACTAGAACAAAAACTGCAAGTGTTTTAGTAAAAGCAGTAGCCATAACTTTACACAAGATGTGAAACTTTAAAATGCGTTTTACTCGAAATGTGTTTTTTTAGAAAGGCTCAAACGGGGACAGCGATTGCTCAAAAAGTTTTAAAAATAATTTGCTGAAATTTTTTGTGTATGCTCTGTATAACTGTAAAAGTGTTTTGACCTTCAGATTTATCAATCTCTGTTTCGTTTCAAAATTTACAGTCGTTTATGAGAATATAAACCGTGTTTTTGTAAGCAAAATCATATAATCACTAAGATAAAGTGCTCTAGTTTTTGTAAAAATTAAAATATCTCTTATCATAAAGATCATTTTAAACATGAATAAACAAAGTAACACATCAAAATTTAAAAATTGAGAATTTGTTCATAAAGTTTTTGTACAGAGCAGGTCCCGTTTATGTAATTTTTTGTACATTTTTATCAGTTTTTTCCCATTTTAATAATAATAAATTATTTTCTCTTTTAAATTTTAGGATTTTTTGCTTAAAATGTACTAAATAAATCTAAACATCGCAAGAAAATCCCCATATCTCCATTTTTTCAAAAAAAAGTTGTCGCAAATAGTCGGATACCTTACTTAACCAAATTTTTTTTCTAATATTATCTCCCGTTTTTTATTGTGTCTAATTGCAGATTTTACTAAAATGGTTAAGAATTCGAGTCTTTATTTTACCAAGAGTCAAATCCTCATGGATTCTCTTTTGATGGAATAGTATGGAATGTTGTTTTTTTAGATGTACAAGAATGTATTTCATTCGGATGGTTTGTTAGTTTTCTCTTTGTAAGAAATTTTCAGGCTACCTGATTTCACTCGTTTCAAAGGTCCATTAAATATAGAATTATTGCCAGAAGATAAGATAAACAACACCTTAGCCATTCACCACACTCGTGCTTGATTTTTAAAATAACATCGTACTCTGTAAGGCATTCGCCCGTGGGTGATGCCTTACTTCTAAGTTATCTTCGTGACCTAGGGGTGTGGGAGTGAATGAAGAACCAAGCGTTGCCCTAATCTTAATTTCTCTTTATTAAGATCTTAACTTAAACACTATACAATGATAATATTTATATTTAAACTTATCGGATCTGAGGTGAGTAACACACACAATACGTATTACCAAATAAGCGCGACCTAATCACTATATTTAACTTTACCGCCTATTCCTAATCTCAGTTTATACATAGTTTCTAATATTAATTTGAATGATTCTACCTGAATATACTAGGTAGCTGCAACACACTCGAATCTTTAAATGACTTTTCCTTATCTCATGTGGAATGGTATCCATCTTGACTTGATCGCTCTGTCACGGATAGCTTAACAATGGAATATCGGCTTACTTCAGCTTACACGCTTAAACTCCGACTAGAATAATCACTTCCCAAAAGGCCACCTCGCTTACGCTAAACGTCTTCTATTTAAAAGGTTCCTAATTTGAATAATTAGGCTTCGCTTCTGGATTTGGTTGGAAAGGATTTGCCTTTTTCAGCCCCAAAGAACCCAAGAGGAAAATTAATAGAAAGCGCGATGAGCCCGTCACATCTCTTAACGCCCCGCGTAGGTTATAGGGGATAGATCTTGCAATTTTGTACCTTGTTCAAGTGATGAGAACGACATATTAGCTGGTACTGCACTCTCAGGGACGTCTTACGGCATGGATCAAATGGGCCCAGGCCCAGAGTCTCCCCCTCAGGGGGGTCTCGTTTCGTTCTCGACTCATTCTTAATAAGATCATCATCCGACTAATTTTTAATGGTTGAATATTATTCCCGTGCATATTCTCCAAACTGCATGTCAGCTGGTAAAAGGGGCAAGACTGTTATCATGGGGCCAGCGATACTCAACCTGCGGCCCCCGAGCTTCTTAAAGGGGCCCGGTCATGGCTCATTGTCCTGAGAATTCACTTACTTAAGAAAATTGTATTAAAAATTTGGTGGGAAATTCATTGTCAAGGAATCAAATACATCAATTTTGCTTTTTGCTGTCGGTGTCATACGGGTACGAATTGATATTCTTTCTCTATTTGGAACGGTTACGGTTAGTGATAAAAGACAACAGTGGAGTAGCGAAAATTTTATGGGTGGAACTAATTTTTAACTATCCATCATGCATAGCAAGCGAAACACATATTCGAAGAAAATATATCGCTTCAAGACGATTGGGAGGTTGACTGTTTTGAAGTGAAAAACAAACATGGATCGGTAATTATTTGATTTGTCACGAAAGTGCTGTATTTAAAAAATGCCAATAAACAGGAATCATTCAATGTCATTTTTCCCTCAAAGATCTCTTTCAAGAGGTGATAAATAGGCTTTCTTGAATAATCTTTGCAACATCAACGAAGTGTTTTCTCAGTGGTTATATCACAGCGGTAACAAAAACACATCCTATTAAGTTTGTTATACTATTGGTAATTATATTAAACCGTTTACTGATGCAGAAATTGTGATGGAGTGTTTCTTAAATGCTTCTAATTTAGTGTTAGAGATAAAAATGAAAACAATAATTAAATAATATTTTGATCAATTTTCCAGATTTTAAATTTCCATTGCTATCTTAGTCTAAGAACATTCCCCCCTCCCCCATTTATCCTCATGTTGCAGCCCGCGTGAAATAGCTGACATATGTATGCGGCCCAGCAGAAAAAAGGTTGAGTACCCCTGGTCTAGGCCTAGGCCGAAAAGTATAAACAACCATTCAATTGATTTAGTCGAAATGCGGCCATAGGGTGAGCCAATTTGTCCGTAGGTTTGTGGGATTGTGAGTCATGTACATTTATTAGTTGGTGCGATGCAAACCGTAATTCTGGTAAATAGCGCAATTGACCACTGAATCTATATTTATAGATTATTCCTAACTTAATAATATCCGCTCTATTCTTAAAGCTTAAACAAGCAAGCTTACCGCTATTTTCTTGGCGAACAGCTACGGTCCGCAAATTATCATTTTATCCTTCAATCTGTCTTGCTCTGGCTAAGGCAATACTCTTCTGGTCTCGTACCCACTTTTACTTATCTTCACTGGCACCTTTAGACCGACCTCACGGAATGCACTCTAACACTCTTCTCCTACAACTTTACCTCCTTAGCTTTACTTAGCGCTCCTCGCGAATACTAACGTTCCAATATATATGATTCCTAATCTGCATAACCATGCTCTCTTCTTGGGTTGGTTGGAAAGAAATGCCATTCTGGACCCAAAGAAATCCCAAGAGGATTAATAGAAGTAATTCCGATAAAGCCCCATCACAAAATTTCGATCCACCAGTGCCAAGGGGCCTGTAGAACTTCTGCGCTCACCGGCCGAAATTAGCTTAAATCGGCATATCATGATCACTCTGCAAAAGCTATCTAATTTGAATGTTGTTTTTGTTTACCTTAAAACATCATGAATTATTATTTTAGGAAACACTTCATTCCATTTTCAAACAGAACACGCAGAAATTTGCAAACTGTTTGTCTGTATTGTTTTTCTTTAAAATTGTATTATATATTTCAAACCATAATGTTCGGCTTTATTTCAACATTCATATTATCAAGAAATTTTTAAAATTATGTTTAAAAAAAGTTAAACAGTAAAAAAAAATTATAAAAAATTTAGAGCAAAAAAACTTTTTATTAGTAGTACCCCTCTTAAATTTTTCAAAATTAAGGGGGGAAAAAGTAACATTGGTTTATTTTAGTGAGTTCTCCCTTTGGAATATACGAACTATCAATAAGATTAGATATACTGGAGCATCAAAAATTCCCAAATCGGAGACAGTGAAGATAAGCGCGCAACAGATTTTTATTGAAGTCGAAAAGTTTATAAATTCGGTTCCGAGAAGATGAAAGCGTTTTCTTGCATTATTGACTTCTCGAGAACTTATCTATAGCGTGCATTCATTTCGTTATCCCCGATTGCTTTCAACTTGTCTCCGATGCAATGTATGATTTATATTATACATCGGCGCTCTCTCTTATCTATACTTTTTCATTGGTAACTATATTTGGCAAAGTTATTGCTCTTTTTGAATTTGCTTTCTATGTCAAATTTATTCGAATTTGAACAGCTTTTACAACAGAAATGTTGATAATAAAATAAGATTTGCAACGGATGGGAAATATGAAATCTTAAATTGAAATGAAATAAAAGATTTTTGAATTTTAACTAAATCTTCAATTTTTATTTACACACACAAAAAAAAAGAAAATAAAAGAAAAAATGAAACTATGACTGGATTTTTTTAGAGCTTCATATTTTATCAGCGGCTGTTATATCTGAGTGAGATATAATTGCCTTCGTGTAGCTTTGAAGTATGAAATATAACGTTAATAACCAATCAATCGATTAATTCGATTAATTAAAAAAATATGTTTCAATTTTAATTAATTCATATAGCAAAGCTTCAAAATGTTCGATCAATTAAAAGTCCTTTTTTAAGTAGTCCCTTTTAAAAAGTATTTTAAAATATATATCGTTGCCACATGAAAAACTAATACAAATACAAGATGAAAAGGTATTTAGAGAGTTTTTAAATACATAAACGTTTCAGTACATAAACGTTTAATTGTATTTAGTATTTCGAATAACAAGTTATAAAGCAAACTAAAATTAAAATATTAATAGAATTCCTTGAATCGAATTATAGCCGCCATTTTCAACATTCCTTTTGTCGCAAACGATTTTTTTAAAAAAAAGTAATCACGTTGAACTACTTATTTTCGTTATATTGTTTTGATATAATAATCATATTTTTCATGGCTTTTTTCATTACAAACTTGACAAAGAATTTTACTTGTCTCAATATATTGTATTTAAATGAGAATATCACAAAAGTATTATTAATAAACATTCAATACAGGTATAATTAAAAACGCATTTTTCACATTGTGAAATTATGCTTATTATTTTCTAATTTTTGTCACATGTATATAATTTTTTTTTAATTTATTAGAATTACTTTGTGTAAAATATTTCAAAATTTATTTTTTTAACAAAACATTATAGAAACTCAGTTGATAGCGAGTGGATTCTAATTTGGAGCAGTAAGTAATATTTTACAAAGTACAGTGGGCCACAAAAGTGTGCATACACTTGCAATTTCTTATAAAATTTAATGTTTTCGACTAATAAAAATTAATATATTGTAATTGTAATTTGTTATGATATCTGAAATTTATTCTTAATGGAATAACATAATTAATTTTTTAAAAAATAGTATAAATATTTTTTTTAAAATTAATTATCAAAAAGCTACTAAAAAATTACGCCACTATAGTCTTCTTACACTTAACAAAAATATCAACATAGCTTTAAATATTGCATTTCTTTCTTAATTTAGTGCTTAATAGGATATCTTTTAGTGTTTACAACAACTTTTAAACGTCTTGGTATAGATTTAATTAGTTTTTAGTAATTTCTGCATCGGTTTTGCTCCATTCTTCTGTGATTATTGCTTTTACTTCACATTTTTCTTTTTTTATATCAGAATCTTACTAAATATGTTCTACTGGGCTAAATAAAGTGATTAAGGAGGTGTTTTCATAATTTGGGGACAGTTATGGAGACTCCAGTGGCGTACAATGAGAGCAGTGAACTTGGCGTCATTACCCTGTTAAAAAATTAAGTAGTCTCCAATATCCAAATTTTAGGCGGATAATTTAAAATTTCTCTTTAAAATATTTCAATAGAGCTCATGATTTCACAACATCAACAAAAAATAACAAATTTTGTGGTCGATTTACACCCCCACGCAAAACACTTCCAACTCCATGTTTTATTGATCCAACTAGATTCTTGGGATTTAGTTTCAGAAAATTCAAAACTGACAGAAAATTGATTAGGATGGCAGATAATTCAACATTTTTGGCTCCGATGGGCCTATAATAACTTATAAATGAAATATAATCTCGTGAATTTAGTAAGGAGTTTAATCTCGTGAATTTATGTGGAACAAGAAGTCCTCCACTTCTACCTTCAGTATGGAAGTGAAAGTGTTCTGGTGTGGGGGTGTAAATTGGCTTCAGAATTAGGTAATTTGGTATTTTTTCATGGTACTATGAATCATGAGCTGTATTTAATTATTTTAAAGAGAAATTTTAAATTATCCGCCCGAAATTTGAATATTGGAAACGACTTCATTTTTTAACAGGATAATGACGCCAAGTGCACTGCTCTCAATGTACGCCACTGGTGTCTATAACTGTTCCCAAATTATGAAAAAACCTCCTCAATCACTTTATTTAGCCCAGTAGAACATATTTAATGAGATTTTGATGTAAAAAAAAAGAAAACATGATAAATAAACACAAAATGTGAAGTAAAAACAATAATCACAGAAGAATGGAGGAAAATCGATGCCGAAATTACAAAAAACTGATTAAATCTACACTAAGATGCTTAAAAGTGGTTGTAGACACTAAAACCTATCCTACTAAGTTCTTAAATAAGAAAGAAATACAATATTTAAAGCTAAGTTGAGATTTTTGTTAAGTGTACGAAGACCTTTGTGGTGTAATTTTTTAGTAACTTTCTCATAATTAATTAAAAAAATAGTTATACTATTTTTAAAAAATTATGTTATTCTATTAAGAATAAGTTGCAGACATCATAAATAAATTACAATTACAATATATTAATTTTTATTAGTCGAAAACATTAAATTTTATAAGAAATTTCAAGTGTATGAACACTTATATGGCCCACTGTATTTAAATAACTTATTTTTTTTATTTATTTTTAGAAAAATATTAAAATAATAAAATATTATCAAGCCAAAAAAATGATGAAGCAAGTTTTTAGGCTTCGTTAGTGTTTACTAATAAATAAATAAATGCAAATATTTTATTTTTTGAAGAAAAAAAAGTTTTTTAGAAACTTAATTTTTTCAAGACATAAATTAACTCTTAAATCTTAGTAAGATTTAATGGGCTGTGCATTTATATACTAATTTTTTAAGTTTATAAAAAGTCTGGTAATAAGATTTTTCACAAACATTTTGAGTCACTATAAAATTTTTAAAACTAAATTAAGATGTAAAATAACAAAACTTATAAAAAAAACTAATATCCAAATTATTTGCAATTTTCTCAAGCTTCATACTTTTCATTTGAAAAAGGAAGTACATATAAAAATACAAGATTTCAATCTAAAAGTAATGGAAGATTGCTTCCTCTTATTTAAAAATAAATTTAATCAGAATTGGTTAAAAAAACTAATGTATGGAGAGATTTATATAAATATACTTCACAATTATCAATAAACCAAGTGATTTTCTTGGAAAATTTTAAAAATAATTTTAAAAAGTTTAATCTTTTCTTTTTCTTTTTTTAGTGAAGATTCTTTTCATCCTTTTCCGAATCAAAGAATGAATGAACATTTTACAACATACAGTTCTTGCGTAATATGGAACAATTCTGGTAACCCTAATTGACAGCCAAACTTTTCGTTCAATCGCTATATATCTAAAAATTTTTACACTAAAACAGTTATCAGAGAAATGTGTCGGTTTTAATGGAACTTTATAATGTTTCTGTTCACAACAGTGTTTGTCCTGCTACCGAATTTCTTTTTAGTTATAAAAGGTAAGTGACATAATTTTCATCCAATTGAACCTTTGGCGAACCTATTATCTTGGAAAAATTCGTCGGTTTGTTTATGTTAAGATAACATCAAATCATGCCGTTGATATCAAGTTCATTTTAGATGTCTTTGCTTTATTTAAACATGTTTTAACGGATTTTTATTGAAATCATGTGCATTTAATCATATCAGTTGAGTTTCGCATGAAGAAAACGTAAAATAAGTAAATATATATGTGTGTAATGCTTTGTTATTTTCTGTTATATTATTTACACACAAATGAATTGCAGTTGAAGATATTATTCTTTACAATACCCATTGCATAATAGAATATAAATAATTTAATCTATTTTAATAGTTTGATATTAGTTTATTAATACTCGATTTAACTACTTAGTTAAGGTTATTATAACTCGATTTATATATATAACTACTTAACTATATTGACTATGTATAATTGTTTTGAGATATTTAATGTCAGTTTAATTAGAATATGCATACAAAATACTTTTAAGAATGTTATCACAAGAAAAAAATTATTGAAAGAAATTGTTTGTCAAAAAGAATGAAGACAAAATGACATTATTTCAAACCGTTCTCCTTTGATTGAAAATTTTTCTATATAATAATATTTGACCTGTATATTCTGTATAAAGCCTGACTAGGATTCTGTACAGACTCTGAACTAGGATTTCTGTACAGAGCCTGACTAGGATTCTGTACAGACTCTGAACTAGGATTCTGTATAGACTCTGAACTAGGATTTCTGTACAGAGTCTGAACTAGGGTTTTTGAAATACATAAAAGGAATGGATTTATTCATATTTTAAGAAGACTCGGTACTCTTTGAATATTTTTTTTTTTCATTTACGCATTTAAAAATTATGTTTTAAATTTTCATATAATGTTTTTATTCAAAAAATGACATGATATAAAGTTAATCACACAATTTTAAAAATTAAAATATTTTTAAGAAACTTTGGAAGATTTTTGAATTTTACTCTTTCTGTGGTTAGTAATTATTTTTACCTGAAATTCTTTTTTGTAATATTCTTAGGGATGTTTTAAAAACTTCAGAGGTCGATTTTGCAATAACTTATTATGGAAATTGGTTATGGTGAACTAAAAATAAAAGGTTGATATGTGTGTGTGCATGCTAAAATTCAAAGAAAAAGCTAATATCTCAACATTTTAATTTTTTTTTAAAGAAAAGTATTCAGTTTACGGCAAAATGGACCTCTAATTTTGTTAAATGCATTACATATAACTGTCAGGAAAAAAATGGAAGCGATTGGTAAATAGTTGTGGAAGAAGTAGCTTTTTTAATTCACTTTTCAATCGAAAACACAAACTGAGAAAAACCAATTTAAAGTTTATAATTCTGAAAAAATAATAACTTTAAATAAGACTTAAGCTACATATTTTTCTTTAAAATAATTGCATTTTCATATTATTAGAAATCATACTTTTTATATAAATGATCAATTTTTGGAGAGTATTAATTGCACAAGAAAATTCAAGGAAAATATTAAACAATTTTTTCCCGTCACAACAGAAATGTTAGTTTTTTCTTCACATAATATTGAAATATTATACTTGAATGAAAAACATCTGATGAAAAAGAACGGAAATTATTAACGTGAAATGCCTTGATTCAAAAATTTTACATGCACACATTTCACATTTCGGGGGAAGGGGGTGTCCCCGGGTCCGGACCCTTCCCTCAATGCCGTTGATTTTTTTTTCAATTGATTATAATCCTATATATATAGTACCTAAAATTTAACTAAGTATTTGTTGTTAATGATTAATTTTATTAATTAATGCTAATCATTCATTCAATAATTAATTTTTTACTGTTTTTTGTTCCCGAAAATTGACAAAATCTAAAGAATATGTTAGGCGGCGTGTTGGAGTATGATACGACAATAGGGGACTTTCGATCCTGGCCCCTCTCCCCTCCCCTTGAAAAATTCCTGTGTGTGCTACTTAAAAATACATTATTTAATGCCTCAGAAATATCATGCTTTATATCTAACGCCTTCCTTTTTTTATATAGTTATTATTTCTTTTATTAAAATCGAATTTTTTTTATCAAAAAGCTTTTTTTTATTTAAAAAGGAGGCGTGGTCGAATTGCGTAATTTGTTTGTTTACATTTTTCATTTGAAGTTTTTTCCAACTTCTAATTTTCCGACTTACAAAAGTGGTACATCAATCGAAAGATAATATTGTAAAGAATATGACTAAATAAAAATAAAAATAAAACGGTATTTTGGTTATTTGGGGGTACCGATGCCTCTTAATGTATCAGAGCAGATACATTTTATTAAGAAACACCGGTTGCTATTTCTGATGATTGTAACACTGAAAATAATGTAGAAAATCCATGTTCACGCTCTGTATAGAAGTCCTAGCTATTTAAAAGCAAATCATAGAAGCATTTTCCATAAAAGAGAAATATTCTGTAAATAAATAAATAGCTTTTACATAATTTTTCTTGTAATAAAACAATTTTATCTGGATATTGTAATTCAACTGACATTAAATATCAAAACAGTTATCCTTTTATATGCTTTTACAAAATCACGGTTCCAAACATAGACTCATTAAATCAAATTCATCTAAATTATTTAGATCAAAAACTTTCATTGATCAATGAGTATGATTTTAAATGTTGCGTATATGCTTCTTAAATGAATTTTTGATACATTAAATATTTAAATTCTTTTAATATTAAATTTTGAAAATCATTTTTCTTTGTAGCAATAATAAATTTTCAGCGCTAGCAATTTTTAATTAAAAATAAAATTGCGAAAAGGATTACTTTAAGTAAGTGAATCACATAAATTGTATAGGTTTTACATTTATTTAAAAATTTAGTTATGGAGTTTTGCTTACAATTTATAAATAGTTATTTCTGTCTGTAGATAAATATAAAGTAATTGTTTATTATGATTTTAATTCTTTTCGGTTGGAGGGTGATGGGGTACAAAAATTTTGTTCGTTTTCAAAGATACTAATTGTTTCATTTTTAATAAAAGTAACATAAAAGAAAAATTGTGATTTTAATATAGCATTTGTATATTCTATTCTCATTTCAGAATAATCTATTTTGCGTTTTACTTTATGAAAATAATATTTATGAAATCTTAGAAATTCCATGTTTAAAAATGCATTCGATTTTTAAAGAATTTCAAAAGTTTAAAAAAAATGTTACTTGGAATTTTTTTTAATGAAATATCTTAGAAATGAATTTTTTAAGACTTTTTCTAAATGATATAAATTTATTTAATTTTTTATCAATTAGATTCTAAACTGTATACATTTATTATAATTAATTATAATCTTTTAAAAAATGCAATATCATGTACTGGACACGGCTTGAAGATTTTCAGGGATATCATTTCCTAATTTATATTCCTTAACCAAGTAAAAAGTGCGCACTCGATACTAACGTTAGTGGTCGCGCGGGGTGACGGAGTCAACCCAATCCTTTCTTCATAATTATTCTTATTGTACACCATAAAAATCGTAATTCCAGGAGAAAATTTAATTAACAGAAGGTATACTAAGCTACTTTTGAGGACTTTTCATTTTTTTTTTTGATAAATTTGAGAAAAAAATTGGATCAAACTGGACTAAAACGTTTCAAAAGTGTTTGTGGTTTGTGTTGTAATAAATAAATCACAAACACTTCTCACTAACATTACAGAGATAAAATCTACAGAAAAAACTGTCCAATTTTGTTCAAGTTATTGTAGTTTTATTGTCCTTTGACGATCGACAAATATGTGTTGGCATTTTTCTTGCTTGGTTTTGACAAGGTGAAGCGTGTCTTGTGGTACACTTGTGGTTTCATATCTTGATGGAGTTTTTTAGGTAGCATTTGAAAATTTTCCTTTCTACCCAAACGTTTCATGTGCATTGCTTTTCTCAAATTTACTCTCGCTATTATGATTAATATCCATTATTTCATAAGGTTTTTCTCTTGCTCGATCAAATTAAACTTCATCCATTAGAGATCCCGATTGCTCATATATTATTTGTTTATATTCATTTGCATTCATAAATCATAATGAGTCATACAATACAGCAATCAAAATCATTAAGTTGTTCAGAGGGAAAAATGTGGTGTGTTCATAGAAAATATTTTAGAACAAAAGAGGTCGCGCGGAGAGCTTAGTCATCCCAAATACCTTAATATTGTAAAAAAAAAAAAAAAAAACTGTTTGTCACTCCCAAAAAAAGAGAGACATGTGACAAATAAATTTTAGTTCCCATGAAGACTGTCACATAGGAAGGATAAACAAGGGCCAATGGTAACAAACAATTTTTCCAGAATTAAAAATCTCCCGATGCCTGGGGTGACTCTGTGCCCCAGGCGACCACTCCCAGTTTAAGTATAACCTGGTAGCGAACTCATGTCAGCATTATTTCTGTTGGGTCATGGGTTTTAATCGGGGAACTAATAAAGACACGTTGTGTAAAGGGGCTGATGGGTATCAAATATATCTATGTTCTATGCAGTGGCTTAATGGAGAACATTTGGGTCCCCCCTGCAAAGTCAGGTTTTGGGCCCCAAAGCGGATTTTACAAAGTGTAGGTGCTTGGTGGAAGTCAAACTTTGGGGCCCTTTAGAACTCTGCCCCCGCAATGCGGTGCTGTACGTTATGCCACTAGTTCTTTCTCATTTTGGAGTGATGTGTCGTGTTGAGGGGCTGATGCAGGTTAAATCTGTCGAGGGCAAAGTCCTCCCGTTTGCGTAGAATGGAAGAGAGGGTTTCATCTCAGGTTTCGTCCTTGTCACTTGTCTGTGATTCAAAATTTTGAAGTCTGTCGCCAATATCCTGCGTGTTACTTTATAATGAGACGTTAACAAAAACTCACTCATTTGGACGTTTGAGGCCCCACAGGGGGCTCACCTTCTTTAGGTGAGTACGGGTGTCACAATCCCAAGGTGCGCTAGTGATCTTTTCCTTTTCCCAAGGGGTTTACTGTCTTTGGTAAACACGGGTGTGGCGAACCTGGGGTACCCTAGTGATCCTTCTCTATTTTCAACTCTCTATTTGTCAGCCCATTTCTCTTTCTTCTTTTCCCGTCCAGACCACAGACCTATATTACAAAATGAACATATTTAATTAAATTTCTCAGTGCTTTTTTACTTTTAATGTTTTAAATGTATTTTAAAACCAAATGTCTCTAATTTAACGAGTGTTTGGTACAGTTTGGCCAACATTGGCCCTTTCGCCATTAAGCCTCACTCACTCACTCACTCACTCACTGGACGTTTGAGAGTAGGATGACTGCTGAAGTGTTGTGCTCGTCATACAACCATAGCTCAAAATTGCGAAGCTTGCCCCGAATAATACCCGTATTGCTTCTGTGACGTTAATAATCAATCAATCAATCAGTTTCTTGCGTTTGAAAATGCAACGTTGCCGATGGAAATAGTTCAGCCATGTTTTGTAAGTACTATTTAAGATTATACTTACTTTAGTTCAGTAAAAGTTATTGGGAAAATTAAATGTTTTCTTGGATGTGTGATTTATAAGAAGTTTCACTTATATATAGAGGACCTGAACCTTGTTGGAAAAATTGTTCGAAAAGCAGATAAAATTAATAAAGTCGTAACTAAAATGCTAGATTCCTGAAATTCGGATTTTTACGGAGGTTTATTGCGTAAGGAAATTCGCTGAAACTCCGTTAAATTTTCTTTTAATTATAGTAGTGTCATTTACCTAACGTCACGCTGTATAGAAGAATTCAAGCAAGGTTTACCAATTATTCCGACGAGAAACAGTTTAGATACTATCCTTGTCACTTCTGAGTGCAATGTTGATAAACTAAGAATTTAATTCTAACCAATCCTGATATAATTTAAATTGTATTCCAGTGAGAAAAGCAAAGACTTGGCTAACTTTTGGCCTTTACGTTGTACTTTATTATGAGTTTATACGATATACAGTCGGACATCTTTATAACGAAGTCGCTAAATCCCGAAAAAAAGTTATTCGTTCGTTCGTAAAAGTTCGTTGTATGGAAAATTCGTTATACAGAGGTTCATCTTTCAACTTTCTTTATAAACCAGATAAAACAAATTTTAAATTCGGTTAAATTCATAGGCACTATATATTAAAAAAAAGTAATTATTCACACCTTTTTGTAAATTATATGTATATTTATTTTATGTATTTTATCTATAAGAAAAAGAAAGAGAAACTGCAAAATTGGTTCGCCATCCCTGTTCTAAGTTGACTGAAATCAGTCTTCTAATTTTTAAGGAACTTAGATAAACGTTCTAAGTCCTACAGGTCTAGCTACGGTAATAATTATAATCCTCTGTTTAATACCGAGTGCGACAACAAAATTTGCTCTCATTCTTTTTAAATTACTGAACTGAAGACTGTATCATGATAGTTGTGAAGTTAATTTCTTGGTGGAGCTCTAGTTGAGACGTGTGGCAGCGGCAGCCCAGTGGTCACGGTCGCGAACACATAAGTAGCGAGTCTTAAGTTCGAGTCCTGGTCCCACTGAATATCCGACATGTAGAGGGGCTTAATCATGTGAAAAGTCCTCCAGTTGATGGTAGGTGAGGGGGAGGGGGCTGACAGCTCAGGTGTCGTCTTCGTCACTTGACCAAGGTTCTAAATTTTGAGGCTAGTCACCAACAGCCTTATTGTTGCTCTTTAGTGTGACGTTTAACAAAACCAAACCAAACCAAATCGTGTTGAAACGTTAGTTTGTATCCTTATTTTTGCAAATATTGTCGTGAGGAGGATTGGTTAACTCAACTGAGGTTCGAAGTTTTTGTGTGACTTGATGAAGAAGTTAAAAGGACAAATTAGTTATATATATCATTCTCGTTATATGGTAAAAGGCTTGAAATTGCAAGGTTTATTTTAGATATTCTATTGTGTTACGATGTTAGAGTTTGAAAGTAAAATAATCGCTATATTTAATACTAACATGCAAGTAAAAATCTGACATGGGGGGAGGCTAGTTCAGATATCGATCTCGTCTGACATGAATCAAAATTACAAGGCATATATTGGTTATGCTGACTGGTAAAAAAAACTTTGCTCACAAATATATGTTGGCCCCCAAAAAAGAGAGCTTTTTCTGTATTTGTTTTTCTGACTGTCTTGGCGGGACGCTATTTACCCAACCCTGTTCTAAGGGGATAGTTATAATTTAAAGTCAAATAAAATTACGACTTGGAGTCTCTCTTCTTTAAATAACTTAATAAGTATTTACGACTTTAAGGTACCCGAAAGGTTTTTTTTCCTTTGGTAAACATGATTGACGCTTCCCGGGGTCTTCTGGTAATTTTTCTGCATTTTTGATCCATATTTACCATTCCATTTTCCTTTTGTATTATGATGCAGCTTTACCTATTATTTTTTAAAATGTTAACAGAGCTTGGTTTCATAACTGACCAAAGCTTTCTCATTAAAGTTTTATTCATAAAATAATATGTAAACTCGACTCACATAATGATTAAATTAATAAAGAAGTTACACAAATTTAATCTACAATTGCCATTTTGTAAACTGGCATCTTAATTTTACATTATCTTCTGACCTTTTAATTTTTGTTATCCTAATAATCATTTTTGCCAGTTTAACTGTACTTCAAAAATTATATTGGAAACTAATATTTTTTAAAAATCATATCCTACATATTTGATTTCTTTTTTATAATATTCTATATTATGTTTTTCCTAAAAGAAAAATTAACAGTTTTGCCAAAATATATTCTTTTATTTGAGATTTGCACATCAAACGTTTTCAAAACTGATTGATAAAGGAGAAAAATTGGAAGAAAATAATGTAGAACTACTCGTAACAAAACATCTGATGTAAATAACCAAATTTTTAAATTTCTATTTGCTGTGAATATGTTTCACAAATTCGTACATTAGTAGAGTAACATTTGGCGGGAGCATTGCATCTTTGAAGTGTGATATCCATAAAATTATTGTACATTAAGAGAAAAATAAAATATTTCTTAAAAAGTGCATATCACATAACTAAGTTTAATTTAAAATCAACAGTTAACATTTAAAAAATATCTAAAAATCTGGTAATGAAATAATTTTGTATGTGAAATATTTTCACCGATATTTTTTCAAGGTTAAAATTCTAAAGATAAATGAAACTCTGTGCAAAGATTTTCTTTTTAATTTAAATAATACCCAAGAATTATATTATGTTCGAATGTTTTTTTTTTGAGAGAACCAGTTAGGACTTATACGTATTTATTTCTAAAGAAAAATTTGCTTAAATGTACCTAATTAAATACTCATAGGAATCATATGCATATGGCAAAGATGTATTTTAATTTTTTCATTAGTATTCAGGATTTATATAAAATATATTTATTTTAGCTATACATTGGAACATATCAAAAGAATACTTCAGTTTGAAATGTATTCAATAGATGGCACCACCAAACAATTCTTAATTCGTTCCGTAACTGAAGGGCTATGTTCAATATGTGTAAGATTTTATCAATCAATCTCAATTTAAGCAAATGTGTTTTCTTCTCCGAAATTTAGAAACATCTTTCAACTTCCTTATCTAAATTGATTTTTTCATGAACACGAGTTAAATTTATTTTTATGTGCTTTTGGAGAAACCACTTGTTTTACAGCGACTTAATTATCTGTAGTACATAAATTATACTACATTTGTTTTAATTCTTAGTTTTTATCTGTTTTGACAACACCTACGTTTTTCGATTCTCATAACTTATGATGAAATTCTTTGTGTAGGAGTATAAAATTCGGATATATATATACATATATTGATTGAATGGATTTTGAGTTTTATTCGTAATTCTTCAGATATCTGAATCGAGTCAACGCTTTATAAGAGGGATAATTGAACGTTATATTTTAATTTTTTTCAACTTAGAAGATATTGTGGAGCATACTTAAAAGGCTCGAAATAAAAGCTAAAAAATAACAAATTTTAATGTTAAGTATCTTTTTGAATAAAAAAAAAGACATAAAAATTATAATTTTTTTCTCTGGAATTTTTAAATATTAATCAAGAAAATTTAAATAGATTTCCGAAATTTATTCCTCGATATAAAAGATAATTGTTCAAAGAATCCGTTTTTGTGATTTATAAGTCTTAATTTCGTTCTTGTAGAACTTCTAATTTATATTAATTAAAAAAATCATATCATTGAATTTTTTACTATAAACATTGGATTGCTTTGTAGTTTATTTTCAGATATTGTTATTCATAGTACCGCGAAATCTTGAGTTAAGTAACCGAGAACTCTTTATTTGAATGAATATAGCGCAAACTGGACTCAAATTATTCAAGTTTGTTCTTAATTAATGTGTCATATGCATATATATATTTTACTCTACTGAAATTTTGTCAATATAAAAATATCGTATGTGCTCGAATCTAAGCTGCATTATTTTTCCAGTGTTAATGCTACTGAAAATAGGGGCGGTTTAGAATCGAAGGCAAAATATTTGTTGGATGGGGGAAATCGAGTTTCCACCTCTTTCAAAGGGAAAAATGGAACCATTCATTCTGACTACTTGCATCGATGACTTATTCCAATCCCCAGCTTATTTCCAGTATTCAGTCTATCCTAAGCATCGCTATCTGTTCTTAATTAGAAATGTTTTTTGTATACGGTTTCTCCTACAGTGGCGTAACGTACACCCCCGCAACCCCCGCATTGCGGGGGGCAGGGCTCTAGAGGGCCCACAGCCTGACTATTGCCAAGTACCTACCCTTTGTAAAATCCAACTTAGGGGCCCAAAACCTGACTTTGCAGGGGGGCCCAAGTGTTTTCCGTTACGCTACTGTTCTCCTAATCACTAAGCATCAAAGCTGTCGGTAATAGCACAAGACGAGTTCACAATGACGCAAGTATGAAAATGGAGGCAATTTTATATGAAGAGAAAAAGGAAACCAGAGCAGAGGCCCCTGAAAATTTGACACGGATAAAACAAATATACGTCGATGGCGTAAGCAAAGTGATTTAATGATCTTTAAGAAGCCCCATCTTTATTTTAAGCGAGGTAGAAGTTTGCTTCCCCCGAGCTTTTTGCCACTGTGCTCATAAAAAAATTCTTAAAAAACGCGAACCAAACTCAGTGATATTTACTTGCTTTGCGATTTACTCGTCACCGAATTCCAAAGCCAACTGATGAGATGTTTTCGTGCGACATTGTAGGGGTGGAGGGTGAAGGTAGTTTAGATAAACAAAATTGGCTGGTGTTGCAGGCTATTCGGAGAATATTTAAAAGCCAAATTAGCCTCCTTTCTACGAAACATGTGAAACCACCTGTTCACACATTTTACACCCCGAGATTGGATGGTGTTTTCCGTATTTTGTTCATTCTTAGATGGGAAATCTTTTCATGTTAAGGTTTAGTTTCAATTTAGGTGAAAATAAATGCATAAAAATGCAAAGTAGTTTGTGTCGGCACCTTTGCATTATTTCGTGTTAACCGATATTTTGTCTTAAGCGTTTGCAGGTTAAACGAATTTTACTGAAATTCTAATGTAAGTTTCGTGTTTTGAAACTACACAATTCTAATGTGCTAATTTATACATCAATAAAGGTATGAAAGGATAACAATGTAGAAATTCTGTGCTGATGTTTTTTTTTTCTTTCATCCTCCGTTCATCTTGAGAAACAAGTAATATAAGAAAAGAATTTCAAAGTAGGACGCTGCCTCCCGTTGAAAGTTGACCACCGACGTCACCGTTTACAGTGGTGCAGAGAGCACAAAAAAACTGGACAACTGATCAACGGAGTCGTGTCCTCTTTACGAATGAGAGTCGGTTCAGTACCAGAAGCGATTCTCAACGCGTTTTGATTTGGAGAGAGATCGGGACACGGTTTTATACCAGTAACATCACAAGGAAAGACACCATTACGATGGTCCTGGAGTTCTTGTCTGGGGAGGCATTATGCTGAACGGGCGAACTGAGCTCCACATTTTCGATAGAGGGTCTGTAATCGGGAATCGCTATTGTGAGGAGGTACTTCTTCCCCATGTGCGTCTGTTCCGAGGTGCCATTGACCCAGATTTCATTTTTATGGATGACAATGCACGGTCACATCGGACTCTTGCTGTTGAGGAGCTGCTGGAAAGTGAAGATATCACTCGAATGGATTGGCCAGCGTACTCCCCAGATTTAAATCCCATCGAGCATGTGTGGGATGCTTTGGGGAGACGTATTGCAGCACGCTTACATCACCCGGAGAACACCCAACAACTCAAACAGATGCTGATTGAAGAATGGGTACTCCTACCGCAAGAAATGTTGCACCAGCTGGTTCTGAGTATGCGGAGACGGGGCAAAGCAACCATTGCAGTGAGGGGAGGGCATATACCATATTAAGGAACATCTGCTTGTTGTTCTTCCTATTGGATAGACCATCATGAGTCACGATACTATGCGTTCAATAAAGCTTGTTTTCGTTTGATTCCATACCGTATGCACATTGTATTCCTTTTTCAGCGCCGATGCTTTCATCATCCTTTACGTACATAATACTCTCCCTCATTTCTGAATTTCATGTCTCAGATGATTTTTCGCGAAGTTATGGCAATAAACCCACCTGTTGCTTAAGTTTTGCACACCAGTGTAGTTTTTTAAAGCCTGTCAACCTTCTCCTATATTTACCTATACTACTGGTCTACAAGGGCAAGAAAATAGAGTAAGAATACGATTCCATTAATACTGAAAATAATAATCACAACACTAGAAAAATAATACCAAGGATTACTATATAGTTACCAATGTCAAATACCAGGAAAAAAATAATAAATCCACATACCTAAGCCAGGAATATATATAGATAAAAATTTCTAAATTTTAGGGCACTTGTATGAAAAAGAGATATTTATTTTGTTAATTCATTAACTTCGCGGGTAGTAATATATATGTTATTCTGCAATCTTAAAAATGTACGAGTAAAGTCTGAATCACATTGGAGTATATAAAACAGCATTTGGAAGAGTGTATGTCTGGCCATTAGCGTGTATATCTGGCCAAGTAATAAATTCCCCCGAATGACTGAATAGTTCAAACATTGAGCTTTCTATAATTCACATTTAATTTCCGACGAGTTTTAAGAATATAACTTAAAGATGTGTGGGTTTCACGGCACTCTAATCTGCTATTTTAATTTTTCTTAAAAAATTGAAGGCAATCCCTTTGGAAGTCTGAAATTTAACAGATAAGAATTTAATATTTCAGAATAAATAACCTCAATCACACATAGGATTATCATCACATGAACATAAAAGTACCTACCTTTTGAAATTTTATTAATGTTTAAAAGGAATTTTTGTTGTTATTACAGTCAAACCTTCATATAACGAACCTCAATTTCATGAATTTTTCTAATTTGCGAACTTTTTCCTGGAACGGAGAACATCTTACTATTTTTTATTTGTAAAATAACCTCCAAATAGCGAAGTGCATTTTCTATATAACGAACTTTTTCTCTAGTAATTCGATATTTTTCTTCCTATTTTTTAAAATATTTCAGGTCATTCTTAAAATTCTATCTTTTATCACATTTTATGGGGATTAATGACCTTGAACTGGGATTACTAGGTGCCTAACTCATCTAGAGTAATGAAATGGGCACAGTTTTATTGAGTTTTTTGCTTGAAAAATTAACAGATTTCATCAGTAATCAAATTTGGACACTCATGTGGCAGTGTGTGCGTAAAACTAGTGCTAATAATATAATGTAGTTTAAAATTACTCGTAGGATTAAAATTTCAAATTGGTTAAAAAAAATCATTAGTTTTAATATAAAATTATTTTTTAAAATTAAAAAAATATATATACTGTGCATTCCTGCACGATGTTTTTTTTCCTTGTTTTCATTGCAGATTTCTTTTTGATGGGTAAGATGTATAAAATGAACAGATATTAATTTTCAAAAAAAGTGTGAATAAAGTGTAATTCCTTTTTTTCAATAATTTATTCTATTTATGAGCTTCAAATTTGTTTTATGAGGTTCTTAAAATATATTTAAAGATGACTCACTATTTAACGAATATCAATAGGCAGCGTACTCTCCTGTATTTCTTAACAAATACACCCCAAGTCATTTAGTTTAGAAAACTTGTCTAAATGAGCAGGGGAATGGCTTGTTCAGAACCACGCTAGATCAGTGCTTCTCAAACTTTCGATTCTTGCGACCCAATTTTCAGTCATAATTTCCCTCGCGCCCCCTTTCTCCATACAATAACAATGTATTGAATTCAATAATACCATGCTTTGATGCTAAGGCTACAATACGACTTTAACCTCTCAAGTCCTTTCGACGTATATAAACGTCTTGGTCATTCAACGTATTAATTGGTCCGGACGTATATATACGTCTTTCCGAAGTACGATCCTTTCTGTGAACTTCTATCCATAGAATTATTCCGAAAGCTTTGTAATGCAATAAAATTAAATT
Source organism: Trichonephila clavipes (assembly GCA_019973935.1). Taxonomy (NCBI): domain Eukaryota; kingdom Metazoa; phylum Arthropoda; class Arachnida; order Araneae; family Nephilidae; genus Trichonephila; species Trichonephila clavipes. The sequence continues at coordinate 313,454 of BMAU01019284.1, read as the reverse complement.
CACAGTATTGGCGAAGGATTTACGTATTTCAGAGGATTTGCTTCTTTATTCCTCTTTTATCCCCCCCCCTCCAATACGTCTCATACGCGCGCCTACATGAAAAAAACAGTGACATTGAGGAGTGAACCGTATAACTTTTAATCTTGGCAGTTGGGATTAATTATAAACCGTACAGATTATCAAAATAAATGTTAATTTTTGTATATAATTGTATATATGACAAGACCATGGAGTCACTGGTAATTATTAAACTTGCTCTTAACTTAATATTGTTCAGTTATTTATAAAATACATTCTGAGGTACTGATATATTTATAAGTGTATTATGTTAGTATAAATGTGTATTTTATTTTTTATTTTGTTTATTTACTTTCAGCAAATTAAAATTTTTTAAAAAAATCTTTTGTTTTCGACTTTTTTATATCCTCGCGCCCCCCTTGTAGAGTTATCACGCCCCTCTAGGGAGTGGGTGCTCCACAGTTTGAGAAACGCTGCTATAAATACAATTAGATGAAACAGTCAAATGAAAACGACACAAATAGGTACTAACACAGCCCAGTCAAAAGCAGGGCTTCGAACCATAATTTTTTTCGTTCCCTTCAGATTCGAATGTACTGAATTTTATGTACATTCTTATCTTAAATCGTCCATACTTCTTGTTCCTTCAATTGAATTAAATCTACTTTCTACTAGTAGTTTCGAGCGGAAATGAATCAGAAAAGTACTAGTGAACATCAAAACAGGAAATAGAGAAGCAATGTACAAATGGTTGACGTTAAATTAGAAAATATCGATTAGTTGGTTTCAGTAACGAAATGACTGAAGATATGTCGAACCGAAATTTTTTATTCGATTCAGTTCCTTTTTTCCAACCAAAATAACTGTTTTTTTTCCAGTTTTCGGTTCAGTTCCAGTTCGAAGTCGTGCTAGTGGTTATGATCACGAGCTTGAGGCAGTGTAACATGAGTTAAAATTTCTTAATAAACTTGTTAGGAAATTTAATTATAAATATTTTAATTAGTTTTTATATATTTAGGGTACCTTTTTTTTAAACTTTATTTTCCGTAACTCTTAAATAAAAGCCAAGTTATTTTATAGAAAAAAGAAAAGAATAAAACATGGCTGAGAGAGATAGAGAGATTTATAGTTACGTCTTAATATAAAATTTGCTTATACTAAAATATTAACTTGAGGACAGTCATTGTTGTTATTTTTTACAAGAAATAAAGCAAGTTAACTTTAATCTGGCAAAACAAAACCTTATTCTTTCCTAGAAATTATGATAATAAATCTAAAGTTAAAAAGAAAATTTAACACAAAATTAAACGAAAAAAAATGAATAAAAAAAATTTGATGTTTTTTTTCTAGATCCTAACCACATAACATTAATGATTTAATTTTCTGTTTTTCTCCCGAAAAAAAATTTAAATAAGAAGCAACAGTATTACATTTTTGTTAAAAAAAAGCATTTTAAGACAAAATATTTTTTTTTCGTTTAATACGTAAATTAATTCTACGTTCTTTTCATCTTTTTGCATTTTGTAATTTCGTTTAACGGTCAAAAACAATGTTATTTTTACACAGTATTTCTGTCTTAATTCCTTTTTACTGGTGTAACTCTAAATTAAAGAACAAAACGTCTCTGTAACTAAACTTCAGTAAGACAGATTATTCATGACGTCGAATATATATGACCGAATTAAAATATGCAAACATACAATTTATCATACGTAATATTTTTAAAATGGTAATTTAATTCTAGCATATTAATTCAAGTTAAATAAACACATTATGCGCTAGAAAAAAAGCAAGAATTTCTTTCAGAATTTAGTTAAGAATATTTGAACTGGCTTTTAATGATAAAACATCTAGCAAACGATAAAAAAAAATCAAAATGGCGTAATGAAAAATACTTGTTTATCCATCCATTATTAATTAACATCTTATAACTTATTAAAATTTTTTGAGAAACATTCCTTTTCGGTTTTTTTTTCTTTTTTATGGAAAATTGTTTTTAATATTATTAGCAAAAATTCCTTTATATGTCTCGAAGCCAGAGACTCGCATATATACGAATTCTTATTTAGGATTAGTTCATAACATGTAAAGGAAATTAAATGTTGACGATTGGATTTAATATTAGTTTTTATGTCCAAAATGCCGAACGAGATGGTTTCGCAATATATTTATATAAAAAGAAAAATGGCTCGCTGTCTCCAGTTTCGGCGATATGACATATCCAATATCTTTTTCATTACTGCATTCAAACATAAAGAGATAACCAGCGGCATGGTTTGAATTTAACTGAATAAAGGAAAATAAATAAAGGCGAAGCAGCTGCCATTTCTTTTTCTTCTTCTTTTTTTGTTTTGATAAACGAAATCACTGCGAACGCGCCATCTCTTATCAAAAAGTTGGTGTATTTCGAATTCATTTTTTATAATAAAATGAATGACTGGCATATTTAAGAATTCGTTGTTTCCTTTCTTCCCGCCTTTTTTTTTTTGGAATAAAGAGGGGAAAAATTTTCCAATGCAACAAGCGAAGGCGAATTTAGAATAGTTTGAACCATTCATTTTGTGCCTTTTATGGAAATGTTGGGAAGTTTAGGAAAAATATTTTATTTTTTTTAAAAATTATTTCCCATTTTATCGAATGAAGGAGAAAGAAAAAAAACCTGTCTCATTTCCATTCGAATATCATTAATCATAGCTTCTAGAATATTCTAGAAGCTCTATTACTTCGCTTCATTATGAAACTACATCTTTATTTCGTTTATTCATTTTTATCCACCCATTTTCTAACAGAAAGATGACTTTAAATATGTAAAAAAAATAATAATAAAAAAAGAAAGAAAAATAAAATACATGAAATAAAATAAACTCGAGAAAATTTCTGCTTTTGTAAAAAGTCATGAAAAATCGTCCTCTTCTATTTCCGCAGCGTGATCTGGTAACGATATTTTCCATTCGAATAATGGTTGTCATAGCAACGACGTTTCTCGAGTTGCCATCATCCCAACTGCAATTGTTATCGAAGAACGACATTAAGTAATTCAGAATTTATTTTATTTTCTTATGTATTTGCCATTTTTTTTTGTATTCTTGTTGCAATATAAAAGGGTTTCTTTTCTAAGTGCAGTTTTGCCATCTTTTCAAGATACTAGGAGTGAAGATGTTCCAATGAAACGTTATCTTTTTTTCTGAGGCGTGCGTTATTATTGTTAGTTGTTATTTTTTTCTTCTTCCATCACATTGAATCATGCGATACTTTTTTTTTTATTTTCTTCAAGAGCGGATGAATTATATTTTGCTGTACGGTATTCACTCTTCATTTTAAGGGTCTCGTATAAATGCAGGCGATATTTTATAATCCCGATATCGTTTGCATTCTAAAGTTATTTTCTTGGGAAAAAGATCATTTTTCTTTTACCTCTTTTAATTTCTTAGAATGCGTGTTGAATTAGAAATAATGGATATTATTTTTTTAAAAAGAAATGTAAGCCTTGCAAAGCTATTACTGATGAATTAAAATAAAACGAATAAGTAAAATAAATTAATCGTATACAAAGAGAAACATTAAAAGAAATAATTAAAGTAAAAATAATGCGATTCTAGTTTTTTCATGTTATAGCTCTGGAATAATGATTTAAATATTTCGTTTAATTCGATTTTTGAGAGACATTTGTTTCATTTATATTTATTAATTCCATATAAAAGCTCCAAATCCAATTTTTTTTAATCTTAAGAGAATTTTAATTTACAGTTCATTCACCGTTATAAATTAAGAGTTTTTAGTTTATATTAACTGAAACGTATAAAATTATGGCAACAGTGAAGTGTATAAACTGATAGACTGGATATATGTGACTATGACGTCACATGAATTTATGAACTGGTTGGCTGAAAGCATGTGACAGCAGTTATGTGATTATGACGTCACATGAATTCAGCCCATAGGCATAATTCAAAAAATTTACCAAAATATTTTTTCAAGCCCAGCCAAATTCATTAAAAAAAATCTCATGGCCATCGTTTAGCAAAACTTTCCATTAAATTAAAAAAATTTCTCTCTCTATATAAAAAAGTTTTTCTTGATGCTGTAATAAATTTATTTATGCATAAGATATAGTTAATAAAAATGAATCGCAAAAAATAGAATTTAATAAAGTGAAGCTCTCCTAGAACGATTTGCCGAGAGCAAGGATGTCAAATTCAAAGGCTAACTTGGACCAAACAAACAAGGTTTAACTTAAGGTGGCCCGTAAAGAAAATCAATATTCATAGAAACATATATTAATTTCGAATAATACATTATAATAAACACATATAAAAGAACAAGAACAATTTAATATGTAGGTTCTCTCTCTCTCTGTCACATGACATCTTTTCTCTGCCACTATATTTCCTATTTCGAGACAAACTTTGATAATTTATTATATATTATTGAGTGCCACTATACTGACAGGATCGCAAAAATGCTTGTGTTTCGCGAGTTTGACACCCCCAGTCTATCACCCACCTCGTATCAAAACTCCTGTTGCTGGTACTGTAGTTACGCATGTTGGGGCTCCTGTAACTTGGGGGGCCCCGTATCACTGATACGGCGGTAGCTACGCCCCTGACGCTTACTCAAAAAATCCACTTATATCATAGATCATGATGTTATAGATTTCTTCAGAAATTTCCAGAACCATCTATATGGTCACCAAGTCGCCAAATTTAGTCTCCAAAAATGATGCTAATTTGGCTGTATCGCCAATATTTCGCCAAGTTTCCAATGCAACGCCATTATAATGTAAGAGGTGGCGTTGCTTACGAATATTAATTTTTTTTAATAATATAAATACTAAAGGAGCAATGAGTATGAACCAGTGGCGCACACAAGGGGTGGTCATGGGGGTCTGCCCCCCCAAAGATTTTGATTTTTTTCCCGATTGATTATAAGTCTAAGTATATATATAGTACGTAAAATTTAATTATTTGTTATTAGTGATTAATTTTATTAATTAATGCTAATTATTTATTCAATAATTAGTTTTTACTGTGTTTTGTTCTCGAAAATCGACAAAATCAAAAGGAGCATGATACAAGAATGGTGAACTTTCGTCCCCGGATCCCCCTTGAAAAATTGCTGTGTACGCTACTGGTATGAAAAGTTGTATAATTTGTGCAATAAGGGTTGGTCCACCTTTAGGTAGACTGAGGGTACTCTTCTCCCTAGTCTTCAATAGAAAATCAAACCTTTTAGAATAATTTTCATGCAATCTAAACATACGAGTGTATTTCATATTACAAAAAAACTACAAGTCTATTTTCGTCTCAAAGAATCAAATGGAACATTCCGTCGAATGAAGTTCCTAAAAGCTTTCCGCGTTCTTTTTTTGTAGCAGAATTGAGATGTACGATAAAGCGATAACAAGGGGTCCTGTTATTATTTCAATTTCCAGGTAATAAAATGAGAGGATAAAAACAAACGAGTCATCGCTTTATCGGAGGAGCATCAAAGTTTCAAAGGTACGTCTTCTTCAATATTTGATGAGGGCTCTTGGGTGTGGCGTCTCTCTCCTCCTTTGTCCTCATCCCCTTAGTGAGGGTGTGGTTCCTAATATTAGTCTCCGGTGACACTGCAGCGAAACCCCCCTCTTACAGCGACAGAGGGTATTCACTTCGGAGGTTAAAAGTATAAAAGGTGGGATAGTCCAAGCCTCTATCGATTTTGCCATGTTTATGAGCTAGGAGAAGAGAGAATCCTGGTCCTGTTCAAATATTTTAATAGACTGCCGTTATTGAGTCATAATGTTCGATAGTACAATCCGGAACGATCTGTCGTTTTAATGTACCTTGAAATGGACGTATATCTCTGTAATTATCAATACCGATTGTGGATTTCTATTGATTTTGCTATGTTTATGAACAGCTTTATTATTCCACAGTTAGAGTAACCAGTGTTAGAGTACCAGTGTGTAAAATGTACATCAATATAAGAATTAAAAAAATAGAGCAAAACAATAAGAAGTTAATAATTAATTTGTTTACTAGTATTTAAAAATTTCAAATGCATACATGAACCCATAATTACTCTAACCCAGTGCTTTTCAAAGTTGCAACACTCGCGACCCAATATTCAATCATAATTTTCATCGCCCCCCCATACAATAACAATGTACTGAATTCTATACTATACTTTGACGCTAAAACTATGATACGACTTTTACCTCTTAAGCAACCCCCTCCCATGTATATAAACGGCTTGCTAAGCCAATGTGTTTATTTTCCCAGACGTATATATACGTCTTTCCGAAGTACGATCTTTTCTGTGCACTGCTATCTGTAAAATTATTCCGAAGACTTTGAATTGCAATAAAAGGACCTTGACAATGTTTGTGAAGGATTTACTTATTCCAGATTATTTTTGCTTCTCTATTCCTGCCTCCTCCCCCCAATACATCACATACGCGTGCCTACGTGGAAAACGGTTGGCATTTGGAAGCGAATCGCGAAACTTTTGATCGACAGTGAAGGTTTAATTATAAACCGAACAAAAAATGTCAAGATAAGCATTAATTTTTTGTTTTAAAGTATATATATATATATATATATAATATATGACAAGCCCATAGGGGTCACTGATAATTAATATAAACTTGTTTTTAACTCAGTATTGTTAAATTAATTATAAAATAGATTGTGTAGGACCAATATATTTATAAGTGTAATACATCAGAGTAAATGTATATTTTATTTTTTATTGTCAGAATGTATTTTGTTTGTTTACTTTCAGTACATTAATATTTTTTAAAGCTACACGGTACCCTTTTTCAAAAAACTTTTTTGGAGACAGTTACAGTAAAAATAATTGATGTTTTGTTTTTAGATTATATTATTAAGCTGATTCTGGAAGCAAAAAGTCAGTTTGACCAGCCATTATTTTACAATTTTAAAAATTAGGAATTTTTGAAGTTTTTCAAATTCTTATAAAATACTCAATTTTTAAATTTTTTTAGTAATTTTAAGTTATTTATGATTGTTAGATTATTACAAACAATATTTAGTATAGATTTGAAAATCTATTACCTTGTTGATTTTTAATAATTATTTTTCTAGAAAAACCTGGAAAAAACACGAACATTTTTAAAATATCAACTTTAGCATTTTTTAGAAAAATAACTAGAGTTCTCAGCCCTAAATCCATACTAACTTTTATAGAACATACATTTGGGAGTATATACAAAAAAATTCAAGGCTCTACCTTGAACAGGAAAAAAGCCTTAGGGATTAGAAAACACTTATACCTTCAAAATTAAAAGTCTGAGAAAAACACATTTAAAGTTTGTAAAGTCGTAAAACAAAAACTTATAATGCCCGTAAAACTCTAATTTTTTAATATGTTATTTTCCAATGTATGTTCTACATTAAAACACTATTTTTATTATATATGATTGAAAACTATATTTTTAATACAAAATATATTTTTGCATAATATTGATAGCATTTGTTAAGACGCCAGTTTATTCAGCTTTATCTTAACCTAATATTTTACAAAAGTTTGGAAACACGAAGCATTTATGTACAAAATAATAATGATACTAACTTAAGCTAAAAATAGTCAGGTCTACTCATAAAATTAAATTTTTTTCAGTTTTAAATTGGGGCAGTTTAGGAAGTTTTAGCTCTTGTCGTACGACTTTAAAATACTAAAATATAGTACTACAATATGTTTAGTATAATGTAGTTTGGTATATCAAGGAAATATTCAGTTATTTCTGCAGCATTTGAATTCAGAATACTTGTATTCGGAAGTCTAAGTGCAGAATCAGCTGAGGACTGATTTTTTAGATACATCCTTTTCAGTAGTATTCCATCTCTTCGAAATATTGCTTCTCACAGAAACCCAGAACGCATTTGCCATGGCATTTTCTCTACAGGAAAAAATTAATGATAAAGCTTTTAAGTTATATAAACTATTTTTAAAGCAAAAATTGGTCATGAAACTAATCTTTATTAATTAATTATGAGAACTCTCAAAAAACTCAAAACATAATCAAGCAGAAATGATTTTAGTAATGAAAATTGGAATTAATAACCATTTCAAACTAAAAGCTCAAAAATATTTTTAATTAATTTAACTTAAGTGTGAAAAAATGCTTTAAAAGGAAACCGAAATCAAAACCATAGCTCATAAAACTTCTCAAATATCTCAAAATATCTTAAAAACTAATTTGCTAACAGATCTGAAATTTCGTGGCAAGCATCTCAATGATATTGGCTACCAAAACATGCAAAAAAAATTTTTTTGGTAAAAATGAAATTTTTAGGGTACTGTGTAATCTTAAATAATGTTTTGTTCTCGACTTTTCAATATGCTCGCGGCCCCCTTGTAGAGTTGTCACGCCCCCAAGGGGGCGCGCCTCACAGTTTGAGAAACGCTGCTTTAACCATCAGTATCATGTTTCGAAAATAATTCATCACTTCCATTTTCACAGTTGACCTCGAAGTTAGTGCAGACTTCGCCATTTTCCCCCACGTTGTCGTCTTTCGTGCCATACAATGCATTTGTTATGCTATCTTTTTTTAAAAGGATGTATTATAGAAGAATGTAAAAAATTTATTAAAGACTGTTAAAGATTTACAAGCAAAAATTGTATCATTTTGCTTACGCCATCGACGTACATTTGTTTCATTCGTGTCAAACTTTCAATTGCATTTGCTCTGTTTCCGTGTTTTTTGCATATAAATTGCATCCTTTTTCATACTTGTATTATAGTGAACTCGTCTTGATTCTATTACTGATATCTTTGATGCTAGGTGATTAAAACGAAACTTATACAAAAAATCTAAATACGAGCAGATAACGAAGGTTATGATAGATTGAATACAGAAGATAAAACTTAGAATGGGATGAGTCATCGCGATGCAAGTTGCCAGAATGCATGTTTACGTTTTTCATTTTGAAAGGGGTGGTAATTCAATTTTCTCAATCTAACAAATGTTTTGCCTTCGATTCTAAGCTGCACCCGATTTTCAGTAGCATTACCACTGGAAAAATAAAATGAGATTAGATTCGAGTAAATGCGGTATATCTTTTTACTCATTTCTGTAATGTGTATGCTATGTTTAAGAATCATTATTTTAGTATTTAACAAATTGGACTAATTCCATGTTTACAAAGTCACTAGTTATAACTCGCCTACTTCGATGTTTTTTTTTATTATATTGTATGCTACGTCTTGTTTTTAAGTCATTTTGACCTAAATTCTATCACAAAGCTTTTAATGTTTTGAAAAACATTCCTATGGATTTCACGACTTGATTTAAAACAAACAGGACTTAAATTTCTTACGGAAGTATATTTATCTATACCTCACCGGTAGCCGTCTTTCGGAGTCGTTTCCGCTAATCCCTCTTTTAGAGGATCTCTATTCAACAAAAGAAACATGTTTCCCAAATTTCAAGTACGTACGTGAAAAATTAAGAAAGATATTTTTGTTTATAACGCTCCCACAAACCCCATTGGGAGTAGGTTTTTACGAATCCGTTCTTAGCGAATCTCTATTTAACAGGAGAAGCATATTGTCAAATTTCAAGTTTGTAAGTCTAACAGTTCAAAAACGGTAACTTTTTGATTTATAATATTCCTGTATCTCTTTTGAAAATTTTCGCAAAACAATTTTTCAGTACATCTCTACTGAACAACTGAAACGTCAGACTTCAAGTCTCTAATTCTAATAGCTGAAAAACGGAAAATTTCGCCTCTAACTCCCTCCTCCTTGAAGGTCAGTTTTCGAAAAACCCGTTCTTATCCGATCCCTTCTTAACAACAGCAACAAAAACATGCTTGCCAATTTTCAAATCTCTAATAGTTCTGGAACTGTCGAGAGTCGCTTTTCTTCGTTATATATGTCATGTTCGATACTACAATCTCTGATCATAGTGACTAGAATTCAATTCAACGAATTATAGAATGTTTTTAATGCCCATCCCAGACTTCCACCTATTTCTCCAGGTTTATGAACAGCTTTGTTCAAATATGCTAACAGACTGGACTGTTATTTTACGCTTATACAGACATTAGGTTTAGTAATATAGTGTGTGTCCAGTGCTTCTTGAACTTTCAATATTTGAGATTCAATTTTCAATCATGATTTTCATTGCGCCCACTTCATATAATGTATTTGAATTCAATAATACTATTTTTTGACACATGTAATCTCTTACGTGCCACCGGGGTATTTAAAAGTCTCACTCAGCCAAAGCGTTAATTGCCCCGGACTTATATATACGTATTTCCAAAGAACGATTTTCTCTGTGCTCTGCTACCTTAAAATTATTCCGAAGGCTTTGGAATGCAATAAAAGGACATTGACAGTGTTTACGAAGGATTTACTAATTTCAGAGAAGGTTTTATTTATTTATTCCTTTTCATCCTTTCTCCAAAACATCACATACGGCGTCTGCGTGGAAAACGGTGGGATTGCGTAGCTAATCACGTAATTTTTTTAATCTTCAGGAAAGGGATTAATTATAAACCGCACAAATTATCAAGATAAGTGTTAACTTTGTAAAAAATTATATATGACAAGCTCATGGAAACACTGGTAATTATTAAATTTGTTCTTAGCTTAGTTTTGTTAAATTAATTATAACATGCGTTGATACATTTATAAGTGTATTATATCAGTTCAAATGTATATTTTATTATGTCAGAATGTATTTTATTTGTTAACTTTCAGGAACTTATTAATTTTTAAAAAATAATCTTTGTTTTCGACTTCTCAATATCCTCGCCCCTCCCCAGGGGGCGCATCTCACAGTTTGAGAAATGCTGGTATAGTCCCTGATTACTTAAATGCTGGCCGAGGTGTTCGGGAATAGATGTACCTCTTTGTAGATATTGATACTAAATTAGATTTCTAGATTGCCATATTAAACCTCTAAGTGGATACCTTCCTCCTGAAAAGTTATTCCGAAAGCGTTTTACTCTTATTTTGCTATTGCTTCAAAAATGCAACAGACTTAAATTCTTTCCCCCTTTTAGAACTTGGGAGGTCGAACGGGGACAATTTTAGGACCTAGTTCGGTTAAACCTTTAAAAGGGGAAAGGATTTCAGAAAAGTGCGGCTAATCCGCTTTTGAAAACGTTACTTGAAGGCAGAAAAATCCGTGCAATCCATTTTCGAAGCTTCTTTACACTGACGGAATTTTCCGTGCTATCCGGTTAGAGGGTTAATGAACATTTTTGTTCAAATATTTTAATAGATTGGACTATAACTCCATGTCTATGGAATCACAATGTTCAAGAATCCCTGATCAGAGATTTGAATGCTGTTTAACTTATCGAAAACCTGAGGATATATAACTTAATTTAAAACTCATGCTGTATCAGATCTTTATATTAAGTCAGTGGCGTAATGTACACCCCCGCAACCCCCGCATCACGGGGGAGCCCAGGGTTCTAAGGGGCCCAAACCATGACTGCCGCAAGTGCCTACCCTTTGTTAACTTCAACGTGGGGGCCCAAAACTTGACTTTGCAGGGGGCCCAAATGTTCTCCGTTACGCCACTGTATTAAGTATTCTCCTAATGAAAAATAGTTACATCTTATAGTAACTCAACCTCCAATCAGAGTGATTCGAATATTAAATAACATATTTGTGAAATAGAACAATATTTCACTACTCTTCCATTGAACAATATATATGTGCAATGGAAAATAGTTTTAGTTATATCTGGTTGGGGAGGGGAGGGCTAGAAAATACTGATATTGAATTGTCGTTTCGTAAAAAAATTATAAGGTTGTGTTCTCGAATTTAAAGAAGACAGTGTAGCAAAACATTATTAGTACACAGTACAGCATAGTCAAGGTGACCACGGTAGTCCAGTGGTCAGGTCAAGGACTCGTTGCCAGCGTGTCATGAGTTCTAATCCAATGCCACTGAAGACCCGCCGTGTAGAGGAGCTGGTGCATTTCAAATTTGTCATGACTCAAAATTCTCCCATTTCCGTGATGTGGTAGTTTGGAGAGAGGAGGGAGGGGGTAGGTGTTTGCTCAAGTTTGTCTGCGTCACATGAACATGGTTCAAAATTATAAGGTCCCTTGCAGAGTAGCCCTCGTGTTGCTTTATATTGCGACGTTAATAAATACTCACTCACCATAGTATTATAGGTATTAAATTATTATAACTTTTAACATCGTTCATATATAAAGATATCATTATAATATTTATGAAGCAAAATATTAATTAATAAACATAATAATTTATATTTACCTGCCGGCTGGGTGGCGTAGTTGGTTTGTTGCTGGCCTTCTGCACCTAAGGTTGCGGGTTTGCCCCCGGCTCAAGTTGCTGGATTTTCATGATGCAGAAAATCGACAGTGTTCATGTCGCATGATTATACGTCATGTTAAAGACCCATTGAATGCTGTTTGGCTTAGGTGCTCTCGCCAAAATTAAATTCCTAAGAAATATTTCGCATCTTCGGAACTCAGGTGCCTCTCTCTGGGGAGGAAACTGGGCGTCAAAATTACTTGCGACAATTGGTATTGCCTATATGGTGCCACATTAAAAAGTGATATCAGCTCCTGGGGAATGTGCTTGGTCTGCAATGGTAAAAACACCAAGCAGCCCCATCGGGGGAAAAAATGTTTAACTTTTAATAAAATAAATTTACTTTTATTCATAAGTTTTTGTGTGATCGCACAAATTAATTAAAATAAAATTCTAAAAACTGTATTTAATTAATTTTAGTTAATCCACCGACATTGTTGTATTACCATTATATATGAATTAAAATGGGCAACAATTTTCTGATCACATCTCAGTAATCACCCTCCATCGCCATAGAACAATCACCCCCTTCACTTTGTGCACAGCCCCCGAAATGGATGGAAGCTTGCGGTGGATATTCCACTTGCTGGAACTAAGTCTGCGGTGAAGTCTTCAACTTGTCAACACGACGTCCTTAAGGGGGAATGGGAAAGGGGGCCCATCAGAGAGATCGATGCTCTTTCCCCACCCCGATGATGAAAAGCTTCACTCTTCTCCAAGAACCTGCGCATTTTCCCAAGAAAAGTTCCTACTTTTGGAAGCAGTAAAGGGTGATCAGTGGTGATTTCGGTAGAGGACCCAATTTTCGCAACACGCGGCTTTCCGCGTAGGGCTCGTGGTTAAATTTTTGCTAGCTAGACTGCAGTTCCCGGAGTGAAGTTAATGCAGTCCATTACTCATATTTCACTTTTTTTCTTTCTTCTTCTTTCTCTTTTGTTGATGGAATGAAGAATTGCCTTCTTGGGGGTGAGAAGTTAACTGTTACGAGCAGGGGTTGGATTGCGATGACGTATTGCCTTTTTACTGACCCATTACTGACGTTTGATAAGTTTTCATTGTGGATGTCTAATAAAGAGTATGTATGTTGATTAGGTCATCTTTTAACGTTTTATTCTATTTTTCATCGAGGGGTTATTCCTGTCATTTTCTTGCTCGTTTTGGGACATCTCTTTGTGATTTATCTCAATTTTTCGAGTCGGATATTTATTTATTATTTTTTGAGGGTATTTTTTTTATTTAATACCTCGTTCCCCAATTTTAAGAAATGTTAAAGTTATATTCAGAACGTTAAAAATGTGCATTAGGTGTATCATCAAAATTATAATTTATTTTATCAATCACTCTCTCTTTCACTGTTTCTCTCTTGCATTCTCTCACACGCACTCTCTCACACAGACTGTATTTCTCATATTCTCTCTCACTCTTTTTTTCTCACACATTCTCTCTCACGCTCTCTCTCACATACTCTCTTTCTCACTCTTTTTCTCTCACACATTCTCTCTCTCACACACACTCTATCTCTCATACTCTCTCTCACTCTTTTTCTCTCACACTTTCTCTCGCACATTCCCTCACACTCTCTCTCATACACTCTCACACACTCTTTTACACACTCTCTCCTTCACACACTCTCTCACACTCACACTCTTTCTCTCTCACTCACATACTCTCTCACACACACACTCTCTCTCACACTCACACTCTCTCTCTCCCACTCACACACTCTCTCTCACTCACACACTCTCTCTCACACTCACACTCTCTCACACTCACACTCTCTCTCACACTCACACACTCACTCTCTCACACTCACTCATACTCACTCACTCATACTCACTCACTCATACTCACTCACTCATACTCACACACTCATACTCACACACTCTCTCTCACACTCTCTCTCTCACACACTCTCTCTCTCACACTCACTCATACTCACACACTCTCACTCATACTCACACACTCTCATTCATACTCACACACACTCTCACTCATACTCACACACTCTCACTCATACTCATTCATACACTCTCACTCATACTCACACACTCTCATTCATACTCACACACTCTCATTCATACTCACACACTCTCACTCATACTCACACACTCTCACTCATTCTCACACACTCTCACTCATTCTCACACACTCTCACTCATTCTCACACACTCTCACTCATACTCACACACTCTCACTCATTCTCACACACTCTCACTCATACTCACACACTCTCTCTCATACACACTCTCATACTCATACACACTCTCACACTCTCACACACTTTCACACTCTCTCACACGCTCTCTCTCACGCGCACTTTCTCTCGCGCACTTTCTCTCGCGCACTTTCTCTCTCACGCGCACTTTCTCTCTCACGCGCACTTTCTCTCACGCACTCTCTCTCACGCGCACACTCTCTCACGCGCACACTCTCTGTCTCACGCACACTCTCTGTCTCACGCACACACTCTCTGTCTCACGCACACACTCTCTGTCTCACGCACACACTCTCTGTCTCACGCACACACTCTCTGTCTCACGCACACACTCTCTTTGTGACTGCGGTAGCCTAGTGGTCATGGTATCGGATTGAGTCTGGCATGCCACAAGTTCGAGCCCAGTGCCGTTGAAGACCTGACGTGTAGGAGAGCGATGAACGTTAAATCTGTCGAGAGCTCGAACGTCCTCCCGTTGGTGTGGTAGTTAGGAGAGGGGAGGGGGTGCAAGCTCAAGTGTCGTCCGCGTCACTTGACCATGGTTCAAAATGACGAGGTTCGTCGCCAAAAGCCCTCGTGTAGCTGAACACAGTGCGACGTTAATACACTCACACTTACCTCACCTCTACTGAGTATGAGGAGTTGCTAGAGGACGCTTCCGCTGCTTGGGACTGTCAGTTATTATGACAAGGAGTTACAATTATTGTTAATTTAAACTAATTTTCAAGAATACTTTCACAAGCAATATCGAGAATTAGAAATAAATGTATATGTTACCGTTAAAGTGTGAAATCCGTTATTTCATAGAATAACTAGGCATTTCATGAAATAACTGGACAAGTCAGTTAAAGTATATAAAATTACCGAATTCTACGATCTAACTGGGTATTCTATAGAATAATGATCACTTGAACGTTAAGTATGAAGTACGGCACTTGAAAGCTCTTTGAACAGGTTCTATCTGCTTTTAGTCAGTTTTGAACGGTTTATAGTAGGTGCTTTGCAACGACGTGTGTGTACCCTTCATTCCGTTGCTTTTTAACATAGAATTTATGCGTTGTATTTATGTTAGTGTTATACATTTTGGATTATTAATAAATATTTTTGCAGCCTGTATTCAAGCAAAGAAGTATGCAGAAAAGGGAAACTAACCTATAAATAAGAAATATTCAATGCGAGAGATTTGAATTTTTACTCAATAAGCGTGCGTGGGACAAAGGAAAAAAATGCTGCAGACTCGTGAAAAATTATTAGCTTTGATAGCAGAGGTAAGAAGTGCTAAAACATCACGGAAAAAAGTACTACGAGACTATTGGCATTTTGATATCCTTGAAATTCAAGGAGTAGGAAAGTTGTGTCAGTAACAGATGCAAAACATATTCTTTTTTCCCCTTTTTGTTTAACTAATGTTAGCAATACGAGAGCAATAATAAATTATATAATCTGCTTTTCCTAATTATTTACCAACTAATCATTCGCAATAGGGATAAAATTTACTTTTTGAGTGGTTTTAGCTATTTATGATCAATTACTTCATAAAATAACTTTGAAATCGTTTATATTTCAGTTTAACGGTCTATCAATAGTTTTTTTTAGAATAACTAGGAAAAGTAGGAAATTTTTCATCTATTATATACTTTAACTGACTTGTCTAGTTATTTCATGAAATATCTAGTTATTAAATGTAAAATAACAGAATTCTACCCTTTAACCGTAACATATTCATCCGATGAATTATTTAAATATTTTTTACAACTTATTTTTTACTTTAATATTGAAACTATTCTTTCGTTCACTAAATACAATGCATTAAGGTGTATTATGTTTCATAATAACACGCTTATTTGTGACTGTAATAATACTTTCATTAATAAATAGGGATTGCAAATAATATATTTATTAAAAATGGCATTGAAGATGAAAAAATAAACTTGAATATTTCGTAAAGGATTGTGTTTCCTCGTTCTGTCTCAATTACATGTTCAGAAGTTTGATTTTTAAGGTATATATATACAGTGGCGTAACGGTGAACATTTGGGGCCCCCTGCAAAGTCAGGTTTGGGGCCCCCACATAGAATTTTACAAAGGGTAGGCACTTGCGTCAGTCAGGCTTTTGGCCCCTTAGAAGCCTGGTCCCCCCGCGATGCGGGGGTTGCGGGGGTGTACGTTACGCCATTGAATATATATTTAATAAGGGGTAGATTATTTTTATAATAACTTCTATTGTTTCCTAAACTAAAAGAAATAAAAACCTTCATCTGAGAAAAAAGTTTTATTAGTTTTCGATTTCATACTTCAAAATGCCTTTGGTTCTTTTAAATCTCTAACAAATAACTCCAGATATATTTATTGTTCTTGGCTATTTCTTGTAAAATATTTTGATCGCCCACGATTTCCCCGAGGCAGCAATCAGATTTTCTTACAAGGAGAAAGTAAAATCTAAAGTTTCGAATATTAAATAAATAAATGTTCCGTAAAAAAAATCTTTTTTTCATGCAATTAATTTTAGATCAAGTAAAAGTACTCCATCTTCCATGAATACAATGGATTTAATAACAATCTTTTATTTTGGTATGCTTTTTTGAACGTCGTTAAATTATAGAATGATCCGATGAATATTGTGTTTTTTGTGGGGGAACAATGGTTTTCTTCGCCTATATTTTCTAAAACTCTTGATTAATAAAGATATTATTTTTGATCATGTGTATCCAGTAGATTAAAAAGATATGCTATATCTTTAAAGTTTTCTAATGTACAGCTTGTGAAATGCAACAAAAAGAAAGTTGTATCAATTTCAATTTTTTTTTGTTTTTACTGTCATGTAGAAAAGTAAAAAAAAAAACAGTATGGAAAAGTTAACATTCGATTTTTGTGAAGAAACATGCGATCATAAAACGGGAATACTCATGAAAGAAAATTAGAACTAGGCACCTTCCGATCCGAAACGAGTATCTTAGTCCCCATGCCAAAACGATCGTCATCGCATGGAGGCTATTACTGGTTTACATCTCCATACGCCCTTTCTCCTTCTCTGTTTACACATACACTGACTCTACACACACTAGCGCCCTCTCGCGACAAATATTCACTTGTTTTTGTGGGCGTCACAATAATTATTTGTTCAACACTGAACATGGTTCGTATGGGTATCACACCGCCACACTCATAAATCGTTTTGTGGACAGTGACCTCTGGCGGACAATTCCAAAAACCATCGGTCGGGAAGTTGCTGTCTTGATATGAACATCGAGTAGAACTATGTATTTTTGTTGTAATGCTAAAATATGATAATTTCCGTAACTTTCTTTATTGTAGCTCTAAATGTTAATGTTCTTTGATGCTTGTCATAAAAACGTTTAAGTACCATATTAAACTCTTTAACCAAAGAAGTTTGGCGTCCGACTGCTTGTCATAGTTTAAATTAAGTTGTTTAAATTATTTTCGACCATACTGTTTCAATCGCATGAACTTTTCAGGAAAACAACAGGAACTTAATTTTTATTGCTTTCCGTTTGAACCAAGTATTAAAGAAACATCTTTAAATTCTTTAAATCTATTTCCTCATTTATAATAGTTTTGAAATCATTGAATATATTATCAACTCTTGGGATGCCAGTGGGCTAAATTCATGTGACTATGACGTCACATGATGGCTGGAATCATGAGTTTCCAGCAAATCAGGCCATGTGTTTCGCTGCTGCCAGCTTTTCTTTTTTTAAAAAAACTTTCTTTAAAAAAGTACGTATTTGACAACAATAATAATAAAATGCACTTGATTTAAAAGTACAGATATAAGATTTTTAATTCCTAAAAACTTTTTGAAGAATTTTAATATTTGAACATCAGTACTAAATTATTAAATTTGAAATTATTTCTGAATTTTACGAGTATAACAGCAATTACAAGACTGATTGTGATTTTGAATTCAGTGAACACGTGATTGCCTTTATCATGTGACCATCATGATTTGAGCCCTTTCTCAGAATGAAATTATCAGCTTCAAAATGCGTTTTATACTAAAAATGCGTTTTTTTTCCACTGGAAATTTTGAAACGGAGACAGGAATTGCTGAAATATTAGTTATAAAGATAATAAGCTGATTTTTTGTGTATTTTATATAGTTAAAACTATATAAATTATAAATTATAAACTGTTAAATCTTTGCATTAATATAAAATCTACAGCTTATATAAATATAGCAATTGTTTTCTAAGAGATACCATAAAGTGACCAAAATAAAATGTTCTATTTTTGGTCCTTGATAAATTTTTCCTCATAGTTGGCCATCTTTATGTATGCTTTTCAACATTTCTCTCTCCTCCAGTCTTCCATTTTAATAGCAATTTTTTTTTCTTTTTGAATTTTCCTCATGTCATTTGCCCAACTATCTTAAAGTTAACACTTAACGCGCACTTTTAGCACGAAAAATCAGTTCGAAATTTATGGGTGGGTGTTATATATGCCGGGTATAAAAATGATATCTTTAAAAAAAACCAAGTATATGAAGAAAAAATTAGTGATATAAAAAGTCAATTCCTACTTAGATCAACAATTTTTTTTATATTAGTTACTTTTTATTAAATAATTACAATTAATATAAATATATATACATATCACAGAATCACAACATTAAGCGACAATACACCTTTTAAATTAACATGAAAAACTTTTGAATCACGCTAAATTTATAAGTACATTTTTTAATAAATTAAAATTCGTCGGTAAACAAACGTATCTATGTATGAATGTTTACATATTTTCTTGCGAATCACACGGCGCAGGAACTCGCCAAAGGTACCAAAATTTCGGGAATGATCACCGAGGAATCCGTTTTGACCATTTATATTCCGATATTCTAATTAGTTAAAAAAGATTTTAATTAAAAACCTTAAAACGAATAATTAGTACCATTTCTCACCGCCAGGGGAAAATTCGGAGCTTCTATTTTTTTTTCAGACGTTCATAAAACGCGATCTAATTTTTTTCATGAAACTCACACAAAAAATAAGTACAGATTCGTAAAGATAATTTATTTCGCCACGATATGCTATAATTTATTTTACAAAATGATTTTTTAAAAATTTTTACGATTTTTTTAAAAGGAGTCAAAATTAATTCCTTTTTTTTTCTGAATATGAATTCTAAGTTTTTCCGCTTATATTTCTTTCGCGTTAATGAAAAAATATTTTTCATTAAAAAAGTTCGTGCTTTTCTCTTTTAGAATCAGTCATTTAAAAAATTTAATGTCAAAAACTGTTTTTCTTAAGATTTCTCAAAAAATACTCAATATTTTATTTAAATACTTCATAACTTCTTTATTAATAAAAATAATCTCACGAACTTTTTCCGCGTGTAGAACAATATTATGCATAATCTGTACAAAGATTGATAAAATATCTTAAAAATTACGGTTTAAAAAAAATGTGTTTTTCAATTTTTTCCCTTTTGCGATAAATATGTAAACATTACTTTTTAAAAAAGTTTTTTGTTTAAAAATTACCGTTGTTTGCAATAGATATATGAAGTTTGAAAGCATTAACTTAAAAATGAAGCTCGAAAAAAAATCTTTCACTTTAACGAATAACGAAATGGGATAATGAAAAAATCTACCTTTATTTTAAAGCTCAATTCAATGCCTTTCCCTTAAGGAACCGACGGCGCGATTGTTAAATCGGCTGCTTTATAAAACGGTAGTTCCCAGGTTCGAAACTGAAGAGGAATAAACTCTCAATTTCGCATTACGCTACTTCTTAAAGTTTTAATTTTTTGTAGTGGAATGAAAAAGGTTAAAATTAAAATGAAATATCAAAATGTTTTTATCAGATCGTTTTTTTAATGTTTTTTTTTTTCAACACACACTCACACACACACACACACACACACACATATATATATAGACTTTCCCCCACACTGTTTTTTCTTAACTTTTATATTTATATGTTTAATGGAACGATCAGAAAAAGCAATCGTTTCAATAGCTACCTGTTAATTTTTCTTTCATTTATTACTTATAGAAATTTGATTTTAATAAATATTTTTGTTTTTTTAAAAGGATTATTTCATTACGAAATGAATTCTTTGTTAATTAAAAAGTACATCGTCTATTATTTTGGATCAAAATACATTTTAGAAACATTTTTAAGCTAACTATATGTAACGATTGATTGATTCATAAAAATCTGAAATCTATTTTATTATTTTAGATTCTTAGAAACTAACTATTATTAAAAAATGATGAACGTTTTTTGTTTTACTCTTAGCATCAGAATCGTTTTCTTCTTTTTATTGCTTCACATTAATAACTTTTTAATTCTAACGTAATATTGTATTTTTTAAGTCATACATCGAAATTTGAAGCTATATCTTATCTGTGTGAGAGAGAGAAAGATAGAACAATAATTTTACACTAAAAAAACAGTGTGCGGGCTATAGAGAGGGGAAAGAAACCTGTCTTAAATCAGAAATAAGTGGAATGGAACAAATTTTGAAAAAGGAAAATTTTTTGACACAATTTTTGAAATCACTCACATTGTGCGCGTGCAAACACACATACATAAATGCTGGTGTCACGAGGAAAAGAGAACGCCCGATCACAACGTCGGGCTAAGTGGTGGAGGGGGGTGGAAGTCATTTTGAAAATGAGTATTAGAAGTTCTGATTTTGTGAAAACGGGGAAAATTTATAAAAGTAGAGATAGCCCGTGCAACGCCGGACCATGCAGCTAGTTTTTTAATAAAAGTTGAATATAATAGGTTAGAATTTATCATAAAATCAGCGTAAAAGGAATGCTGATGTCTAACTAGCATATGATTTTATTTAGGTTAAGTTAAATCTTCATCACAAATTTAGCAAAAACTGTTTTATGCAATGGTGTAGCCATCTACACAGGAAGGAAATCGAAATTAATTAATTAAATAGAATTAATGAATTAATATTTGAAAAAAAAAAAGTGTCCTCCACTACATGTGAAAAAAATATATTTGAACTTGAATGGATGAATATAGAAAATATATATTTTATTAACAATTGAATAAATTTATTTATATACCTAAATAAATAAATAAATATATATAGAGAGAGACAGTGAACTAATTGTAGGAATTGAAAAAGTGGGTACGCGTTATACTGGAAGTGTAACGGAGAATATTAGGGCCCCTCCTGCAAAGTCAAGTTTTGGGCCCTAAACCAGATCCCACGAAGGGTTCGCACGAAGCATCAGTCTGGTTTTGGGCCCCTAGAATCCCCCCCCTCGTGATGAGGAGTGTATGTACACCACTGCCTTATACGGCGAATATACCTCAAATTTAAAAAAAAAAAATGCAGCTTGAAAGTACAGGTGCGTGTTACATGCCGAATTTTATGGTAAATCTGAAAACCATTAAAAAAATTCCTCATATTTAAATTTTAAAAAAAATGTTTTGCGAGTAGTGGGATTTTTAAAAAAAGAAATAACTTGTTGCTGAACAAATTAAAATTCTAGCACCATTATGATAAATATTTAAGATATAAACCTAATATATATATATGATATTCGAAAAGGGGGAGGGCATTGTGAAACATTCATACCAAGGCTCATCTGACTTAATCGGAGTATATATTCCATGTGAAAGAAATATTTTTTTTTGCATATATAGAAACTCATATATCCTATGTAACCATTAGAGAATATGAATTGGCAAAACGCCAAACAGAGAAAAATACATATAGTAATCAAAACCTTATATAAAAATGACCTTGACGTAGCAGACTAGCTGGCGCCGTGTCAATCTCAATATCCTGAGGACGTAGGAAGACTAGACTTAAAAAAGGTTCTTGAGTTATATCTACAATACGTCGTCCTACTGTATATTATTACATATTTATATTTGACAGTGTACATTTAGGAGTAAATTTTGATGTTCATTTTGAATTCTTAAGATTGCACAATATTATTAAATGTATTTGAGGTAAAACTTCATTTTTTGGCAATATGTGTTTCAGATAATATATGGGTGATATTCTGCATTGGAAATAGTTCTATGCAATTAATTTATTAGTAATTGGAAGAATATTTACGCTTGTGTATTATTAAGCAGAAGGAAGTATAAAATCTGTAGAAAATTATTTGATTGCTAGAATTTGGATTTTAAGGATATTTTGTCTTTCGGCTGACAAAATCATAACATTGTTTCAGTGTAGAAAAATTCTTAAGAAAAATATTTAAATAGTACTGAATTATATTTGGTCCTTTGTTATTTTTAGATCAAACGATTTTCAGAGTGTTATGTGTTATGAGAAGAGTCATTTTGGAATGTTTATATATATATATATATAAAGCTTTCAATCACTTCTCTGTTCTACTCTAATCATCTGATTTTCTCGTATTTTTTGCTCGTTTAGGGTGCAATCTTTCTAAAAGATGTCTCTAATAGTCGAGTAAAGTTAGAATTACAAAAAATGCCGAAAATGGTTTCAAGGTGAAGTTTTACTGCATTCTTTTAGACTAGATAAGGCGGGAATTTTTCTTTTTACTAGATCGGTATACCCTAAACTACGAACACTATTTCTTTTAAATTTGGAGCTTAAAATAGAAGAAAAGGGAGTGATTATGAGAGGCGAATAACAGAAAATAATTCTGATATTGACTCTGATTCTGAGTCTGAAATTTCTGCAAAGGATTCTAGAAGTAATGAAAGTTTATCGGATTTCTTTTGTGTTGTAGATAGAATGAATCATCATCTCAGAAATTACCCAATAACGAAAAAAAAGGCAAGAAATAATACAAAATACATTCTTTCATATTTAGATACATCATTGTGGAAAGCTTTCGTTTTATATCAGAAACTGGGAATTATATCATTTAAATTTCAAGCTTGATATTATCGATCGCCTTATTGAAATACATGGGGTGTGGTAAATGAGAGAAAAGGGACGACCAGGAATTTTGCCCAGTCTCTTACGATTGACGGAAATTTTTTTTTAGAAGTGATTCCCCTCTCACCGACTAAAAATTGAGACCAACAAGGCAATGTTTTGTGTTTGGTCGAAAGGAAAAGATTTTGGAAAAAAGGTGAAAAAAGATACACGATATTTTTATTCAGATTGCGATGTTGGACCATGCTTGTCTCCCTGTTTTAAAATTTAACACAGAAAACAAAAACAGAATTTTAAGAGAATAATTAACTGCAAGTACAATATTATCTTTTTAAATCTAATATACATTTCTGTAAAGTGTTCTTTTGAGTTCGCTTATTTCTTCGGAAAAAAACCAACTTTAAGGAAAAATATGCTTTTTCAATGAAAATAAAAATTAGCATAATTCTTTAAATTCAATATTTATAACATTTCTGACTTCTGATTTGAGTTTGTATAATTGATCTCATCTTAAAATGTTTACAAAAAATAGGCTTACTTTTTGACTTAATATGACAGAAGAAAGAAACAATAAGGTTAAATAAGATCTCATGTGTATCATACAAGTTATATTTCTGTTATCTTTGCATGTTAGTTGGGAATTTTGGATACATTTTGCCTGATGCATTTGATGATTCATACTAAAGGAATCAATAAGTTGACCAAGCAAAAGTTGCTATTATTGATGTAATAAATTAATGATACTTTAATGGCGATTCAATGGAAATTTCGTGAAATCTTGGCATAATCTTTGTCGACTTTGCAACCCTATGGATTCTTCTGGAAATTAGTGGAGAAATCCATGATGCAAGCGGATTTTTCGAGAAAAATCCGCGAGGCTTGTAAATAGGAAGTTCGTCGAAACTTAGTTAGTCTTGTTTTGACCATTGAAGAGTAGTATTAATATTGCCGTGAAGAGTCGACCAGACATTAGCTAGGCTGTTGAATAGGACGAGCGAGTGCTTGCGAATAATCTTTATATACTTATACTTAAGACCAACAATACTTAACCTGAGACCTACCGAGCCCTTTTAAGTGGCCCGGTCATGACCCATTGCTTTGAAAAATTTTATTATTTAAGAGCAATGTATTAAAAATTTAGTGGGAGATTCTTTGTCAAGAAATCGAATCTATCAATTTTGCTTTTTTGCTGTCGAAATCGTACGGCTGCGAGTTAATATTCTTTCTTCTATTTGTGTAATGGTTACGGTTAGTGATAACAGAAAACAATAGAGTAACGACAATTTTATCGGTAGAACTACACTGCTGGCCACCGTAAATGCAACACCAAGAAAAACAAGAGAAAGCACAACAAAATTGATTTTGTAGGTAACATGTTGACCAAGTATCAAATGATTAAATTTATATACATCTGTGAAGTGTGGTTCCTGCCAGAATCAGTAGCCAGAGTAGCCGCCATTGTTGGAGATCACCGCTGCCACACGCTTCGGTATTGATTCAAAGAGACTTTGAATGTGTTTTGGGGGTACAGCAGACCAACAAGCTTCCATACGTTGCCAAAGTTGATCTGGTGGGACAGCTGGGGTGTAATCAGGCGGTGTATAACGCAGCTGTTCAGCATCCTCTCTCCACGGTGTCTCCAGACTCGAATCCGACCGACAGATGCGTGACTCGTCGGTAAATACAACTTCATTCCATTCTGCCTCCCACATCATTCTTTCATCGCACCATTGGCGGCGGAGACGTCTGTGGTTCTGCGTCAAGGGTAGACCAAGCAATGGACGTCTTGCGAACAGACCACTCTGCTGTAAACGGCATCGAATGGTACACGCAGACATTGAATGATGCGTTACAGACTCAATGTGCTGTGCTATTGTTCGTGATGTGACTGAGCGATTCGTCACTGCCATGCGCACAATTTGCCTGCCCTCTCGTGATGTGGTGCATTGAGGTGGATGCGATCGACCACGTTGGTCCGTCGTACCGTCCTGCATCCAACGGTCACATATCCGCATTACAGTTGTTTGGTTTTATCCAACACGACTACCGATTTCCCTGAAAGATAATCCACAATCTCGGTAGGCCACTATCCTTCCTCTGTTGAACAAGGATACTTGATCAAAAGCTGATCACTGTTTTCTACATAACTGATCGTTTTTTGAAAAAAACCACAAGAAAAACACAATTGCCGAACTTAAAAGCGTCGAAATCTCGAAGCCTTAAGAATAGTCCTATACCGACAATGTTAAATTGAGTCATTTTAGGAACCTGTTTCTCAGAAATTGTTGAATATAAAAACTTCAAATTTTTTTTTGGCTGTATAATAATTAGGCTTTTTTATTTATATAACAGTAAAATGTTTCAAATATATTGTTTATTTTTTTCAAAAAAATTCATCGTAAAAGTATCGCTTTGAAATTTGTGAAAATTGTCATTTTTTTTACGGTAACTGCTTCTGAGCAAATTATTTTGGGAAAATCTCCAATAAAGTAGCTCTATTATATATAGTTACATATTATTTATGTGCAGTAAAAATTGCAAGTATATTGATTTTTTAGATTCTTTGAAAAAGGTATACGTAGTTTGAAAACAATCATTCTGAGATAATTGCATTTTAAGTGTAAAAAGGCACTTAATTACAAAAATAATGAATTACAACATGTATTTGCCCTATTTTATTAAACATTAGTATCTTCTTAATTTTTTAAACACAAAATAAGAAACAAAAAAGCCTTAAAATGTTCAGAAAATACATATATAGTAATTTTCAGTTTTTGTTCAACGAGATTTTTTTTAGCATTTTGCATCTATTTTCACAAATTATGTAACAATCTGTGAAGAATATTTAACTTCAATGCATTATAAATATCAAATTTGACCTTATAACATCAAACATATAATGTAAACATGTATCAATATGTAAAAGTCATGATTTGGGAATATGTGATTTTTTACGATGTTAGAAAAATTTAATAATGGATTTGTATGTTTCTCTCTCTCCATGCAAACACAATTTCTAAAAGTTTCAAAATTTTCTCTAAACTGTACAAAAGATTTCTAAAAAAGTCAAAAACAAAACTGTTTTTATGTTTTTAAATATGAAATTGGTGTATTTTTATGCATGTAACAAACTTCTCGCAACGACAAAAAGCATTACACACCTGAGTTGTTGTTAGTTACCTATTATTGAAACACTTTTGAATTATTAAAGCTTAAAACTTGTCTGAACAATAAATAAACATTAATATTTGCAATTAAGTGAAATATTTAAAATATATTGTTTAGTTTTTCTCAAAAACATGTAACATAAAAATATCACTATGAATTTTAAAAAAAATTGACATATTTTGTCACGATATATGGACTCCAGTCAAATATTTTGGGAAACTCCTCAAAAAACTCACAGTAATATATATAGTTACGTATTAGTAACATGAGGGAAAAAATTTATGTACATTTATACCTTATATTCTGAGAAAAAGATGAATACAGTTTTAAAAACATTTTTGAAAAAATTGAATTTTTACTATAAAGTGCCATTTTGTAACAACAATCATGAATTACAGCATGTATTTGTCCCATTTTATTAAACATTAGCATCTTTGCAATTTATTTTGCATAAAATAGTAAACAAAAAAGTCTTAAATTGCCCAGAATAGCATTTTTCAGTTTTCTTAACGAGAAAACATCAAAATTTTCTCAAATACTGAATCAATTTTTAAACAATTTGTAGCTTTCATACATTACAGATATCAAATTTGAACAGAAAGCATCATAAATATAATGTAAAAATATATCAATATGGTTTTGGTGTGAATTTGAGATGGTATTTAAAAATACCTGATTATATATATATACGACGTTTCTTAAGTTTTCGTTAGGTTTTCGTAACATTATCATTAGGTCTTGTTGTTGCAGACAGTTTCTAAGTTTAAAACTTCAAAAGTTACTTTAAACTTGGACAAATAATTTCTAAAAAAGTAAAATAAAACTGTTTCTATGTTCTTAAACATGAAATTTATGTATTTTTATGTATGTAACAAGCTTCTCGCAAAGACAACAAACATGACATTTAATGTATCATCTCATACCTTTTTCTCAGAAACTATTAAACATATAGACACAAAATTTTATTTCTATTAATTAGACATTATATTTATACTGAAGTGAATTATTTTTAAACATAATAATTAGTTTTTTCAAAGACAAACTTTTAGTTCACCGAACAATTATTACTATGAATTTATTGAAACTTGTAATTTTTTTGTTATAACTGCTTTATATTTAAATGTTTTAAGAATATTTCAAAAATGTCACTTCAGTATACACAATTGCATTTAAGAAACATACACACAGTAAATTTACACAATTTTAAAAATATAAATTTTAAACATGCATACAGTAAACTTACACAATTTTAAAAAATAAGTTTTTGAAATCAGAAATTTTTATAAAAAAAATCTTACCTTTGTATTGAATTTAATCCAAATTTTTCTATCACATAATTGTAACTTCAAGTATTTTTGAAATATTTTTAGCGTTTTTCTAAGCCTTTTAAAGTTTTATTTAGTTATTATTACTAATTATTTAAACTAAATTTAAAGTGAAGAACAGATTTAAATTTAGGTAAAATCACTAAATATTAAATATAAGTTAAATTTGCAGTTACTATATATATATATATATATACAGGTATCTATTGCGTATTAATAAAAAATAAATTGACGCTTTGCAACTTTGCTCCAGATTTAAAAAGACAATGTTTACATTTCTATCTGTCAAATGGGCGTGGTTCATTAGCTGATTATTTTTTAAAAATCCTTTTAAAGTACTTCTAATTCATATAATGGCTTGCATGTTATATCAATGGAAAGCTCCCGATTAGGGGTTTATAGAAATATCAAAATCTCAAAATGGATTTTTAAAAGGGGTCTACCCTACTTACTGTTCTTAATTAGCGCTTTGAGGTGGCGCCACAAGGGCGCGTGATGTGTGTATGTGCTGAAATTCTAATCATTTGCATATCTCACCTCCGCTAATGCATGTTGTTAATTTAATGTTATTTGCATGCTTCCTTCAGGGTGTTGCATTTACGGTGGCCAGCAGTGTAATTTTTTACAATCCTTCATACCTTGCAAACGAAAAATATTAGAACGTTTTGGAGGTTGGCTGTTTTGTAGTGAAAAACAAACATGGATTTGACTTGTTTGATTTGTCACGAAAGTGCGGTATTTAAAAATGCCAGTAAATAAAGAGTGTTTTTTTCCAGGTATAGAAATTTAAGTTGGCATTACTTTCCAAGATGGCGACCGATTTAACAGCTGTCAAGTGATTTATTCTCAGTTTGGTTTGGCAATTCATCAAAACGATCATCAAGCAAGGCGTAGATTCGTCGAATGGGCCCAAAACGAGATTGCCGTTGTTCCCGATTTTCATAAGCGAATTTTGTTTAGCGATGAAGCGCACTTCTGGTTGAATGGCTACGTCAACAAACAAAACTACCGCATTTGGATTGAAGCTAATCCACATGTGTATGTCGAAACACCGTTACATCGAGAAAAACTGACTGTTTGGTGCGCTTTATGGGCTGGTGGAATCATTGGTCCGTACTTCTTCAAAAACGATGAAGGCCACAACGTTACAGTCAATGGTGATCGGTATAGAGCCATGATTACTAACTTTTTCATTCCTGAATTGAACAATCATGATGTCCAGGAGCTGTGGTTCCAACAAGACGGCGCAACATGTCACACAGCTCGTGCCACAATCGATTTATTGAAAGACACGTTGGGTGATCGCCTAATTTCACGTTTTGGACCTGTGAATTGGCCTCCAAGATCTTGTGATTTAACACCGCTAGACTATTTTCTGTGGGGCTATGTAAAGTCAATGGTCTATGCGGATAAGCCACAAACGCTTGACCATTTGGAAGACAACATTCGCCGTGTTATTGCCGATATACGGCCACAAATGTTGGAAGAAGTCATCGAAAATAGGACGTCCAGATTGGACTACATCCGAGCCAGCCGTGGCAGTCCTATGCCAGAAATCATATTTAAAATGTAATGCCGCAAGATTATCTTTCGAATATCTTTTTTATATCTTTCGAAAAATTCATGTCAGTCGAATCGTTGTTTTATTGCAATTTAAAGTTCTATACCTCTAAAAAAACACCCTTTAGTTTAGTGTTATTGACAGCAATAAAATATCTATAAAAATAATAATTAAAAGAAGCAAAACACACAGGAGTTATAATATTTTGATCAATTTCCCACAATTTAAACTGCCAATGTTATCTTGATCTTAAAGCATTTCACCCCCCTCCTCGTTTAACCTCATGATGCGGCCCGCGTGAAATAGTTAACATATGTACGCGGCACATCAGAAAATAAGGTTGAGTACCCCTGCTTTAGACACTGATATTTGTTATTGAGCACCGTAGGAGGCCTTCTGAGATTAACTGCGTGAATTCGAGAACTGTATCCTGTATTGCAAGGATTGTTTTTCGACAATAAATTTCCATCGTTCCTAAAGAACTGTCTCGCTCTTTGCGATTGATTTGCATAAATCCCCCGAGCTCCGATATTCATCATAATATCTTATTGAATATTAATAGTAAACTGAAAAATAAGTGAATAAATAAATGTAATATTTTCCCAAAATTTTTCGATCATACTTTGTTTTAAATTCCATTAATCTATTGTGTTTTAATTTAATCATTTTACATGTTAATTGATTTTATGAACTTTAAATTATATTAAGTACATCGTTAAAATTTCACTGTGCTCTGAATTTCAAAAAAAAAAAAAAAAAAGAAAGAAAAAGAAAATGTTGAATGTTCCCCCTTGCTTTAGGGTGACATTAATAAACAAATAAAGAGTGAACAATTCTTCTAAAATATTTTTTTGTAAGTGAACACTTTACTTCTCTAGTTTGTATTACAGACATTGTATTAATAATTAGGAGAACAAAAGCCATTGTTGTTTTATTAAGGTATCCGACTACGTTCGGAACCATGATTTTCAAAAGCGCATAAATGGATAATTTTCATGATATTTAGAGTCACTTAAATTAGAATATATGCAATAAATGGTTTTAAGGACATTTTTACAAAAAACAATTATTTAAATACAATATTTTGACAAATAATTAATTTGGAAATAATTTTTTTTCCCAAATGTTCTCCTTTTGTGAAAAATGCTTCGATTAGAATAATATTTTAACTGTATATAGCTCAGACCTCTGTTCAGAGGCTCAACTAGAATTTTTGAAATACATAACTTAGAAGTGGGTTTATTCATATTTTACGACAACAAAGGGGAGCAATTTTAAGAAAAAAACGCTAATAGCTATTTCAATTGGTGGTAACTCTGAAAATGTGAATTTTTCAATAATTCCAGTTGAGCCTCTGTAGAGAGGTCTGAGCTATATACAGGCAAAATATTATTATAATAGATCTATTTTTCATAAAATAAGAACATTTGGAAAAAAAATTTATTCGAAGTTAACTTTTGCCAAAATATTTTATTTAAATAAATTTTTTTGTCAAAATGTGTTCTTAAAACAATTTTATGCATGCATTCTAATCTGAGTGACACTAAATATCGTGAAAAATTATCCATTTATGCGCTTTTTCAAAGTCACGGTTCTGAACGTAGTCGGATATTGTAAGTCAGGAAGGAATCATACATTCCAATAATTACTTATTTTTTTTCAAAAAAAAAAAATTACAAATACACTCATTTGAAATGATAAAACATTATTTTGTTTTCCATTCGACTTAATTCAATTTTTGGGGGGAAGAAGTCAGAGAAAAATTTTTCCTTTAAAAAGAACACGTTAATTATTATTCTAAGAATTTGGTTGTTGAAAAGGAGAGGAGAGAAGAGAGAGAGAGGGAGAGAGAGAGATGGGGGAGGGGACGCGCGGAGTAATCATCGAAAAGTTAAGCGTAGTTTGAGAAGAATTATCATAAAAATACCATAACAGTGTAATGTTTGAAAGTCATTAATCTTCAGCAAAATAAAAAGATGCTCACTTTTGTGAAAGATGCATAATAAATCAAGTTCATTTGCTTAGTTTGTTACTTTAAAAAAAAACTTCTCTGAACTTTAAACTAAAAATAATTCTTAAGAGATTACTGCAAGTTCTTCACTCATAACGAATCTTTCTGGTAAATAAAAGTGGACTTCAGTCATAGCTCTTTAAGATTCTTCACAAGCAGATTTTTCATTTAACAGATTATACAACCAACTTTTTATCGTAAAAAGCAAATCACTTGAAAAGCGTACCTTTTCCTTTCAAAAAATAAAATTAACAAATACCTTCTACTTTCAGCATAAAATTCGTTTTACAAAGACCGAGCCTATTGCTATGTAGATAGGGGTTCGTGGATTTTATGCTATTAGTCTCAAAGAACAACACTGTTTTTTAGGACAGTGATTCTCAAACTGCGAAGCACTCCCCCCTCCTACAGTGGTACGTGATAACCCTAATTGGGGGCGAGAGCATATTAAAAAGTAAAAAAAAAGATTATTTAAAAAAATTAAGTTATATACAGAAAGGAAGGGTACTTACGTATTATCGCGACAATCGCCAAATCTATTAATAACTCGCCAAGTTGGCAACTCCGATTTCCTATGTGTCGTATGCGCCGAATTGGTATCTATGTACTTCGTTTCATATAATGTCGTCAATAGATTGCGATAATACATAAGTACCAAAGGAAGAACAAAACAATATATATATATATATACATATACACATTTTAATATAATAAAAAAAATAAAATTTACACTGATGTAACATACGTAGAAAGGAAAAGAGTAACGTAATACTTGTTCCTATTATTTAAAATTAATTTACTTACAAGTAACATATACGAAATTTAATTGTTATTTTGATAATTTGTACTGTTTATAATTAAGATCGTTTTATAGCTTTAGCGTCAAAGTACATTATTATTGCATTCAATACATTGTTATTGCATGGAGGGCGCAATGAAGATCATGATTGAAAATTGGGTCGCAAATATTGAAAGTTAGAGAAGCACTGCTTTACGAGTGATGAAAATTTATTGTAGAAAAATAATCCTTAAAATTCAAGATACAGCACTAAAATTCGCGCCATAAATACCAGAAGGTTTTCAGACCTTCTACAGTGCTCAGACACAAGTATCAGTATCTAAAAATACAAGTTCGTAATGTTTGTTCACAAGCAACTATACTCGTTAGTGAACTCTTAACTCCCCAAGCGACGACTGCGCGGCTGCCTTCCAGCTCTTTTTCAAAAAATTTGCTTGCATCATAGATCGTGATGTTAGTAGATTTCTCCAGTGATTTCCAAAAGCATCCATGTAGTCGTCAAAATGGTCACCAGGTCACCAAATTTGCTTGCCAAAAAGGATACCAAATTGGCTGAATCGTCGATATTTCACCGTTTCGATTCAGACGCCATTGCAATGTGAAGTACGCCGTTGTTTGCGAATATTATAATTTTCCTCGTAAAACAAATACAATAGGAAACAATATTGCGTACTGCAGAGTTTCTCAAAACTTGGGGCATGCTTCCGGAGGGGGGCGCAAGCATATTGGAAATTCGAAAACAAAAGATTATTTAGAAAAGTTATTAGTTTACTGAAAGTAAACAAACAAAATACATTCTGACATAACAAAAAAATGAAATACACATTCGTACTAATATAAATAAATCGCACTTATAAATGAATTGCACAATGTATTTTATAAATAATTTAACAGTATTAAGTTAAGAACAAGTTTAATGATTACCAGTGACCCAAAATGCTTGTCATATATACATATATAAAGGGTGTTTTTTAGAGGTATAGAACTTTAAATTGCAATAAAACAACGACGTATTATTCCATTGACATGAATTTTTTTTTATTCTAAAGATAATCTTGTGGCATTACATTTTAAATATGATTTCTGGCATATGACTGCCAAGGCTGGCTCGGATGTAGTCCAATTTTCGATGACATTTTCCAACATTTGTGGCCGTATATCGGCAATAACACGGCGAATGTTGTCTTCCAAATGGTCAAGCGTTTGTGGCTTATCCGCATAGACCATTGACTTTACATAGCCCCACAGAAAATAGTCTAGCGGTGTTAAATCGCAAGATCTTGGAGGCCAATTCACAGGTCCAAAACGTGAAATTAGGCGGTCACCCAACGTGTCTTTCAATAAATCGATTGTGGCATGAGCTGTGTGACATGTTGCGCCGTCTTGTTGGAACCACAGCTCCTGGACATCATGATTGTTCAATTCAGGAATGAAAAAGTTAGTAATCATGGCTCTATACCGATCACCATTGACAGTAACGTTGTGGCCTTCTTCGTTTTTGAAGAAGTACGGACCAATGATTCCACCAGCCCATAAAGCGAACCAAACAGTCAGTTTTTCTGGATGTAACGGTGTTTCGACATACACTTGTGGATTAGCTTCACTCCAAATGCGGCAGTTTTGTTTGTTGACGTAGCCATTCAACCAGAAGTGCGCTTCATCGCTGAACAAAATTCGTTTATGAAAATCGGGTACAACGGCAATCTCGTTTTGGGCCCTTCGACGAATCTACGCCTTGCTTGATTATATTTAAAATGTAATGCCTAAGATTATCTTTCGAATAAAAAAAATCATGTCAATCGAATAATACATCGTTGTTTTATTGCAATTTAAAGTTCTATACCTCTAAAAAAACACCCTTTATTTATGTATATAATTATATACAAAAATTTTAACACTTATATTTGTCATTTGTACTGTTTGTAATTAATCCCCCTTAACTACTGATTAA
Source organism: Trichonephila clavipes (assembly GCA_019973935.1). Lineage (NCBI taxonomy): Eukaryota > Metazoa > Arthropoda > Arachnida > Araneae > Nephilidae > Trichonephila > Trichonephila clavipes. The sequence continues at coordinate 279,243 of BMAU01019284.1, read as the reverse complement.
AAGTTACGCAATTCGCTCCTCAATGCCAGGTAGGTGCGCGTATGTGATGTAATGAAGGGGAGGGGAAATGAGAAGGCATCAGTAAGACGCTTTCTGAAAAAAGTAAATTCTTTGCAAATACTTTCAAGGTCCTTTTATTGTATTCCAAGACCCCCGGAAAAATTTTATGGATAGCAGTGCACAGAGAAGATCGTATTTCGGAAAGACATATATATACACGTCCGGGACAATAAACACTTTGGTTGAGCAAGATATTTATGTACGCCGGTGGCACTTAAGAGGTTAAAGTCGTATTGTATCTTAAGCAGCGTTTCTCAAACTGTGGGGTGCGCGCCCCTAGAGGGGGCGTGATATAGTAAGGGGGGCAGTGGCGTGACGGAGAACTTTTGGGCCCCCCTGCAAAGTCACGTTTGGGGCCCCCATGTTGAGTTTTACAAAGGGTAGGCACTTGCGTCAGTCAGGTTTTGGGCCCCTTTAGAACCCTGCCCCCCGCGATGCGGGGGTGCACGTTACGCCACTGGGGGGGCGAGCTTATTGAAAAGTCGAATGTAAATGATTTAAAATAAGTATTAATTCACTGGAAGGAAGTAAAACAAAATTCATTCTGACATAATAAAACTTAAATGCCCATTTACACGGATATAATATACGTATAAATGTATGAGTACTTCACAACTTTTTTGATGCTTAATTTATCAATATTAAATTAAAAATAAGTTTAATAATTACTAGTGCCTCTCATGGGCTTGTCATGTACAAAATGTAATACTTATATTTAATAGTTTGTATGGTTTATAATTAATGTTGTATTGTAGCTTTAGCGTCAAAGTATATTTTTATTGTGTTCAATACATTATTTTTGTTTGGGGGGGGGCGATGACAATTATGATTGAAAATTAGGTCGCGTAGTTATTGAAAGTTTTTAGAAGCACTGATCTTTAGAGTCAAGTCAATGTATTATTGAATTCAATACATTGTTATTTTTTTGGGGGCGAGGAAAATTATGATTGAATATTGGATTTCAAGTAGTGAAAGTTTGAGAAGTACTGACGTATTGAACATCCATACACAAATTATCCACACTATTTTAAGATGTGAAATTAAGAATTAATTTCACAAAATTAGTAACACACACGTAAGGGATGCCCATTTTTGTAAAAAAAGGCATGATAAATCACGTATTCATTTGCTTAGTTTGTTTCTTTCCGAAAAAACAACAATTTCACTAACTTTTAACTAAAAATAATACTTAAAAGATTACTGAAAGTTCTTCACTCTCCTAACGGATCTTTCGAGTAAATAAAACCGGACTTCAGTCATGGTTCTTTAAGATTCTTCACAAGTAAATTTTTCATTTAACAGATTGCACAACCGACTTTCTATCGTAAAAAGCAAATCGCTCGAAAGGCATATCTTTCCCTCTAAAGAAAAGAACAAGAAAATAAACAAACGCCTTCTAGTTTAAACATAAAATTCGCTTTATAAAGGTCGAGAATATATATATAAGATGATGTCATGGAAACTCGTTTTCCTTGGAGAAGTTTAATACCCACTTCTTTTTCGAGTGCTTCAATAAGTGAAGCATGCCTAAGACGTCGGAAATCGATATAGTTTTATTATTTTTTTACTTTTTGAACTAGCAGCCTAAAAATATGCCTTCATTGATTAGAAAATAGCTGCATATAACTCAGGATGACAGCGAAACTCAATCCACCAGCTCGACTACACCTCAACTCATTTTACGCTCGGTTGCTTTGTAATTCGTGACCTGGACTCCCATTTGGCAGAAATTATCGTCCGTTTTTTTAGAAAATTGTGCATATATGGAATTAGAATTTTGAATTAAATTTACTTTTTGCCTAAATTGTGTGCGTGATTTTAAGGGAGAATAAAGATTTTTAAATTAACGGATAACGTATGTCTAGGTTTCTAGAGTTTTTTTTTTTTTTGGGGGATCTAAATAATTTCTAGCTCAGTAGGTTAATAAAATCGCATTTGGTGGTATGAAGTTCAAATTGTTATAAGTTAAACATGCTTTGATTAAAGAATAGTGTTCAGCGGAGTGTTAATACCACGAGAGGTTTATTATGTAATCATTGTATTATCTTATCTATTGTTTATCTTCATTATCTTAACTATTGCTTATCTTGTTTCTTATTTATCTTCATTGTCTTAACTATTGTTTATCTTGTTTCTTGTTTATCTTCATTATCTTAACTATTGTTTATCTTGTTTCTTGTTTATCTTCATTATCTTAACTATTGTTTATCTTGTTTGATACGGTTTCACATGAAAATTTAAGGAAATATTGGGATTATTTTGCTTTACCCTTTGCTACAATTTTTTTTATCCAGGAAATCGATTTTTTAATACTTTTTTTTGCCGTTTAGTTGAAATTAGGTGAAATACTGAGAATTACGCGGAAGTTGTCTAATTTTCGTTCTATGGGACTATTAAAAGTTATTATTTTTTTAATCAAATCTCTACACCCTTTATCTTAGCAAAAAAAAAAAATAAATTCATATTAAAGCAACTTTTTGTAAACTCATTGATCTTTTTTACTAATATAGTTGTGAGAACCTCCCTGGATTCCTCCCTGGTCACCAAAATTGAATTGAGGCAAATAATTACCAGACGACATTTTTACAATAATAAACTATATTTATTTACTTGAATAAATTATCAACCATCTAATTACAAAGATTACTCAATATGTCTACGTCAATGGGATTGACTTTTATTATAAATTAAATCCCGAAATATGATACTAATCAACTATTAAACTCAATATCGAACGGGTTTACCGGAATAAGAGGACCGAGAGATATACGCAATTTGAATTACTAGCAATCATTAACTTTACACTAACTTTATTATATATTTACCTTTATGTTCCGATAATCTAAATTTAAATATCGCCTGACTTTTAATTCCTTACTCTCCAATAGGATCGATCCTTCCAATTGTAGATCACTGCCTAATAATCAGCAAGACGCTAATCACGCAATCATCTTGAATCTTCTTAAAACTCCGTCAACCTATCCCTTGGTTCAATAGCCTGCTAACTTACAACACTCTCCTTAAATACTTTACCTGGTTTGCATATCTCGGTTTCTTCTTTTGTGAGCTGATTGGAAATATACGCGAATTTTTTAATTCCCAAAGACGCCTAAGAGTATATATGATAAAAGTGCCGTACAGATTCGTCACATAGTCTACTGCAAATACTTAAAGTATGTGTTAAACGAAAGTAGATGATAATAATTTGATTACAAATATTCAGTGAAATCGCATTCAATAATAATTTGCTTTGAAATTCAGTGAAGGTTCTCATTCAAAACAATGCTTAACTATTATTTGCTTACAAATAATCAGAAAACCCCCATAAAATGCATTAGATAATAATTTGCTTATAAACAATGTTTTGAATGTTTTACTGAATGTTTATAAGCAAATTATAGAATATTCAGTGAATAATTACGTTTAAAAGACATTATTCAATAATAATTTGCTTATAAGCATTCAATAAAATATTCAAAACATTATTCGTGAAATTCCGTGAAGAATCCCATTTAAAACAATGTTCAGTAATAGTTTGCTTGCAAGTTCATTGAAGAATCGCGCTAAGGAAAATGTTCAATATTGGAGTTAGAACAAACAGTCAGGAAAAAATTGCTTTCAAAGCATTATTTGATCATAATATTATTACAAATGTTCAATGAAAAATCATATTTAAAATAGTGTTCAATAGTAATTCTAAAATTCTTATACCTACAAATATTCAGTGGAAATCATGTTCACTAATAGTTCGAGCAAATAAGTAAAGAGAATCACATTACAAACAGTGTTCATTAGTAATTGGACAATAATTCTGGTTACAAATATTTAGTAAAGAATCGCATTCATAACAGTGCTCGAAAATAGTTTGAGCAAATACTCAGTAAAGAATCCCATTCAAAGCATTACTTAATAATAATAATTTGCTTACAAATATTACGCAAAGAGTTGCATATCGCATTCAAAACAGTATTCAATTATAATTCGACAGTACCTTTGCTTGCAAATGTTTAGTAAAAAACACATTCAAAACAAGTATCAATAATAGTTCAAGAAATATCGAGAAGAACTGCATTAAAAATATTATTTGACAATAGTTCGATAATGATTTTACTTACCGCAAATCCAGCGTATGATGTGCACTTTTAACACAAAAAATAATATCGAAATTTACGAGAGCACGTTATACGCCGGTTATAAAAATGAGAGCTTTAAAAATAAAAAGATGAACAAAAAAACACATTTACTTCTACATACATTGAGATTCTGTTCATTTAAAAGAAATGACATTTCTTATTAGGGTTGTAACTCTGGAAGTATACTAATTTTTTTCCAAAGCTTGATATAATATCTCGAAAAAATGACTTCAAAACATAAACCTTTACGCATGTACATTTTAGGTATCTTCGTAAGAAAGGAAGTGCGCGTGTTATACATATTTACGGTGAATATACCTAAAAATTGAAAATTGCAGCTTCAAAGCATAGGTGTGCGTAATGCGCCGGATTTTACACTATGTATTTTCGGTCAGAGTCATATTCGAAGAATTATTGAAATATTTGGTAAATTTTCTGCAAATAGCAGTGCATTGTCCTCTTTTCGATTTTTTCAAAAAAATAAACAATTAATAACTTCAACCTATTTCCACATTGCTGAAACTTAAAACAAATTTAAAAAAAAATTCAGATTTCATTGCAGTTCCGGATATTTTAAATTACAAAATAACCGATTTATTTCACTACAATTAATCACAATATTTAATAGACATACCATTCGATAATTTATCCCATTAAAACCTAAGTAAAGTTCAATGTAAAAACACTAAGAAAAGAATGACGAATTTTTCGAACAAATGAATTAAAAATCATCAATTCCATTTTAGATTATATTCTAAATCGATTTTAAGCCGAGACTACCTAAACTCATTTAGTATAAATTAAGAAGGACGTTGACTCCTTCTAATCTATGCCTTTCAGAAGGATGAAGATGAATCAAAATTAATTTTCCGGTTGTCCGCATACAAAAGAGAAGACTTTTGCCAATATCATATGTTAATCTCGAATTTATTCATATTAAGTTGGCAACGAGAGAAGATATGTTAATAAATAATGTCCTGTCGATAAAACAGTTCATGTTTTAAATAAAGATGATTGGTTAGAGAGTGTGACAAAACACATGTGTGAAATTTAGTTTATTGTGGATCCCGAGATATATTGATTGCCAATGCACTTTAAAGGATTTAATCATTTCAAAGCTTTTGACGTTGTTTACTGTTATTAGAGGGTTTTTAAAATTTGATATTGGAAAATAATGCATAAAAGTAAATTATTGTTTAGGAAATTAATTGATTAAAAAATATGGAATATTAACAGAGAGATTTTGCTGCTTCGCTTTCCCCAGAAAACAATATTCAGATTTTGATATTTTGATGATAGGTTTTGTTAGAGAGAGAGAGAGAGAGAGAGAGAGAGAGAGAGAGAGAGAGAGAGAGAGAGAGCTTTAAATGTATATGTGCGGCTCTGTTATACGTTTAATTCCGTAAGTCATTTATTGGTAAGCTAATTTAAATTTTTAGCAAAGCTATTTTTTTTTACAATCCAAATCCCTAATGTGAAATTTATGTGTCGAGGGAATGTAATGTGATGTGTTAATTCATGAATGACGAAAAACAGTTTCTTAAAATTTTGCAAAGCCTTTAATAATCAATCATAAAGTCACTACGCTCGTTACTGGAGCGATAAAAACAATAAGTTCAAAAAGCAACATTACCAGTGACATCCGATTCGAACCGTCTTCTAATATTGTAAAAATTAATTTCTAATCTAAAATGGTGATGCAACCTGCAGTTGCATTGCCAACCAGTTGTTCTCTCCCTCTAAGAGTTAAACCACTCACATACTTCTTATATTTCCGTTTCTCCTTCCTTTTTTCAAAAACTAACATGAGCCGAGTTTAAATACTAGCTCGATTTGCATGGCAGTTGCTGCCAACCTCAAATCACGAAACTCAAAAAGATCGGGTTCGAATCGGTGTGCTTACTTTCATTGAGATCATGGAACGGGATTGGAAAAACAACACAAGGAGATCATAAAAATTTGGATCCGACTTTTTAAATGTCTAACAATCGGCCCCCTTTTTCCAATCTCTCGCACCATTATCTCTTACAAATCAGTAAATTAATTTTAATCTATAATCACATGTTATACAATTTAACACAAAAAAAAAACATTTTATTCACAATCTTTATTGTAATAAACAAACTAATATTTTAATCTTAAAGAAACAAAGTCTTATTCTCTAAAAAGAAATAATTTTCTACAAAATTCTAACAATTTTTCCTTTACCATGGGTTTGGTAAAAATGTCCGCCAAATTATTTTGGTACCTATATATTTAATTTGGAAAACCTTGTCGTATATCAAATTCCTTAGAAAATGATAACGAACATCGATATGTTTTGTTCTATAATTTTCTACCGGTGACTTTGAAAAACTTATAGCAGCTTGATTATCACAAAACATTACATTTTCACTTAATTCCAAATTTAAACTTTTATTATCAATTACATTCTTTAGCCAAATGAATTCCTTAGCTGCTTCTGTTAAACTAACATACTCAGCTTCCATGGTCGACAGACTAACGGATTTTTGCTTGAAAGTTCGCGATGAAATTGGCGTTTCGTCTATAAAAGTTATGAACCCTCCCATCGACACTCGATCATCCCTATTTGTAGCAAAATCCGAGTCTGAATAACATCTTAGTTTTAATGATTTAACTTTTGAAAGTTCTAATTTGTATTCTTGAAATACCTCGTCAAATGACTCACCTCGTAATTGTGTTTGTTACCTCGCGCAACTAAGCGGGCCTTGTATCTAACAATTTTATTATTTTCATCATATTTAATGGTATAAACCCAACGGTTTTCTAAAATTTTTATATTATCCGGATGATCAACTAAATCCCAAACTTTACGTTCCTTCATTACGTTAATTTCTTTATCCATTGCATCATGCCATTTAGATGCGTCTCTGGATCTTATCGCCTGTTTGTAACAGTTAGGAATAGTTACTTCAACCATAAGAGCTTCTTGTTGCTCTGACAAATCTGAAAATCCCTGGGATTCGGTATTATCTTTTCTAAAATTAAATAAACTAGGATCATACTCAATATTATGCCTCTTACAGTATCTCTCTATTTCGTTAAAAGATTTCAATCGGGTTGCTTCCCCTTCTATACTATAATATACGTTAGATCCAGTTACTTTCCTACCTATATTTCGAATCCACTTAACCTCTGTACATGGGATCAAGCTATGATTATCGGAAGATACATCTGGTTTTTCAGATGTTGAGGGCGTTTCCGTACTTGTCTTTGAAACTAAACGACTCGTTAATGAATCTTTTACTCTATCAAAATCATCCTCATCATCATAATAATCAGGAAGGTTTAAATTATATCCAAGGTTACTATTAACTTTTTGTCTAAAATTAATTCCCCTCTTATTTTCATCGAATCTTACATTAATAGTCTCGACTAATTTATTTTCATCTATCAACCATATTCTATAACCCTTAGTACGTTGTGCGTATCCCATCATAATTCCCATTTTCGCACGCATATCGAATTTTTTCTAATTTGTTTTGGCACACCAGCATATGCCAAACATCCAAAAGGTTTTAGATGCAATACCGATGGTTTTCTACCTGAATATTTTTCGAAAGGCGTTTTGTTACTGTCTTTGTGACAAATTCGATTCCACGCATAAGTGAAACAAAGTAATGCTTCTCCCCAAAACTTATGGGGAACTTCACTAGACTTAAGCAATGTTTTGATGCCATCTAGAGCGGTTAAATTGAATCTCTCCGCGACCCCATTCATTTCTGGCGTATATGAATTTGTTACCTCATGCTTTATACCCAGTTCTGTCAAGAAATTATCCATATCTTTATTACAAAATTCTAGTCCGCCATCAGTTCTAACTGCTATTACCTTTTACTTAGAAAACGTTCTGCTCGTTTCTGAAATCTTATAAACGTATGAAATACGTCAGATTTATTTCGGATGGGAAATACAGTCACCTTTCTTGAATAATCGTCAATTATACTCAAGAAATATTTATTACCGCCTTGGCTTTCAGTTGGCATTGGACCACAGAGGTCCATATGCAACAATTCCAATGGACGTTTTGATCTTACGGCCCCCGTCTTTTTGAATGAAACTCTCTTGGACTTTGCTAATTTACACGGTATACAATGAGTCTTACCATTATCAGTTAAGCGTGGGAGACCTTTTACACTATCATTTTTACTAGTTTTTACCAAGTAATCGTTATTAACATGACAAAAGCGTTGATGCCATATTTCTATTGATCCGTTTTTGTTTTAGCGGTTACATCACTAAAAAAACTAATTTCTTTACTCTTTGGTATAATATAATGATCCGGCTTAAAAAATACAAATTTTCATGGCGTGTCGCCGAGAACAATTTTATCCAGTCTTTATTAAAAACATTAATTTTACCTTTAGTACCCACAAAATGCGCACCTTTACTTTCTAATCTGGAACCGGATAATAAATTTCTCCTCAACTTAGGATTAAATAATACATCAGTCAAAGTTATTTCATGAAAACTCCCCTTATATTTTACCCGAAATCTAAGTGTACCGATTCCTTCTACGGGACAACTTTTATCCTCCGTTGCTAACGACATTTTCATGTTAGTTATCGGTTTAAGATCTAAAAATAAACTCTTGTCATTACAAAAATGACTCGTGGCAGCAGTATCTATTACCCAAACACCTTTATCAGAGTTTTCCTCAAATAAGATACAACTAGTTACGAGTTGTTTATCTAGTTCTAAAAGACTACATTCAGCTTCACAAAATCTTAAATTTATATTAAACTCTGTGTTAAAAGTTTCATTTACAGTTGAAGGAGATTTTTGTAGAGACTTTTTCTCTTTACAGTTTACTTTAAGATGCCCGTACTTATTACATACATAACACGGACCTATAGTCTTAATAGATTGTTTAACATTTTTAATAGTTTTACAGTTAAATACCTTACCACTTTTCTTTTGGTAATCATTCTTGCCATTTGGATCTCCATGAGCTGCAGCCGTAGCACCAGGTAACGTCTTCGACTTCTTCGAAGTGAAACTGCTCAAGTAAGCATTCTCCGCTTTCTCCAAATCTTGTTTCATCAACTGAAGACGATTGGCTTCTAATATCAGCTCTGCTTCAATTTTGACAACTCTGAAGTCCTCTTCTTTCCATCTGTAGATTTGTTGCACGGTAGACTGGAATTCCTGAGGAAGCCACCTTATTAATTGAAATCCTATGTACAGGTCGTCCAATTTATGACCCGCTTCTTGTAGTCTGGTTGCCGCTGTCTTTACACGAGATATGAAGATTCCAACATCTTCCCCTGGTTGGTATTTTGTTCCAAAAAATTGATCTAATAGTTGAATTACCCTTGCTCTTGTGACTGGTTCGAAGTGATCTTTTAATATCTTCCATGCCGCTACTCCGTCAGTTGTTTCCGTTATCAGATTTTTCAAATCTGAACTGATGTTAGTATAGATCAACGTATAACATCTATCCTTACGAAGTTGTAGATCTAATTTTTTCCTTGTATGTTGCCTCTTCATCAGGTTGCTCTGGCTTGGTCTGTATTATAAACTGCCAGCAACCATAATGCATTAAGAGTACTTGCATATCATGCTTCCACGTGTTCCAGTTATTTGGAGTCAACACTGATATCTGGTTGTTAAACTCCATACCTGTTATTCGATTTAGCGTACTAGCAACAGAGTTCATAAAAAAATAGTTCTAGACTGGAACAGTATTTAAATAGACAAAGTTCATGGCCTGGTTCAACTGCCTTAGCCTGCTTAGCCTGTCGACACAGTACATGGACTGGGCCCGTAACCAAATTTGTTACACTTATTGGTAAGCTAATTTAAATTTTGCAAAGCTAGCAGTGAAATTTATGTGTCGAGGAGGCATGAAGACGAAAAACAGTTTCTTAAAATTGGCCTTTAATAATCAATCATAAAGTCACTACGCTCGTTACTGGAGCGATAAAATCAATAAGTTCAAAAAGCAACATTACCAGTGACATCCGATTCGAACCGTCTTCTAATATTGTAAAACTAATTTCTAATCTAAAATGGTGATGCAACCTGCAGTTGCATTGCCAACCAGTTGTTCTCTCCCTCTAAGAGTTAAACCACTCACATACTTCTTATATTTCCGTTTCTCCTTCCTTTTTAAAAACTAACATGAGCCGAGTTTAAATACTAGCTCGATTTGCATGGCAGTTGCTGCCAACCTCAAATCACGAAACTCGAAAAGATCGGGTTCGAATCGGTGTGCTTACTTTCATTGAGATCATGGAACGGGATTGGAAAAACAACACAAGGAGATCATAAAAATTTGGATCCGATTTTTAAATGTCTAACTTTAATGTTTAAATGTCTTAGATCTCATTGAAAAAGACTATTTTTTTTTACAATCCAAATCCCTAATGGTGCTGTTATCTACAGAGATTTTGGAGAATGTGATGTGTTAATTCTATGGAAATTATAATTTTCTCATCAAAACTAAATTAAAGAATGAGAGACAATGAGAGAGAGATTGAAAATGAGAATGAAAGAGAATGATGAAGAAAGAGAATGAGTGTGAAATGAGAGGAAATTGAAAGAGAGAAAGATGGGAGAGAGAGAAAGAAAAGAACGAAGAGAATTAAGGTTTTGGAGAATGGCATGTGAAAGGTTTAAATTAGTGAGTGTCCTGATTTTACTGACTTAGATTTCCCACTTTTTGTAAAATTTATTGATCTGTAAAAAAGATGTCTCACTTGCATCAAAAAATTTCATAAATGAGTCTGAAAAAATATAATCAAACATTATAAACTTAAAATTTGTACTTAACCTTTGGTTCTACAAATATAGGGTTAAAAAGGGTTTGATTTCAGAGGAAAAATGTCAAAAATCCATTCCTTAAAGTTTTATCATTTAAGATTCAAGATGCATGGAATTTAGTTCTATTATAAAACTTAGAAAAAGGAATGTTTTGGGTGAGTTAATTTTTTGCTATCGCGGTTGTTTCGATGTTAATGAATACATTATAAGGTTCTGTATGTAGAACAAATTAGTTTTATTCCTTCCTATTTTTCGAGATAGTACCGTTACTTCCTCAAGGGTACTATAAAATCGATATTTGCAATTTTTTTGACAAATATACATGCATATATATGCAACATTTTACAACATATTTATAAACACGGCTTCACTACGGCGTTTTTAATCATCTTCCAGTTTGAAGAAATTTAAAATAAATAATAGCTTTAAAAACTTTAAAAAAGAACACGCTTTTATAATTAATCAAACTAAGAAATTTGCTGACGCATTCCCCCTTTCTCACATTAACATTTTTGTTTGTTGTATTTGTATTAATTATGAACGTTTTCTCTTTAGGGTTGTAATTTAATCTTTCAATAGCCAAATCTGGAAATAGGCAATCATTAATCCTGATGATCCTGATCAGGACAATGGAAAAAAATTATTAAATTATTGTATTGTTATCGGTCCTTGAGATGTGTGCAAAAGTTTGAATTATTCTGACCTTTTAAAGTGGGTAAAAATAGAGTCCAAAGATTTCGTTACATACAGGTGAAGCTAATAAAAGTATACTTTAAAATCATAGTAATTCTTTCAGTCATTGATGACTTCGTATTGTTTGAGAATTAATGCGACGGGATTGAGAACAATTATTTTTATTTTTTATAGATTTTGAAACATTGCCCAAAGTATGGATAAAAGCTTAGTTTCCGAATTCTTGGTTGATGTATTTTTCTATGATTTACCCTCGGCTATCCAATATCTATTCTTTGCGTGATATAATTTGGGTGATGTCCTTAAGAAGTAATGAAAATTTCACGTTCCTAACTGTTCTTTTAACATTTCGCCACCCCGCCCTTTTACTTTTAATTTATTTAAGTGCTTTTCATTTGATCCCTATACTCACGATTCCGAAATTTTCTAAATACACTGGAGTTCAAAATTTAAGAGAAATTTTAGATTTTGTCTATTATCTTCAGAACTACTAGATAGATTTTAATGAAATTTGGTATGTATATAGTTGATATAATGCAAAAAATAACCATTCAACTGTTTTAATATACACTCGTGATTCTGCTTAGTACTCATCGAAGTCGGAAAGTATGAGACAGCAGTTGCAGAAAAAAAATTGTTTAATAGGGAGCATGGTTCCCTCTTTTAGATAAACATGGACGCTCCGGAATTTTATACCGGATATGAGGGAATTTTTCAGTTCTTGTGGCAATTAATCTCACACGTTCAGCAACTCTGTTTCAGGCCTTGGATGGTTCTCGGAGGGACGTTTACGAGTTGCAATTGCCCTCCACAGAACATCCCGCACATGTTTTATGCGGGTGAGATCTGTGGTTAATGCATTCGGCGAATTATACTTACTTTCCAGAAATTCATCAAACAGATGAGCTCTGCGTGCCTCGCATTGTCATCCATTAAAATAAAATCAGGGCCAACTACACACCGAAAAGGCGAACATAGAGCTCCAAGACCTCATCCTAAAATTCACAGCACTCACGTGTCTCTTCAAAGACATGGTGGTGTCATGTGGTGTCCATCCAATGTAATGCCTGTCCAGAACGTCAAGTCTCCACTATCGTACTGGTTGATTTCTTGGACATTGGAAGGCAGATAGCGGGTCCCTGGTTCTCTACATACATTCTCACTGTACTATACTTATTTTTCCATAACCTAAGTATTTTACATGAATTACGAGGAATGTTTGTCATTTCCTTTTTTACTGGGTAATAGTGTATTATGTATTGAGAATATTTTTGTATTATGTAGTTGTTTTCTTAGACTTTTTAAGGCATTTAAAAACCCTTAAAACTGTTGCTCGAGCAAACTATATATATATATATATATATATATATATATATATATATATATATATATATATATATATATATATATACATTGTTTTTCTTTTAATTATATATTTTAAATATGTAGCGATTTTTCAAGGCGTTATCTAACTAATCTCCAGTGAAATCTATCTTATCCAGGGAATTATTTTATCAGGGATTGTTTAATTTGAGTCTCATTGAGAGGGGGAACTGTGCTGCATTCTAATTAGGTTTGCTATTTAGAGTTATGAAATGAGATCATTGAGGAGGTTGAATTTGATTGTAAGTGAGGAGGTTGAATTTGATTGATAGTGAGGAGGTTGAGATTGTGATTATATTTAAAGGGGGTTTAGAATGTTATTGTAAGAGGAAAGGTTGAAATTGATAGTATTGGAGGAGGGTGAATTTTGTTGCATTTGAGGTGGTTGAGATTGTGAGTGAGGTGGTTAAGATTGGAGGCGGATTATTTTACAAGTATTTTTCTAAAAACTACAAAACGCGTTCAAAAGACTTTTATTTTTAAAGTAAACTACTAGCAATTGTATCGTTTGAAGGGAACATTTTTAAAAACATCTTATATAATTAGATATATTGCAAGTTAGTGAGTGATCATACGAGAGCAGAGGCTTAAGTCCCAAAATTTCTAATAAAAACAGAAAACTTTTTAATAAAGAGGAGGGTTCATATTATAGAATAATATCAAATCTATTTTAAAAATTACTGTTAAATACCGAAAATGCATATTCTCATCCCAAAGCAGAAAAAAGACATTTTAAATTTAACACAATGTTTCAAATCGACATTTAACCCTTGGATAGGCGCGTGAATCTCTTAGATGCGTAATAAAAGTAGTTTCAGCGCTGCGTCTACAAGGTGGGCTGGAACACCCCCTCCTTCTTTCCTCTGCCTTTCGTCACTTGCTCTAGGATTCAATGTCAAGGACGAGGGCGATTTCTTCAGATTTCGGGTGGCAGGGGCCATTGAATCTGATAGATGCAGCGCGACCAACAACGTCAGTTTTTATGACTTTGGGCTATTTCGTTAATTTTAATTTTTTTCTCGAAAAATAGTGTAGTTTTCAGTTTTATACGAAAATAATTCGAAACAAGTATTTTGTAACATCTGTTTGATAGTTTTTTTTTCTCTGGGAGTTGAGATACAACTGAAGGTTGGCGCACTCCTAGCCAGAAACTGTAGTTTATTCAATCCTCAATATAGCTGGTATAAACTCCCAAAATATCTTCGGAGACGGTCTGAGTGTAACGTTCACCTGCAATCTATTAACAAAAGATCTGAAGAAGACTTATTTTCAAAGGGGTATCTCAAATTAAATTTCAATGTGGAAAAGTGGATTTCTATTTTCAAAGAAAATGGTTCGACATATTGTTGCAATTTTATGCATGCGTTAATTTTTTTAAAGAAAAATTTATTCTGATTCTGTTGAGATGCATCCTATGGAGATAAATTTTATACAATCGGGCATTCTCGGAGATCTTTTGTATACGGTCCCCCCTTCGGAGTACAGATCGCTTCGAATGAAGCTCGAACATGTGCCCGTGACAGGTCTCAAAGAAGTTGGCCTCCTCCTCCAGGAGCAGTATCTTCTCCTCATCCATTTAACGACGACGGAAACAAGCCTTTGTCTGCTCATCTTTGCAGTCCTCCACACGTGTTGCGCGCTCGGAAGAAGATAAAAGATTTTCGGCTTTTTACTCCAATCATTTCATGAGGAATGACAACCTCCCTCCCCCCTCCCGATACCTGTTTTTCTATCTCTTTTCAGTTTTGAGACAGTTTCGAAGGTCGGGATGGATCTTCGTTTACATCATTGTGTTTCGACTCGTTTTGTTTGTTGTTTGGTAATACGAGTTTTAATTCACTCACTCGCCTTTGTTACCTTAAGTACAGGATACAATGTCTCGAGTTATCGTAAGCCTGGCCCAGATGTTTGGTTTCATGCGGATACTAGGTCTGTTTCGGAATAATGTTATTGTGTTACATAGTCGTAGTTGCAAAGATGAGGTTAGCTTAGTGGTTGTTCGATGTTTTCTGAGAGTTCAATACAAAATTCTAAAATATTTTTCCTTACATCAGCTTTTTAACAACACAGTAATCATTAAATATGTATAGTGGACACAAGAAGGACACTTCCCACGCAGAATTTATAAAGATATCATTTTATAGATTTCTTGATCAGCAAAATCAGCTGTACGCTTAACCATTTTGCATAGGTTAGGGGATATGATACGATTTAAGCAAAAAATTTTAATTTAAGGATTTTCAATTTTTTTGGTAGCCTCCTATGTGTGTATACTATGTAAAACAAATTTTGTGCTCAAAGTTTCATAAAAAGCTAGTCATATTATTTTTTTTAAGTAAAAAAACTTAAAATTTGTGAAGTGTGATTTTAAAATATGCTACTACTTCTCTCTCTCTCCACAAAACTTTACGTACACACATGAAATTTGATTTACAAGTACGTCAAACTGTGTATAACAAAAATTGGAATGGGTTTGGCGATAACATTATTGGTATTCGTACAATACTTCTTTTTATGAAGGCTTATTGAAAATTCCTTAAAAAATGTATAAATTCTGAGTTCAATTATTTTTTAAACAATAAGTATTGCTTTGATTCGAAAATGCATATCAACTTTTGTTACATGAACTATTAGCAATATATAAAAAAAATCAAAGTATTAGGCACAATAGAAAAGAGGCCTTAGCATTTTAAATGAAGACGAACTAATTATCTTATTAATCTGAGATAAGTAAGTTTAAAATTTTGATTTGCCATAAGGATAAGAATAAAAGCGAACGAAAAAGCTATCATATTTCTGTGTTTTTTAAATTTAGAGCTTTCAAATTTTGTGAGGTTATATAAAGTATATAAAGAATAATTTGGGCTAAAAAAATTAGATTTGATTTTTCGACCGATTTTGGTCAATTGAATCGTACTGTGTCCCCTTAAATTTTTAAAAGTTATAAAGATATTTTTTGTAAGTGAAAGAAGAAGAGGAGAGTCAGATAACGAAAAGACTTAACAAAATGGACTCCAATCACATATTCTATGTAAGAATATCGATGCAATTGGCCTACTTTGAAGTTATTTTGAGTAACAAGAATCTTAAAATATATTATATCTGTGAAGAACGAGATATTCTCTAGACTAGAATAGAAGACCAGCCATATCTAAAAACAATTTATTTATTGATAGCAAATTTAGCAACACAATTCAAGTTATTTCACAGAGAAGAGATGTTCTCAAATTAAGAAATATGTGGATTAATAGCGAGAAGCGCAAACTATAAGAATACTTTAAATATCGGCCTACTTAATTCTAGATCGAATCTGCCTTGCAATTTATCCAATCACTAATTACTCTATTGTGACCAATCGTCATTTTAATTCCTTCACTTATCTGATATCTGAAATACAAAACTGAATAATACCTGATCAGTAGCAATCTATCCTGTCTCCTAACTTTCTCTCTTTTTTAGCTTAAAAACTTAGACTATATGTAGCCGATCTAATTTACATAATCAAGGTTTTTTCTTGAGAGGGTTGGTTGTGAAGAAATTTGAATTGATAGACCAAAGATTTCCCAAGAGGGTTATATTAATGAAAGGACGCGGATAGATCCGTCGCACTTCAAATGTCATTCAATAGTCTAAGAAGAAACAAAGTGCCAGTAAATAAAACAATCAGGCATACATTATTTGTTGATGAAATAATAAACTCGATTTTTTCTTTAAATATTTGAAGTGCCAAAGTTAAAGGTATTATTTTATTTCTCTGTCATGACAAGCTGAAATTAGACAGAAAATTCATATCGATGTTGCAACTTATATTATCATTCAATTTATATTAATACTATAATTCGTGGTTCGTTTAATTCACGGCTTAGTAACCATGGAAACCGATTGTCGAACGTCAAAGGGGTCAGACTGCGTATACACAATGAAGACGTTGTCAGATTCAATATAAATAAAATCTATCGATAATCATCAATAGTCTATTTACTGCATTTAGATCAGGGGCACTCAAACTTTTCTCTGCCGGACCACATACATATGTTAGCTTTTTCATGCGGGCCGCATACATTTGATAGCTATTTCATGCGGACCGCAATATGAGGATTAATAGAGGAGGGGGCTGGGGGAGAAATGCTTTAAGGCCAAGAAAATAAAGGAAACTGAAAATAAGGAAAATCGATTAAAATATTAAAACTCCTATTTTGCTTTATTTAATAAATACTTTTATTTCTGTCACTGTATTTTTCTAAATTGGAAACATTTAAGAATCTCACTCCTTCACAATTTCTGCCTCGGTAAACAGTTTCATACGATTACCAATAATATAACAAATTTCATAGGGTGCCTTTGTTACCGCTGTGACATTATCACTGATAAAACACTTTTTTGCTGTTGTAAAGACTATCCAAGAAAGCTTATTTATCATCTTCAAGGAAAAGCATCATTGATCGCGATTACTGTTTATTGGTAATTTTTAGATACAACACTTTCATGATAAATCGAACAATCCATGCTTGTTTTTTACTACAGAACAGTCGAATTCTTGAAACAACCTATTTTCCTCGAATATTTTTCGCTTGTAAGATGCGAAATATAGTTAAACATTAGTTCCAGCATAAAATGGTCGCTACTCCACTGTTGTCTATAATCACTAATAAAAAAAAATCAATTCGCACCCATACGACATCGACAGCAAAAATCAAAATTGATATATTTGATTTCTTAACAAAGAATCTCCCACAATTTTTTGTCGTGTCCATGGACAATCAGATAGTGTCGTGAGCTCTCTGAACCGCCTCCGCAAGTCTCGGCGCATCAGCACTGTAAAGAACCTCACGTAGCTCCGAAGCCAGTGGCACCATTCCGAGCCGTATAATATGCGGAGTAAGGGCCGGACATTCTAAGATGTGGTCTGGCGTTACTTGGGCTTCGGTGCAGTTCTTACAGGGGATGCATGTTCTAGTTTTGTTTGATGAGATCTTCATACCTTTAAATTGGCCCGTGCTTAGTCTTGCAATTATAGATGTAAGATTTCTATAGCAATCAAAATCGACAATGAGGGTTTTTTTTGTAGCGATGAGGCAGAAGTCTGTAATTTGCGACCGCATTTGCATCTGCAAGCGTAATGGTGGGACAAAGTTGGTAATCATTTCTGCCCTCTTTGGCCAGAGAGTCCGCACACTCGTTTCCCTCAATGTTTACGTGAGCAGGAATCCATTGCAATAGGCAGGATTTCCCCCTGCAATGCAAACTTTCAAGTAGGACATTGATAGCAGAGGTTATGTGTTCGTATCTCCTTTAATGATTGCTTCTAAGGCCGCTCTTGAGTCGGAGAAAATAGCCAATCCTTCAGTTGTGCCCGAGAGCTCCAGATGGGTCGAATACAGGATGAGTGCCTCCTTAATTGCAAGAAGTTCGCTGGTAAAATTAGACGCTATTAACCCAGTGTTAACTTTGTGCGTTTTTCTTTCTTAATTTGGAAGTTGGAAGAGAATGCCACTCCTCCCTTGTTGAGAGAAATGTCAGATGAGCCGTCTGTATAGGCAACCACAAAATTCTCCTGAGAGATTTTCTCTATCGTTTCAAAGCCCTTCTCTTTGAGAATTCTTGCATCTTCTTTCTTTGAGCAAGGGCGCAGGAGATTTAGAGTAATTTTCGTTTCTTTTGGAGGCCTTCTGGGGAAGGGAGGCTCTTGCATAAAGTTTAAAATGGAATGTTCTAAATTTATTTGGATTCTAATATCCTCTTCAAGTTGTAGCGTTGATGATCTTTTAAGTCTTCGTGTATGTCCATTCATTGAAAACTCTAGTGGAGATGTGATCTTCCTTGTAACATCGTAATTTGTTGGTGAACTTAACAGTGGCAAGGTTTCGCCTCCACTCGAGAGGAGGGAGACCACACTCCCTTTCAGCTTTTTCGTGGTTAGTTGATGAAATTGCACCAATAATAATTTTAGATACGCGATGTTGAATTGAATCCAATTTCTGTTTAGAGGACACGGATGCCGGGGCCCAGATTGGGGCAGCATATTCAAGTACGGGTCTAATGATAGAGGAGTATGCATTTTTTAAGGTACTTGGTCTTGATCCCCAAGTAGTTCCGCAGAGTTTTCTAAGAATGTTCAATTTTCTGAGTGCTTTGATAGTAGTTTGCTCAATATGCTTTGTAAAACGAAGTTCAGAATCTAGGGTTACGCCGAGATAGGAAGGGAAGATGACTCTTTTGATGTTGTAGTCTTCGATTTTAATATCTGCATTAAAAGTGCCTCTATACCGTCTGTCAGTGGAGAAGATACAATAGTTTGTCTTATCAGCATTAACGGTCAATTTGACATCTTTTGTCCAAGCTGCAATGCCTTTCAGGGTTTTGTTTAAAGCTTTTTCTGAGACTACAATATCTCTATGTGTATGCCATAGGGCGATGTCATCTGCATAACATGCGATTTTCGTGCCTGGGTGGATATGGGGGTTGATGGTATTCATGTATAAAAGAAAAAAGAAGAGGACTGAGCACGGAGCCCTGAGGTACTCAATCCCAGAGTCTGTGTGACTTGGAAAGCACGCCATTGAACTTAACAGAAAATTTTCTGCCTCTAAGAAAATCGTTGATCCAGAGCTATGGATAATGTCAACTAGTTTTTGTCGCCAAACTCGGTCGAAAGCTGATGATAGGTCTAGGAATACTGCAACAGTTTTCTCATGAGGCTTTTCTTGAAAACCATTGATTATTGTTGGTTTAGATAAAACAGTTGGTCAACAGTACTATGATTGGCCCGATAAGCTGTCTGATAGAAATGAAGAAAGTTGTGTTCCGTGAGGAATTTTATAAGGCTGCTGTGGATAATTCAGAGGCTAAGGGTTTTTGGGCATTGGTATGTATGAACTATTGAGGACCTTTAACAAATTCCAGTATTGCGATGTTCCTTTTCTGGGGTCCAATTTGCTACACAGTTCAGCCCACTTTTCTTTTTTACTCTCCAAAATCAGTTCTTCCACTCTATGGTTGACCTCAATAAAATTTCGTTTGAGCTCTTCGCTGTTATTCCTTTGGAGCTCTTGACCAATGGAATATCTTTCCTGAATTAGATCTTTGATATTGTGATCTTTCCTAAACGGGATCCAGTTGTTTCTTCGTTTCCCTCTAGGGATATGGTGTTTAGCTGCTTTTTGAATGCAGCTGGGGAAAAAACGGAGTAGTTTTTCTGCATCAATGTGCTTCGGCAAGTCAGAACAAAGGTTCTCCAATTCTTGCGTGAAACCGTCCCAGTTCGCTTTGCGGAAATTCCACGACGACTTTTCTTGCGTGGTGGGCTCCTGAACAATCGGGAGGGTAGTAAGAACCGGAAAGTGATCGCTAATAGCAGCATCAAGAACTTTCCAGTGAGCATTATTTGCGGAAGCATAGCTTATAGCAGAAATGTCAAGAGCCGACGCTGTGCCATTTGTTTTTGAGACGTAAGTGTTTTCTCCTGTATTGAGAATAGTCAAGTTTAGATCATCTGCAAGGTCTTCCAATTGGTCACCCTTGGAATCAAGAATTTTGCAGCCCCAGGAAGGGCTTCTTGCATTAAAGTCTCCCAAAATCATTTTGGTATCGGCCGATGTAGAGGCGAGATCCTGAAGAATATTTGTATGAATGGGTGAATTGTCAGGATGATACACATTCACCAGCGTAATAGTATGATTGGGTAGCAGGATGTTAATTGCTTGTGCCTCAGTGCAAGGGGATTGGAAGGATTTCTATATATTTAATTTCAGGTGTTTTTACCAAAAAAGCAATTCCTTCTCCAGTTCCAGAGACTCTATCTTTCCTAATAGTAGTATATCCCTTAACGTTGAAGTGTAATTTGGAGTTTAACCTTGTTTTCTGCAAACAAGCCACATGGATGTTATTTTCATTGAGAATATCTGAAAGTTCGGCACATTTTTTCTGAGTGCCGTTGATATTAAGTTGTAGAAAGTTCACTGTCCTCGTAGCATATTTTCCAACGGAGCACCGGACTGCAGGTTTCGTCGCGTCAGTTACCCCGTACGCGGTAGCATTAAGACTAGGAATCAATATTGCACTGTTCATGGAAGATGGGGGTGCCAGAGCCTCCAGGAGGGGACTTCTACCTGTTGGTCCGCGGAAGGTATTTTATTTCCCTTCTACCACCAGTGGAAACCACTGAAGGCGTTGCCCTATCCGCCACCTGGGCACTCTCTAGGGGTTACAGGCTCCCCCGAAAGTCCCACAAAATTTTTATAAACAAATGAATTTTTCAGAGCAATGGGCCATGACCGGTCCACTTAAAAAAGGTCCAGAGGGCCACGGTTTGAGCATTGCTGACTTACATGAATCATCCCGGTCTCTGATGATAATTTCAAGAGCTAATAGGGAAATTTTTCAACAAATTTCTACGTAGATATCCACGAATCCCATCAGACACACAAGAACTCTTTTTGTAAAAATTTTTACTAATCGTATTTACAAAATTCAACAGAATATAGCAAAACAATTTCTACTTGAAAGAAACAAAAGACATATATCAGACAAAAAAATAAGATAAAAGTTGCAGAAACCGTTACATCAGTATGTAATGGTATACAGATTTGATGTATCACTATCAGAGTCAAGGAATGAATAATGGAATTCAATATTCTTACTCAAGGTCTTAATTTCTTTCTTTGATCTCTCTTTTTTTATCTTTCCCTTGAGGACCTCCTTCTCCTTCTATAATGAAAGATTGTGTAGAAAAGTTTAAAAGTATATTTCATTACAATTTGTAAATCATTAGCTTATCAAACTTATATTATATAATAAACTTTATATGTATGTTACTGTTAAGGCTCGAAAGCCGTCAATGTACAGATTAACCAGCTAATCTGTAGATTAAATGATTTGCTCCGCAAATGTACGGAATCAAGAATTTCAGCAATTTTACTAGATAATCACATTAGTAGTTTCCGTATCGTTTAAGTTCAAAAGTTTATCTCTCTCATTTCTTTTCTATTAAAAATTTTGATTTTTGAAAAGAGAGATTTTTGTCGAAAGAAAGTGATCTTGCTATAGAAAATATCTTTGTGTGAAAAAGCTCTAAAACAACCTTTGAGTACCGGCCAGGAATTCAAAAAATGTGACTGCAAGTCTAAATGTACCACAAATAGGTGTTCCTGGTACAAAAACCAATTGCTATGCAATTCAAAGTGTCAGCAATCTTTAGATGACACTTATAAGTAAGCCTAATTTTATATGTTTCAAATGGTCGTGGTAGTCTATTGGGCAAGGTAACGGACTCGTCGTCGGCATGTCATGAGTTCGAGCCTAGTAGCAGTAAAAACCCACCGTGTAGGGGAGCGATGTCCGTTAAAACTGTCGAGAGCTCACACGTCCTCCGTTGGTGTTGTGTAGTGAGGAAGTTAGGAGAGGGGGTGTCATCCTTATCACTTAACCATGGTTCAAAATTACAAAGTCCGTCACCAAAAGCCCTCGAATAGCTGAATTTTGCGACGTTAATATTCACCCAAACCACTTTCCAATAATGTGATTGTTTAATGATATCGGATCTACACACAAAATACTATTTAAAGGGACTTGGTACCCTTTCAGCAAATTTATTTATTTACGTATTTAAAAATTATATTTTAGCATTTTATACAATGTTTCTATTCAAGAAAATGATACCAGTTGAAAATTTTCATATATTATTCACACAATTTTAAAAATTTAAATTTTTCGAAGAAAATTGGGAAAATTTTAAAATCCTACTCCTTTTGTAAAAATTAATTTTTTGACCTGAAACTTTTTTATAATATTCTTATGGATGTTCTAAACAATTTTAGGGATCGATTTTAGAATAACTTTATTCGTTTTTGAGAAAAAAAAATAAAATGTTGAAATACAGGCTAAAAATCAATGAAAAAGCCAACATGTCTTAAATTTTATTTTTTTTTTAAAAAAGTATACAGTTTATAGCAAAACGGATCCCTAATTTTATTACATGCTTTATTTTTAACACACGCAGGAAAAAAATTGAAGTGATTGGTAAATAATTGTTGAAGGAGTAGCATTTTGAATGCACTAAGGTTTCGAAAAACACAAACTGAGAAAAACCACTTTAAAGTTTATAATTCTGAAAAAATAATTATTATAAGCTTAATTAAATTTAAAGTACCACTTTATAAGATATTAGTTACACATTTTTCTTTAAAATAATTGCATTTTCATATTTTTTCAACCCACACATTTTTATAAATGATCAACTTTTAGAGAGTACTGATTGCACAAGAAAATTCAAGAAAAACGTTAAAAATTTTTTTTTCTGTCACGACAGAAATTTTAGCTGTTTTTCTTCTTATAATATTAAAGTATTACATTTGTATGAAAAATATATTAGGAAGAAGAACTGAAATTATAAAATTATTACTCTAAAATGCCTTAATTTAAAAATTTTACATGCACACATTTCACAAAGAAAAAAAAATGATTGTATGTATTGCCTCGGAAATATTCCTGCTTTATATATTGCACATTCTTTTTTTAATGTTATTATTTCTCTTTATAAATTAATTTTTTTTTTATCAAAATGCTTTTTTTAGCTTTTTTTTTCTAAAAAGGGGGCGTGGCTGAATTGTCTAATTTGTTTTCAAATGAAGTATTATTCAACTTCTAACTTTCCGACATGCACAAGTGATATATCAATCGAAAGATAATAATGCCAAGAATAAGATTAAATGAAAATACAAAAAAACGATAGGTCTGTGATTTTGGGGGTACCAAGTCACTTTAAAAACGAATAAAATTAAAGGATTTTTTTAAAAATAAGCTTGAAAGGCTAAATATGTTTTTGTTTATCCATTCTTCTGACTATTCCTCCTTAACTTATTTATTTCAAGAAACTCAGTGAAAGATTTTTACATAGAGCTTTAACTTCTGAATTACTTGCACTTTCTCTCTTCATTCTTGAATTATTCTTTGCATCCTACTATTATAATTTTTCAAAGGGACACACATGCTTTCCCATTAAAAACCTCTATTTTTTATTCTATGTCTTAAATTCTTTCGTACTAATAATCTAAACATTTGTTTTAAAAATTTCATTTAGTGCAACAAATAAATAAATAAACATTAAGGGGTCACAGGGGTGTTAAAAATGTTTCGAGAGCACAAAATACAAACAATTTTCGACTAGAAATAATTCTTTGAGATTAAAATGAAATAATTTGATTCTTTCACACATTTCTTATAAAGGAATAAAGTTTCAAAAAAGTATAAAATATCTAAAATATAATCATAATTTTAAAAATAATAAGCACATAAAAATAAGAAAATTTTTTGTAAGAAACAAATAGTAAGTTTTACGACGCGCATGATATTTTCGGCAATAATAATTCTAATTACTAGCAATAAGTTGATTTATAAAGTCAAATATATCCTTATTACATGCTAGCCTATCTTATATAAATAAAAAAAATAAAAAATAATATTTTTAAAAATAAAAAAATACATTTTTTAAAAATTTTTTTTAAAAAATTCAATTTTTGTTGAAATATTTCAAAAAATTTAAAATTTATAATACTATAAATAGCTAGGATTTGAAGATTATGATAGAATTTATAATTCTGTGTAAAGTTTTATACATCAAAGTATGATAGTTTTTGAAACGCAATGCGCGTAATTGAAAAAAACACAAACTGAGAAAAAGGGCTTTAAAGTTTTAAAATTGAATTTGAGAAAATAAATCTGAAAACTTGCATGCTAAAATGCTCCAGGATCATAAGATATACCTTCCTGTTCCTGAAACAGCTCAATTTCTTTACTCTTTTTAATTTTCTTAGCTCTGCGAGCTTCAAAAGATGATTCTAAGCGCCTCTGTCTTGACATAAAGATTCGACGATTGTCACGTTCAGCCAGGGACACACAAATATTTCTGTTAATTTTCAAGCCAAATTTCTCTAAAATAGTAATTAATATTTGATTTCCATCATTAAAAACACTGGTTGCTATATTTGCAGCAATCTCTGCAATCTGAAGACTAGAACCAATCGTCTTAGGACAAAACTTCCAAATTAATGAATTTAAACTTTCATTAGGATTCTGTGTCTTACCTCCTAAACATTTCTTCAGGAGTGCCGGATGAGATAAGTCTGCAAATACAGGCTTAATTACATCTCGAACAGCTTTAGCAACTGAGGGTTTGTGTTTATAATTTTGTAAATTATAATTAATTGCGGCATTATATATACTTACACCATGTATTTGGATTTGTAGGACAAAACCAGTGCATCGGTTCATCATCAGTGCTGCAAGAATGACCCCAAACAGCCCAAATGGCTTTCCGCATTTCCTTTACACTAGTAGAATTGCATCGAATAGCATTACCATAGTAATGCGCAAGTTTATCAATTAAACTATCAGTTAACCTACCTTTACCGCCAATAGTTTTACCATCAGATAATTTCTTTTTACTATATACTAATTTAAGCTTCCTAAGTCTTGTACCCATTCTCTTTTGCACATGGCCTACACATTCTATTTTCTGAATAAGATGGTCATCGCCGTATGGCTTGTTTTCAGAAAGGGCATTGAATGTTTTTGTGTCGCCATCTCCTATGTAGTTCAAATATTTCAGGTTGTGAAGCTTTTCTGATCGATTAAAAATCCTCAACATCCCGTCAACCTCCATCTTACCAGCAGAGCCAGAATAATTTTTTCTACATGAAATCTTATGCGCTCTTTGCCATTTATTGTACTTGATACCAAACTTTACCCCTTTATAACTGTCACATCCTTTGCAAAATGAGGACAACACTTCTCTATCCAAAACCTTACCTGTTTCGGCCCCTATTACAGTACATACTCCATTCAACGATGAATGTCCTCTTGTTTTCCAGGTACCATCACCACTTACCGTTAAAAGGTTATCAGGTGACGAAGAATTTTCTTCGACAGCTGCCCTTTTCATGCTTTCTTCAGTGACTTCCTTCATAACACGTGAAAGTTTATTATTAATAACATCATATATGATTTTTGTTCAACAGGATTAGGAAGACTCATTACAGCACAAAAGGTTTTTAATGACTCTAAACCTTGGCCTATGCATCTCATTGCTAAAATAGATATTCTGTTAATTTCTGGAGCATTATTTTTATTCCCAGTGTTTTCACAGCTTGAAAAAGTACAAACACTCCCACAGTTTTTACAACGTATTTCAAAATTCGAACATAAACCACGAATGGACTTTTCATTAATTGTTAATGGTTTATGACGTTTTAAACAACATGATACTGATAAAATAGAGCTAAAAGTTGAAATAAAATCAAAAATACGATATCCTTTGAAGAGAGAGAGAGAGTTTTCACTTACCTTAACAAGATTTGACTTTAATGAAGTCTGAATTCCTGAGATTTTATTACTGGAAGCACACTTACTTTTATCTTTCCTTTCTGCAACATATGTATGAGAACATACCTTCATGAATTGATTCCCTCTAAATCTTCTTTTCTTAGGACGTTTACCTGAAGGTCTACGATGAGTATTTTCCATTTCAATCGAGAATTTTCAATTGTTTTCAATTTTGATAAACGGTTTTAAACAACGCTGTTTTGAATTTCGATAAGTTATTGCAAACAACGTGCTAGCATTACCAAAACAGAATCAAAACACATTAAAAAAGCGTGTGTTGAGTTGCAAGCTTCCTTCTCAATTAAGCAAGTGTTTAAAATATTTCATGAGGCTTTTTAAAAAACAGAAAAATAAAACGTATGCGGAAATCAAGAAAAAGTGGGTGTGGCATGTAGCCATTTAAACATTGTTATTACTAAATTGCTGTTTGGAATTTTTCGAATAACTTTCGAAGTTTTTGTAGTACTATCACGTGGTTGGTATCAAAATGTTCAAAAGAAAATGAGGAACAACATATATTTTTTTCGAACTTTCGAAAAAATCCAAGATTAACACCCCTGTGACCTCTTAATTCCGAAATGAATTACATGCAACAAACAAAAATAATTCGAAACATAATTGGTAGACCCCCCCATCAGTATAGAGGGTGCTGCTTGTAAAAACATGCTTTGTTTACACCAGAGATCTTGTGTACGTGACCAAGTGCAGACGCACTCCATATTCCATTAAACTTATTATTTAATCTTACACTTGTCTTCGAAGATTTACTGAATTTAAATTAAGTCTAATAATTGTGATGATATGAGCGTTGATTGATATAAAAGCATTCTACCACTGATTAATTGAACCACTGATGATCGAAACAATAGTTCTAAATTTGATTTTGTTTTTCTTAAAGTCGCTCTGGAGCACCCGAGAAGAACAATTAATTTAATTGAACAATTTTATTAATTTTGACGATAGACTTATTAATTTTAAATCATGATAAACTAACAAGAACGACACTCGATCTGGTTGCCCACCTCTCATCGCAAATGGACTAAAAGATTCATTTCCATTTAATATTCACCAGTCAACTTAATGAATACTTTCAACAAGATAAAGTGACCAGTCACAATGCTCCAGGAACATCAAGGGAACTTCACTTCGTTGAGTTGATCCGCATAATCCCTAGATCTTAATCGTATATAGTATTTGTACAATGGAACTGAAAAAAAGCTTCTTACCTCTATAAAACCCGATCAAAATATTGATTGCAAACAGGTTGAAAACACACACAAGTAATATAAAAAAAAATTAAGTCAATTCCTACTTAGATCAACAAAGAAAATTTTATTTTAGCTACTTTTTATTAAATAGTTACAATTAATATAAATATGTATATACATAGGACAGAATCACAACATTAAGCGAGAATTAGTTTTAATTAATGATCATTAAAGTATCGTATTGTCATCCAAAACAATTGCGTATATAAAATTTTAGTTCAACTGAATGCTTTAAAACGTGAGAAAAAAAAACATTTTCAAGTTTTGACTCAAGTCGCCAACGTGGCTGTATTTGTAATTCTTTAAGTAATTAGTTTTAATCAGTTAATTTTTATTAATTATGATTAAATTACTGTATTGTCATCCAAAATAATCATGTATATAAAATTTCATTTCTATTGATCTCTTTAAAATCTATTTTATTAACAATTGAAAACTCCACCAAGATAAATGAATAAACAAATAAATAAATATATATAGAGTGTGAGGTATATATATAATAGTAGGAATTGAAAAATTAGTCAAAACGTTTTAAAAAATTTGATTTGTATATGGACATTATGCTTTAAATCATTCTATGCCTCGTGAGAAATTTTATTTTCAAAGCTGAATTTTTTCCATGCTAATGTAACGTTACAGAAAATTGTTAAAATAGATAGTGCGTATGCAAAATCTTAGTACCATTATTAATATATTCCATTAAAAAAATATGGGAAATTTATTAGTTTTCGTTGAGCATTATTATTACTCAATGTTTAACCCCAATGCAAACAATAAAATGGATCGTGGGAACTAGTTGATGCTTAGCAACTCATTTACAAAATTCATGCAGTAAATGATGACTAGACTTGATCTGGTAATGCGCTCACGGCATCCAATTTTTTATACTTGGAATCAAGGCTAGACGCTTGTACAAATCCAGACACTCATCAAATAGTCAATTTCCTGAATAGTCAATTACTTAATTGCAGGGCAAATGAGGTATATATTCCTGTGGTTTATTTTTATTATTAATCCTCCTTAATTAAAAGTATATACAAACTGAGTTATTTAATTAAAGGGATATACAAAATGAATTTAAAAAACTCAAGAAATTTTCTCTTTATTTTTCTCTCCCTCTTTTTCTCTCCCCATCTCCCTCCCTTTCACTTTTCCTCTCGCCATCCCTCGTTCCTTGCTATCACTCTCTCCCTCTTCTCTTTCTATCTCTCTACTCTTTCCTTCTCTCCCTCTCCTCTCTTTTTCACTCCCCCTCTCCCTCTATTTCATTCTTTCCCTTCCTTCTCTTTCACTCTCTCCATCCTTCTCTTTCACTCTTTCCATCCTCCTCTCTTTTACTCTCTAAATTATTCACTCTCTTTATTTCACTCTCTCCATTCTCCTCTATTTTACTCTTTCCCTACCTCTATCTTTTACTCTTTCCCTCTCTTTTCACCCTTTCCCTCCCTCTTTCTTTCACTCTCTCCTACCCTTTTCTCTCTCCTTCACTCTCCCTCCTTTTTCTCTTTCCCTTACCTCTCCCTTTTTCTCTCACTTATCTTCTCTATCTTCTCTTTCCTTTCATAGCCATGGTAGCTTAATGGTTATGGTCACTAACTCATGGTTGGCGTGTTATGAATTCGAGCTCTAGAGCCGCTGAACAACCGCCTAAAAGAGGGGATGATTCACATTAAATCTGTCAAGATTCTAAGTCCTCCCGTTGACATGGTGTGGTAGTTTAGAGAAGGGGTTTCCAGCTCAGGTGTCGTTCTCATCACTTGACCGAGGTAAAAAATCACGAGGTCCATCGCCCTCCAATAGTTCGTGTGTTGCTTTACAGTGCAATGTTAATAAACACTCACTTTCTCTCTCTTTCTCTTCCTCTTTTTCTCTTCCCTCCTGTCTTTCTCCTTCCTTCCTCTCTCTCCCTCCCTTCTCTTTTCTCTTCCCTCCTGTCTTTCTCCCTCCCTTCTCTTTTTCCCTTCCTTCCTCTCTCTCTCCCTCCCTTCTCTTTTCTCTTCCCTCCTGTCTTTCTCCCTCCCTTCTCTTTTTCCCTTTCTTCCTTCCTTCCTCTCTCTCTCCCTTCTCTTTTTCTCTTCCATCCTGTCTTTCTCCCTTCCTTCTCTTTTTCCCTTCCTTCCTCTCTCTCTCCTCCCTTCTCTTTTTCTCTTCCCTCCTGTCTTTCTCCCTCCCTTCTCTTTTTTCCTTCCTTCCTCTCTCTCTCTCCCTCCCTTCTCTTTTCTCTTCCCTCCTGTCTTTCTCCCTCCCTTCTCTTTTTTCCCTTCCTTCCTCTCTCTCTCCCTCCCTTCTCTTTTTCTCTTCCCTCCTGTCTTTCTCCCTTCTTTCTCTTTTTCTCCTTCTCATCTTACTTTCTTAACTTCTGTGTCCTTTTTTTTTCTCAGTCCTTTCCCTTTTCTCTACGTAGTCCTTTCTTTCACGTTATATTAGGTGTCTGTTTGCTGTGCTTCGCATTGATGTGGTGTGGAAGTTTGGAGAGTAGAGTGTCAGTTATCTTTCATGTCAATAGATCATTACCCAAGATTACGAGATCCATCGTCAATTCCTTTTGTGTATATAGTCTTGTATATTGCCATTAAACACTTTCTCCCTCTACATATATTATGATTGACATTTTAAATTGTTATCTAGAATCAACTGATCTCAATTGTGCAACAGCCCATGAGGGCCAAGGCCTAGTGTGCCTATCTCAGTTTACGTGACTTTAAGGTCTAAGGTGGATGTGCAGATGTTTCGGTCGAGTGGTTAGTCTGACGCGAAACCTCCAGCATTCAATTTCCTAGTAAGTTTGGTAATTTATAGACCCACTAAAGGGATGAAAGGCTGAGTCGACCTTACCCAACCCAGAATTTAATCTCCGGACCTGTGGCGTGGAAGCGCGATGCACTACCACTGGGCTTTATAAAGAATTAATTTTGTAAAATTTCCCCAAGATTTAATTGATGACAGAGAGATAAATTTCTTCATATAGAAGTAAGAGTATTGTTTAATGCTATTTTAAAAAAAATTTAAAATACTTTAGTTTGTAAATTTTTATTTTTATAAGTGTAAATTTAAAAATTTGTGGAAAACAAAACAAACAAGTAATATAAAATTGTTTTTAAAGTCAATTCCTACTTTGATCAACAAAGAAAATTTTTATTTTAGCTACTTTTTATTAAATAGTTACAATTAATGTAAACATGTATGTACAATTAACAGAATCACAACATTAAGTGGTAATTAATTTTTATTAATTATCATTAAAGTATCGTATTGTCATCCAAAACAATCGTGTCTATAAAATTTCTGTTCAACTGAATGCTTTAAAATGTGATAAAAAAACCTTTTCAATTTTGACACAAGTTGCAAAAATGATCGCTAAGGCGCCAACGTGGCTGTATTTGTATTCTTTAAATAATTAGTTTTAATCAATTAATTTTTATTAACATTCAAAATAATCATGTATGTAAAATTTCAGCTCAATTGAACGCTTAAAATGTATTTTATTAACGATTGAAAATTCTACGAAGATAAATAAATATATAGAGAGTGTGAGCTAATAGTAGAATCTGAATAAAAACTGCTGTTTTTAACAAGAGAGCATTGGTAAGAATACTCGAAATTCATGAAAGCAGAGTTATTAATTGTTAGCTCTCTGACTGTTGTGAAAACTGCGCTTTGTTTCATAGGCTCACATAAATTTACGTTGTAAAATAGGAACATCTGAAAGCACCCATAAAAGCAATTTTCATTATTTTTCTTCCGCAATATATTTTAAGTAATTAGACCACGCATTTCTCTGTATTTATTAAATTTATATCCCAAAATTTAAACTGGAATTGCTGTTTCTGCTTAGTATGTGATTTTTTTATTTGAAAACAAAATAAAATCCATATTTGGCACTTTTTAAAAAAAATCGTATTAACCATTAATTGAACGCCTCTTATACGGACCAACTTGCATCTAATATAATATTTAATTAATTTTCAATGAAATTGTAGCATAAACAATTACACAAATTAATTATTCCATTTGCATGTCTTTCATTGACAAAAAAATAATAAGTATATAAATACATTTTTCTTAATCTGTTTGCTTTTTACATTTTTATGATTCAGAGTCAAATTTAAATATTTTTTTTGCTAGCTGTAACAAGCACTATTAATTTGGTTAGTTGATCATTATTGAAAATATATAAGACAAATATATAAGAAAGATATATAAGAAAAAAAAGTTTTTTTTTCTGAAATTAAAGTTTTTTTATGGTTAAATGGTCTTATTTTACATTATTTAATTTTCTTCAACTACTATAATTATTTTTAGTCAACAAAATTTATTAAAATTTATAATGAGATTGTTTGATTCAGTAAAATGATTTTTTTTTTACTTTACCTACCAAATAACTTCGTTTTAATAACGTAACAGGTAAAATCATACAGACAAGCCTGAAGTTAACATGGAGAGAAGTGTTGCCACTCCTAATAAGTTCAACATTTCCTGTTTGATACTGTTTAGTATTTTGCTTTGCGATTGTTTATTCATTTTGAATCAGGCAACAAAATTTTAGTTAAGTTAATTTTCGGAATATTCTAAATGTAGTTGTGTGTTTTACGTTAAGAAAAGAAATGTATAATATTTTATCTCTTCCCGGTGCGTGTGCGCTCATATTATAGTTCTTTGAAGTAAATAGTCTTAATAATCCTTTATTGTAAATATCATCATTTATATCCTGCGTGTCGAAATAAAAATAAAAGGAATATTGAAACTGAAAAATAGTAGTTTCTCGAGTCGTAAGAATCAGAATACCTCACAATGTTGAATCTTTCTTAAATGATAGTGTCGACATCTAAATAAGTAACCTACTTCGATTTAAATATAAATGTATTTTGGTATTTATTATATCAATATGGAATTTTTATATATATTGCGCTTAAATCTTTAACCCATCAATTCTAACTATTATGGCTCATATGCTTTCCTTAATAATTCATGATTATGAACAAAATAAAAATTTGGGGGTTCTTACGGTAGTACACTGTCGACCAAATTTCGTCAAATCAAAAGATGTCGCCAAATAACGTGATACACTGCCAATAGTGGAAACCATTCCCTCGCATGTTCGAACAGAGTAATAATCACGATTACGCTATTTGGCGGGATTTTTTGAGTAGGTGATGTTTATCCGTTCGGGCAAAATTGGTCGAATGTATAATATGTAAGTACCGAATTCTGAAATCGATTCCGATAATCAGTTATCATCGAGAAATGTATTAAAAATAATTAATAATTTAAAATAAAAGATTTTTGATTAAAGTTAATCCTTAATTTGTTAAACACGAGGATTAAATAAACACGTGGAGATGGTTACAGAAAGAGAAACATGGAAAATGGCACGCACAAATAACGATTTTAAGTCGTGGTGATAATATTTTTCATTATGTATTAAATATCTTTATTTTTTAATACTTATAAACTCTTAAGATTGAACATCTGTTATGCTATTACGCTACTTTGAGATCTTATTTTTGTTGATTATTTTATTCGTATCTTTATTTTTTCTAAACTATATTTGCTCATATCTTTTTATTTGCGCCACTTGTATTATGGAATTTCTAACGTTAGCAGATATTGTATATTTTATCTTTTTCTTAAAAAATGATTTATACTTATTTTATTCAAAACTATGATTATTATATATTGAAAAAAATCATTTCATGAATACCGACATTAAAAATTAAACTTTTTTTTTAAAAAATTCAGCTAATTTGAAAACAAATTGTTTTTAAAATTCCATTTTTAATTTATTTCCAAATGGTTTCCGATTTGAGGTTTTTTTAAAAAAACAATGTACACGTTTCCCTGAGTATTAAAATAAATCGTTTGGAATTTTCGAACTATTTAAGAAGATACTTATTTCTCGTTATGCATGTTTTTGGCAACATACTTTAAGATTTTAAGTCGTTTACTTGTACATTGGATTTATATTTATAGTGTTCCAGTAAGTTCATCCTTTTTTTTTATATTTATAACAGAAAAAATGCTTTTCAAGATTAAATTAAGAAAGGCTGCACATTTAACAATTCTGTAATTATTAGAGGAATTGGTTATCGCAACAATCTCCAACTCTATTAATAACTCGCCAAGTTGGGAACCACAACTTCTTATGGGTCGTACGCGCTCAATTGGCTTCCATGGGCTTCGTTTAAATAACATCGCCAATAAATTGCGATGATGCGTAAATACCGAGGAATTCAGATCTTTTTAGCTTAATTAAGTTACATAATTAATTATAGTCTCGAAAAATATTATTGATAGTTTAACGTAAGTAATCCTGATTATCAATTTTTTTTATTATTATAGGCGAGCCATGGCTGATTGGTCCATGTAGAAATTTTGAAAACATCAAAAAGACCAATAGCGGTTGGTGGAAAAGTGTTACCGTTCCTGAATGTTTGGAAAATTGCCTCAGTGAAAAAACTCCTTCCGAGTAAGTAGTGTTTGATTTATTTCCTTAATTGATAAATTTTTTTTGGATTCAGATATATTTAAGAAAAGTTATTATATAAAGGTTTCCCTAATGAATAGTGGACAGGTTCAATAAAAAGAACGATTTTATATATATGAGAAATCAAAAGAAATAGTTCTGGGGGCCGTAACACAGGTCTCATCTTTTTGACAGTAGGTCTATGATTTCACTCTAGAAAGAACTTGGTTGATTCTTGAGGAAGTCCTGTCCCAGTTTCCTTCACTTTATAGTCCAACCAGTAATGGAAAAAATATCTTAAGTAGCTTAAAAGCCTAGAAGTTACAACGTGACAAATCTGGACAGTACGATGGGTGTTCTAACATTTCCCAACGGATTTTTTTAAAAGCTGCCTTGTTTTCGCGGGAGACTTGAGGGTGGACATTATCATGGAGATCCGATGTCGTTTTCTGCTCTTCTCGAAAACGTTTACACTAACTGTTCCCAGACATTAGACCTAAACAATGCTCGCCAAAGACTGTCACTATTCGTCGATGTATGCCCATATTAAACTCACCTCCTGCAATCAGAAACCATACTATCGCACGTTATTCCGATCTGGACGCATACTTATACTTTACTTTTGATTAATTTTCTCTACCGCTAACAGGTTTCACTGTTAAACATTGCACGCGGTGCACACTTCCCACCATCCTTCGTGTCATTGTTTGGTGGCTCTGCTATTGCTGCATTCATTCTGACGCAATCGCATGTGTCCACTTTGCACTTGGGTAACCCTTATACACTAAGAAATAAGCGCTGGCTCAAATTTCCTGCCAGTGGTCCGGTATTTGGATTGATCATGTGACTAAAGCGAAATGATACACTCGAGATATTTTTTTCGCGTTTTGTAATTTAGTACAATACGATGCAAGAGTCGATCAATAATTTTGTGTTATGAGTGCTGACGTTGAAAAAACATTGAGGAAGTTTAGCAAATTCTGAATCCTGTAATCTTTTTATATCAATGTTTCATGCTTATTGATAAGGTGCCCAACCATTTTTCTTTGGGGAGGACAGTCCTTCTTTTACAGGTTCAGTCCTACCTCGAAAATTGTCCTCCTTTTCAATATTTTAAAAATGATCTTTTAATCTCTGTGTTAAGAGATGAATGAATCTTGTTTTCTTTATGTCGAAGAATATATATATATATATATATATATATATATATATATATATATATATATATATATATATATATATATATATATATAGTCTGAAACAAATACCACAGGAAATAATAGTTATCAGTGGATTTTCTGACCATCTCAAGTAAATTGGGAAGATATAGAAAGCCGTGTTAAGTTTTAATCGACACAGAAATGCCTGATTTTAAAATTGATGACAATTGTCTGTTTGAAGAAATTAGAAGACAACGTATATAATTAAATTCCCTTCTTTAAACGATGGGAAAATCAACAATTTAAAAATTGATAAAAGATGGGAGGAAATATTTAATTATATTTCAAAATTGAACATATTCTATATGAAAATTTAGTTATTCTTGTTGAATTTATGTTGTGCTGCTCTGGAACTAATACAGCAGTTGAAAGAATATTTTAAAATGGGTACTGATTTTTGGACAAGTGAGAAATCAAGATTGAATGTTGATACTTTAAATGTCGCATTATCTAAAGTTCAATAAGAAGGATATTTCTTGCTCCGAAAGTTCCGATATATTGGAAAATGATATGCTGATAAAAAATTCATTGAATGGAAAATACTTATTTAAGTAAATAATTGAGAAGGATGCAAGCGCATTTCGTGTATTTCTGTTTGAATTAACAAGATGTTTCACATATTTACGTTATAATTTTTTCTTAAATTTTTTGTCCTCCTTTTCATTGTAAAAAAAATATTGGTCACATTATGATTGATAATTTAAAAAATGTATAAAGCTATTAGATTAAAACAAATAATTTTGAATTAAAAGTAATTGACAAGGCTCATGAAAAATACTTCATTTTATAGATAAGTAAATTTAAAAAAAATGTTATACTAAAATGAGGTACGTTTCCAAGAAATTTTGCTTGACAAAAATAATTTTCAAAAGTTAAACTGCATCTTACGATTTCATCAGTTTTATCCTTTTTTTTTCTTCTCCCTATTTATAAAATGAAAGGATTCTATCGAAACTTTATTTTTATCTTTTCTTTTCTTTTTTGAGTTGTTAAAGTTTACCAATTAAATAAAAAAAATTATATTTTCTGTTTGTCGGGCTATATTTAGATTGACATTAGGTTATTTTTCCAGGTTCCTACGTTGCGATTTAAAGGAAATAGGAGTCTAGTAATTTGATTTCAAGAAATTTTTTGGTGTAAAATTTTATTCATTTGTTTCATCGTCAAGTGAAACAAATAATCACCGTATTATTTATTTTTAAGAAATTCTTTAACTATATGTATGAATGGTTGCTTAAGATTTAAACTAAAATAAATGAATAAACAAGACTACCTTTTGATGAATTATTTCATGCTATGTGAAACTATAAAATTTAGATTAATTTTTTTACTTATTAATCATTTGATGATTACTTGTCACATTAATACTTGTGGAAGAAACTCATCCTCATCTGAACTGTAAGGTATTGCTCGAACTCTTTTACGATTATTATAGCGGATGATAAGCACTTAAAATTTCTGCGCTTTCTTACATAAGTGTACATAATTGTATATATATATGACATGTTTTGAGCCAGAATCAGACTTAATTCTTAAAAGGACTTTATTCAAGGAATTCTCGACATCATCTGATGCTAAAAGGCAGACAGAAAAAAGAAACACCAAAGTGAAAACTAAGTGAGTTACCACTTAAACACAGATGTTAAAAGTATCGCGGATTTTATGAGTGTACTTGAAAGTTAATACTGACATATAGGGCTATTAAACATAATGATCTGGAATCAGAAATGGAAGGATTAGGCTATATGTTTCGGAGAAATAACTGGGTGTTTAATTTGATACTTGAAGATGTAATGGAAAATAAAAGTTAAGTGCTATATAGGGAATTTAATTTTAAATCTAATTTAATTATCCTTACATATATAATCTCATCATCACCGTTTCCTACATTGT
This sequence comes from Trichonephila clavipes, assembly GCA_019973935.1. Lineage (NCBI taxonomy): Eukaryota > Metazoa > Arthropoda > Arachnida > Araneae > Nephilidae > Trichonephila > Trichonephila clavipes. The sequence continues at coordinate 241,967 of BMAU01019284.1, read as the reverse complement.
ATTCTTTCTTATTACTTATTCTGACCTAGTAATCGTTAAAACCATCCGTTTGTAGAATAATTTTTTTTACCTTTCGACTATTTTAGAAACGCTATATTATAAAATCTTCACAGCATTAAAATAAAATGCATAAAAGTGTTTCTCAAATAATTATGTACTTACCTCTCAGCTTATAATTGTCTTATTAGAAACAAACAAATGTATCTACGGCACTTGACATAAATTAAATTTTTACAAATTAATTTTTAAAAATTAAAACGTAAGTATCATATGAGTGCAAAAATCTCCCCAGATCAGTTTTATTTACACGATCGAAAAATTTCTTTATAATTTCAAAACTTACAACGCAGAAAAGATATTTTCTGGGATATGTATGAAAGGAAAATAAAAAATTATTTTTTACACAAGCTCAGGTATGGTTTAGATTTTCTTATCGTAAAAAGTCAAATAAATTTTTACTAAGAAAAAAGGTATTGCAGTATATTTTAACATTTATTGCGATAAGACACCTACTAAATGGTTACAAGAAAAAAATATCAAGCTCGTTTAACAGCTTCCTCTCTCTCTCTCTCTCTTAGCATTACATTTTTAAAACCCTACTGTCTAAATGACAATGTGCGATAAAGCGGAAGAGGGAGAAAAAGTTTGTATTGGACTGACTCGACTGGGGCTATGAAATGCTGAAATGTATATTATATTATTCACAAGTCAGTACTTACTCCCTTATCAATACAGTAGAACGTCATTTATCCGAATCAATTGCGACTGGATACCGTTCGGATAATTGAAAACCGAATGCGATCCATGCAGTATATGAAACCGGACCCTATACGAATATTGAAAATCATTATATGCGGGAAACGTGCTTGAAGAAAAAGCAAAATAGGTGCAAAATGTCACAACTTTATCTTTATTGTCGAAGATAATCACTTATTTTTCGCAGTACCATTATACACCTTCGTTTTTTCGTTGCAAGGCTTCTGATTCTCTTGAGCAGCAGTAGTTGTGTAGGACAGCACTCTGATAGTTGTTCGTACCACTCCATAGCTGTCTTTATCGCAGAAAACGCGTCAGCATTTGATGGGCCCTTGCTATTTTCGTTGTTGTAGTTTTTATGTCAGAAATTGTTAACTTTCCAACATTATAAAACTAGTGCTAGAGACGCTCCACTTTTTCCATTCGCAAGATAATTCAATATGTCAAGTTTTGTCTCTATGTTCAAGACGTAGCCCTTCCGTCTTGAATTCGAAGCCATAGCATTTCACAACTCAATAAAAGAGCACGTATACACCCCCTCACTTGGAAACAAACTGACCTAATATTCCGCGCAGATGTTTACCAAATGAAATTCCCCGAATATCCCTGACCTTAGATTTTCCCGTCACTTTAGGCAACTGTTGAGCATTGCACTGTTCGAAAACGTATTCATATACAGTACATGCAGTTGGAAAAAAAAACTACTTCGGATATTTGACACTCCGGATAATAAACGTTCGGATAAATGACGTTCTACTGAAAAATCGTTTTTGGTAATTTATATTGTTGAAAAATAATTTTATTTTGAGTCTAAAATCATCTATCCAAATTAAGTTCTTTTTTTACGAATATACAATCCCTTCGTAGTACTATTAATTCTTAATATTTTTTTAATTAATTTTTTAAACTTCATTCCAGAGAAAATCGTCTTAGAATAGGTAGACGATTAATAATTATTTTTCTGCATGTAATGACGACCCATACTATTTTACGATTAAAGAAGTACATAAAAAAGTGAGCATTTTATGGAAAACGGTATTATTACGGACGCCATGGATAATTACAGGGAAAAAAGTGTTAAAAGTAATCCTGATTTTTAATACTATTTAAAAAATATGTAAATGAATCAATGGAGGACTTAAATTTTTCTGTAATGTTTACATTTCTACATGTCATTCACATGTTATGAGTCTGCATACAAATTCGAAGTATTTCGTACAATGAAGCATCTTCGATGCTCAGTTTTTAAGGTATCTGATTACTTGCGACCACTTTTTTTTAAAAAAATTGGTGATATGGAAATCATTTTGTGGTTTTTAAATTTATTAAAATTTTTTAAAGAAAAATAGGCTAAAATTAAGAAGAGAAAAAGAAATTATTATTATTGAAATGAGAAATAATTGGTAAAAATTTCCAAAAAAGTACATGAATGGGACCTATTCCATACAAAAAGTCTATGAAATTCTCAATTTTTCAATTTTGATCTGTTATTTTGATATTCATTTTTGAAATGACCTTTAGGATAAGAAATATTTTAATTTTTACAAAAACTAGAGCACTTTATCTTAGTTATTATATGAAATTGCTTTAAAAAAACAGCGTTTATATCCACATAAAGGAATGTAAATTTTGTAATGAAACAGTGATTGATAAATCTGAAGGCTAAAACACTTCAACAATAAAACAGAACATACACAAAAAATTTCAATTATTTATTTTCAAAAATTCCTGAGCAATCGTTCCCCCCATTTGAACATTAAAAAAAACAATTCGAGTAAAACGTATTTTAAAGTATAACATCTTGCTTAAAGTAGTGGCAGCTGCTTTTACTAAAACACTTGTAGTTTTTGTTTCTTGAATGGAAATAATAAACTCGATATTTTTATAAAGTTAATAAGATGGTCTATAAAAAAACTATAAAAAATTTGTTATTTTTAAGCAAAATTCGCAATTTTAGGGTAGTCGGTTATCTTAAAAGGGTTTGACAACGGGAAAACTCAAATGTGAACCTCAACTCTAGAACATCATTGCGTAAGCAATGCGACTTAGTTCATATTAACAGCGGTCGCAAAACTTTTTGACCTCATGGACTTGTAAACTCATAATTTCAATCAAGCGGACCACTAATAGGATTTTTTAAGTGTTAATTATATTTTTTATAAAAATTGTAATCTAAGAACAATTAAAACGTACCTAGTTAATAAAATGAAACTATTAATTGTAACCAAATTATGAAAGCTTTGTTAATAAATCATAATATAATAAACAAAAACTGTAAACAAACCAATTAAAAATGGTTTAAATATATCAAACTTTTAGCATTATATATTTCTATGAAATGGCGTTATTCCATGAAAAAGCGTTTTTTATAACTTTTTACGTATTGCAATGAATTGAATTATATTTCAATACATCTTAAAACATAATTTAACGAGATTAGTAAATGTATTCCGCACATTTTTCTGGGGACCAGCGGACCACCACTTTGGTGACCTCTGATATTAACATGCGTAGACTTAAGAGTTTTGTGAAGGATTTGAGCATAAAGACTCGCCATTTTCTGATCACGACTCAGAAATCACTTAAAGTTCTGATACAGGCGTTAATTAAAACAAACAAATTGAACCAATCTGCTTAATAAACATCTTCAACTTTTATTTACCATCTAAGCACTTATTTGAACTAAAGAATTCAGTAGTAAGTAAAATTGTATTCGGTAAAAAGAAAACTTGCGAAAAAACATCTTTCACGAAACTGCATTCAAATCACTGCATACGATAACAATTAATGTTAGATCTAAGATCGCAGCATCCGATGAGTTAGAAATTCCTCAAATCAGCTTTGCTTGCATCTTGCTACGGAACGGTTTTAAATCCGGCAAGAGTAAATTAAATTCCCGGTAATAGATTAAGTTACCGTATGCTCATACATTGCGAAGCGTTTTTATAAATGGGAGGATATTCGAAGGTTAAAAAAAAATGTCGCTGTAGGAAAAAAAAAATCCTTGATGGAATTTAGAATGGGTCGTTGAAGTGGAAAAAAAAGCTTCCGATTCATTAATTTGCGATGAAATGGATTTAATTGCGACTGAACCATCACTTCCTTTACTTGTTTTTATTTTTTTTCACTTCGTGAATATGTCAGCTTTGTGAGTAGGAGAAAAAAATGTTCATTTGAAACGTTAAATACCGATGTTTGCGAGGGAATTTTGTATTTTTTAGTGCCCTTATTAACGAAAAAAAATGTTTTTTTTCTTCGTTCGAAAATATATAAGTAGATTGGTAAGGAAATTATAAATACTAAGGATTAAATCTGGAAAAATAAAGGATTGGATGTATATGTTTGTTTTTAGAAATGATTTTAGTTGGGGGTAGGGGAAGGATATGTTTTTTTATTTTTTATCTAAATTGTATTCCAATTAAAAAGAATGAATTTTTATTGTGGGCAACTAAGTGTGTAATTTAAAACAGTCTGTAATCGAACGCTTTCGGTAATTGTATAATTAATATTAAAGTTTTTTAAAATAATGATTGTACACATATTTGTAGCACCAAATTTTCATTTCCTTTAAAAATTATCTTTATTTTAACTCTAAGCCTATCGACATTTTTTGCATACCTATTTCTACTGGGGGCGTGAAAAAATTACTTTAAAAAAAATCTCATTTTTCCAAATGATAATAAATAATACGGAGTAGATCATGTCATGAAATCATTAAAATTTTTTGGATTGTAGGCATATATGTTTTAAGAATAGAAATTGAGAGAAAAAATTATATTATCTCAATAATTTCCATAGATATTGTTATTCAAGTTAAAATAAAAATTAATTGTCTTAGCAGTTTTTACACTATCTAAAAAAAGTTACCCTTTTCTTTTCCTTCATAATATCCCGGTTGGTTCCAATATTTCTCTGAAATTAGTATGAGGTGGAAATCTTCCAGGTTCAGTAGCTTTTTGAATTCTTTTGCTAAACAGTTTCATCCACTTGAATTTTATTCTGATAGTTCTCTTTCTCTTCACATTCGTCTACGGTGCTAGAGAACAGTCTCATTCTTTCTCGTTGCATGCGAATATTACAATTTCAACATAAAATAAATACAATAGAAAGTAATAGCGTATTACACATCTAGATATAAATTATTTACACTTTTTAAGCGTTCATTACACAAAATTTGTAATAATGTGTTACTTTTACTGAGCAGAGATCAACTTAGGAAGGTGTTTTCGAAAATTCACCCACAAGAGAAATTACGGGGCGTTATAAATAAAAAACCCCTTTTTTATACATCATTAGATTCGACAGACTTAAAATTTACCAAATATGGTTTTTTTGTTCAGCTGAGATATGCAAGAAGCTTTTTTGGGGGTTTAATTTGCAATTCACTTGAAATTAACGTATGAAAAACTTCTTTATCCTTCAATCTGTATTGTTTAATACTGCAATTCACCCGTGCGAGGAACGGGTTACCAACTAGTAATATATATATATATATATATATATATATATATATATATATATATTACTATATAGTTGTATAATATATATATATATATAGAGAGAGTGACAACGGCCAGATTGAGTTAAATATACATTTATTAAGGGGAATTATTTACAAGGGAGGGCTAAAAGTTAGTAAAAAGTAATCGAAACATCATTAGATCGTTGGATTCCACGAGGCGTTTCGTTCCAGCGCCCTCGTCATCGTCTCATCGCCGTCGCTTCTCTCGGTCGTCTCGCGCGCAATCGTTCTATTCCATTCTGCTTTACTCGTTATCCTCGAACCGCCTTGTCAGATAGTGGCGCTCTCTTTGGCATTACGTCATTAATGAATATAGAGGGATACGATATGTGCAAATCCATTCCTACATCGGCCATCATGACCAAGCATGCGTCCTCGCATGTAAATACAGTGTATTTCAAAATTTCATGAAATAAAAACTGAAAAGCTAGAGGAAATAAACTTACAAATAAAACAATTATTAAAACAGACAAATATGTATATCAGAAAATCAAAACTAATAATAAAGAATAAAAAAATAGGTATACAGATGGAAAGAAGACAAACAATACAAAGCAATCTTGAGTATGGTGATAATGTCGAAAAAATGTTAAAGTAAAAGTTTGCGTTCGTAATGTAACATTCATTTGAAAGGGCCATGGTTTCAAGTATTCGGCACAAGTACTTGTTTTGGTTGGGCCATCAAAATTTCCACATTTTCGACGTTGTAGGTATCGTTAGGTTTTACTTGTGTTATTTTATATGGACCGATAAATTTATTGCAGAGTTTTTGTCCAGGTCCTTGTTGCGTTTTTTAATAGCAACTAAGTCCTTAGCACTGTATAAATAAGAGATTTTCGTCGAAGATTATAAGACTTTTTGTTTTCATTTGCACCTTTAAGTATTTGCGTTTTTGCCGCTTTACGTAGGAGTTCTCTGTTTTCATTAAATTCGAGTTGTAGTTGTTCGTCGATTTACTATTGTTGAATGCGCAAAATCAGTCTTGTTATTGATTTGTGTTCCAAAGAGTAATTCAAAAAGGAGTGGGTGTTAATGCTTCGTTGGAATGCGTTGAGTTTAAGACTTCTTGTAGTGAAGGAACATGTTTGAACCATTTCGTAAAGGGATCGTCTTCCTTGACATCTTAGATAAGACAGGAATAATTGTTCGATTAATGCGTTCTACTTGACCATTAGCACGTGGCAAACCTGTAGTAATATGGTGAAGTGTAATTTTTGTTCCGAACAATAAGTGTGGAATTCGTCAGAAGTGAAAGTAGTTCCACGATCAGTGATAAGAAAACGAGGATTTCCAAATGTAGTTTTTTGAATGTCTAATTTTTTTATTACCTCAGAAGTAGATGTAGTTTTTGTGGGGTATAACCAAACAAATTTAGTGAAAGAGTCAATGACAGCTAAAAATGAATTTGTAGTTTTACTTGAAGCTGCTAAAGGACCAAGATGATCGATATGGTATGTATTTAGTGGTATATCATCTTTGACAAGAGGATGGAGAAATCCTTCTTGTTTACCAGACTTTTTTTTTTTCAATATACATGTGTTACACAATTAGAAATATATTTTTCAATTTGGATTGAAGTTGGGGTATAAAAATATTTATTTTTTATATGTTCTAGAGTTCTTTTTAACTGAAAAATGTCCTTTGTCGTGAGCATTTTTTGATAAAGTGATGCTGCATCTCGTCGGGAATAACAAGGACTCTCGGCACCGTCAATAAATTTATATAGTATATTATTTTTAATACAGTAGTTATCATATGGACCCTTTTGAAGAAGAGCTTTTATGGAAAGAATGTGTGGGTCCAGCTCTTGAGATTCTTTTATCCTATGCACAATAGAATCATTATACTGGTTTGTTAAAACCTGTATTCTACTTTAAAGCGTCGACATGGGCCATTTGTGAGCCAGAGCGATGTAAAATGGTGTAATCATAATCTTGTAAATTCAGGGCCCAACGCGCGATTCGTGTGTTTAGATCTTTCTTACTCATAGTTTTTGTAAATGCATTACAATCAGTAATTATTTTGAAAGGCATTCCTAAAAATGTACACTTTAAATTTGTTGAGAGCTTCTATGATTGCTAAAACTTCGAGTTCGTAGCTGGTATATTTTCCTCCGTTTCGGACGTTTTTTCTAGACATGTAATATATATAGGATGTAAGGAATTATCATCGAGGAATCTTTGTAATAAAAAAAAAACAGCAGCAAGTCCGTCGATTGATGCATCAGTATGTATTTCGGTTTCACAATTTTGTCGATATATACCTAAGACAGGTTTCGACAGAGCAAACGTTTTAACTCGTCAAAGGAAGCTTTTTGTTTTACATCAAAATTGAAAGGAGTATCTTTACGTAAAAGATCACTAAGTGGCTTAGCAATTACAGAATAAGCAGGGATAAATTTACGAAATATCCAGTGAGACCTAAAAACGTTGAACTCTTTTAGTTGTTTTTGGTTCAGGTAATTGACAACTGATTTAGTTTTAGAAGGGGAAGGAAAAAGTTTATTATTTTCAATAATATGGCCTAAAAATTCAATTTTCCTATGCAGAAATTGACATTTATCAAAATTTATTTCCAATCCGTAATCACTGGACACTTGAAGAACTTTTGAGTCTCTCAATAGCCTCAGATTCATTTTTAGCAAGGATAACTATATCATCCATGTAAGGGAGAACAATTCCTTGAACAACTAAGTCACGAAAAACTGTATTGATAAAAACGTTGAAATGTTGAAGGGCATGTAGAGAGTCCGGGCTGAAAGGCATTTTAAGGAACTGAAATTGACCATTTTGTGTTACAAAAAGGAGGTATATGGGCGACTCTGTTTGTTAACAGGCACATGGAAAAACCATTACGTAAATCAATGGTACTGAAAACTCTAGTATCCTGAAGTTTATCTAAAAATATCCTCAATGAGGGGCAGAGATAGTGATCCTTAACTAACACACGATTTAATTTTCGAAAATCAATGCAGACTCGTGGATCAAGCCGTCTTTTTGCGGACTACTAGACTTGGCTAGCATAAGCAGATGAACATGGTTCAATAACACCATTTTGTATCCATTCATCTATTTGTTTATCTACTATATCACGTTCAGTAAAAGGTAACCATCTTGAAGAATGATAAATTGGTTTGTCGTCCGTCACGGTGTAATGCTTAACTCAATATCCGTCGTTTTAATTTTATTCGGCCTATAACATACGAGTAATGCCTCAACATCATTACGAGTTTGTTTTGGAATTTCAGGGCCAATATCAAATTTAGGAATGTCGTCAGTAATTGCGAAAACAAATGGTTGTGGAGAAGCGTCGGATACTTCGTTTTGTAGCTTAGAAAACATAACACTATCAGGGGTGATAGTCAAATTAGCTTTTTGTTTAATTAGATTACAACCAATAATAATATCAAAGTTCATTGAGTGGTTGGGGACAACATTAATTTAATAGGAAAGTCTTGGTTGTCAATTGAAACAGTTGAGTTGAACGAAACCAATTACATGAGTTTTGAAAGGCCAAAACCAGTTAGTATATTACCACTATTTATTAAAGAAGGGAGCCTAATTGATTCCATACACTTTCTTTCATTAAGGTTACTTGACTTCCGGTATCAACTAAAGATAATATTTTTTTAGATAAAATTTTAACTTTTTACACATAGTAGTTAATGGGGTAATTTCATCAACATTATTAGAAGAAGGAATATTTTTTTGAGGACAAGCATCAGATTTATGGCCAAAATTTTCGCATAATATACACTTTGGACCACGATGTTTATCTGGGCAAAATTTAGAAATATGACCGGATCCCGAACAATTAAAACAAGTTACGTGATTCCTATCTCTGAAATTTTTATTCTCAAATTTTGAATTAGGGCTTTGGTGCATTGAATTTTGGATATCTATCATTTCGATGTTTATGAAGTGTACTTTCAACATCACGGCGTTGGCTACTAAAGTTTGGACTACGCGACGTATCATAAGAGGGATTTTTGCTTTTATTTTGAAATATTTTGTCATAAATTCCTAATTTTTCTTTAAATTCCTGAATTGTTGTACATCCATATAATATTAGCTTATTTGAAGGAGAATCGGGGATTCCATTAATACAATATTCCATAATTGAAGTTTCGTCGAGAAACCCTTGACTCGATTCGCTAACACTCCCGAATAGCGACTAAATATTGGAATACCGTTTCATTAGGCCGCATTTTTCTATGTTGTAATTCCTTATGCAATTGAGCTTGATTTAATTTTTTTTTCCGAATTCCTGAATAAGTAATGTTTTTATACAACTGTAAGAGTTTATACCACGCTGAGATTGAATAAATAATTTTGCAGTTCCTGTCAAAGCCGTTTTACAAAAACAATTTTTTTTGTTGTTCGGTTATCGGGCAAAACGTTAAATTTTCCTCTACATCAGAAAAATGTTCAATTGAGTATGAGTCATCTGCACTGAAAGAACGAAGAGTTAGAAGTAAATCTTTTAACAAAAAAGCCACGATAAATCGTTTTTCGAAATAGAGGGAACAGCTGACTCATTAATTTGTTTAAGTGCGTCAGCCGATTTCCTGTCTGTAGAAAGTGGGGGAAGCAAAGGAATTTTCTGCATCCCGCGGGGGCATTCTTCACATCTCGTGTATTTAATTTATTATGAAAAGCGGATAAATCAGCTAGTGAAAACAAAATATTATTACAAAGTTCTTCGGCAGTTCCATTTGTTTCTAGTTGTAAAAAATTAGCTAAACAGATTAAATCGGTAGGTTAAATTTTTAAAAAATAACGGCGGAGAAGTCTTCAATATCAAAATCTTGTGCGAAACCCGTAAACTTTCGCAATTGTTCTCTAGAGGTCCTACTGAATGGGTGATCGTTAAAAACAACAGAATACAATAATTTTATATTTTGCGTATTGCCAAATTTCAAAGCTTGCGCGATAACTGGATATCATTCAGTGTTAAGTAAGACATAATAATAAATCACTTAAATTGAAACCAAATACGTAAAATATACAAATATTTGCAGATCACTTAAAATGATATATGAGAGTAAAATATTTCAACATAGAAAAAAGTAATACGCTATGAAAAGATTAAAGTCTAGAATAAATGTCACTAGTAGCAGTTGTACAAGTTAAAAAAATATCGTATCACAGTCACATTAGCAGTTTCAAAATATATTTTCACAATCACTGAGAGTTTGTAAAAACAATGGAAATAAAAACTCACGGTAAACTTTTGCATACAACGTCTTGATTGTTGAATATTAACTTTCATGAATGTATAATAGTGTTGAAGAAAATCTTGATGTGTCGGCAAAATTATCGAATAAATAAATATCTTTCACAATCGTGAATTTTCACACAACACTTGAAATAATGAAATCGTCAAACACACGTTGAAAAACGCTTTGAAGAATAAATGCACTTGAAGAAAAAAATCGTCCAACACACATTGAAGAACACATTGAATATAAATTCACTTATCTTGAATCGTCATCGTCCTTACTTCGGTTTTCTAGGGGATTTTAAGTTAAGGGAAAAAGCCGAGCCCCCCATATAGAGAGTGACAACGGCCAGATTGAGTTAAATATACATTTATTAAGGGAATTATTTACAAGGAGGGCTAAAAAGTTAGTAAAAAGTAATCGAAACATCATTAGATCGTTGGATTCCACGAGGGCGTTTCGTTCCAGCGCCCTCGTCATCGTCTCATCGCCGTCGCTTCTCTCGGTCGTCTCGCGCGCAATCGTTCTATTCCATTCTGGCTTTACTCGTTATCCTCGAACCGCCTTGTCAGATAGGTGGCGCTCTCTTGGCATTACGTCATTAATGAATATAGGAGGGATACGATATGTGCAAATCCATTCCTTACATATATTATATAATACATATATAATATATATATTATATGGCAGGGTTTCTTACCGGATTTTACGTGAGTAAAATTTTCAGTAATAAAAATAATCATAACTCTAATCACAATCCATCTTCTAATTTCAGAATTTTTTCAGTTACAATGGAGTGTATTTGGAATATTATGTTTCCATACATAGTCTATTTTTCTATATATATATATATATATATATATATATATATATATATATAATAATTCCCTCTAGTATTCCCTCTAGTATATATATATATATATATATATATATATATAATCCCTCTAGTATCCTTTTTATTAATTAATTCTTTGTACTAAAAATTAAAATAACTTTAAATCTTTGGTTTAAAAATAACAGCGTAATCTTAATCGTAATCGGCTAGTCTGAAATCCCTGTCCCGCCCATTCTAGCCAATCAGAACTACCATTACGTAATAACCACTGTTGATATAAAAGCAAAAATCTTGTGTAATCGCTCTCTTTTTTTTGTCTACCTGCCTTCATCATGTAATCAGCCTGCTGCAACGCTTTCTATGTTTGTCTTTGTGTTATGCCCGTCAAGATGTCACTTCTGTTATATGGGTTTGCTTACGTGTTTATAAGAAACAGATGTGAAAATGTACCGCAATTTTGTTTTAACCTGCTGCGTGTGATGTGAGCTTCATAATAAAGGAGGAAAATTCATTATGAAGATGGCTTCAATAAAACATATGACCACAACCAACACCGGCCACGCTACTCTACAATACATTACACACACACACACACACACACACACACACACACACACACACACACACACACACACGCACAACGCACGCACGCACGCACACACACACACACACTATATATATAATATATGGGTATTATTATTTATTATTATACTCGTTAACTGATAATAGAATTTTCGGTACATTATGATCGCGAACCCCAAGCAATAAATGTAGTTCCTAATACCCTCTCAATATCCTCCTTCAGACATCACCAGAAATGCCTTTTAGACGATCAAGCGTTACATGAGTGATATTTTCAAAGCCCCCAATCTATAGGGACACAACCCATACTGGTAAACATCGTAGGACCAAGTTGTTTTCTTCCTACTTTGATCTACACGAGGGGATGAGGGGCAGTGGTCCATAATATCTCTTTTTTTTCCCTTCTATTCCCCGGCGCACCGTCCATTTCGACCGCATCAATCATTGCCAGTTCTTACGAGTGTTTTGCGTGCGGTCTAAAAGATATTGTGTATCTGGCGCAAACCTTTTATTTACTGGGTGTATGCCCCATCTCTAAGAAATCTTTTGCTAAAGGTTTCCGTAGATGTGTACTTAGGTATCTCATTCAGGTGTGATGGAGTTGAGTTGTACGGAACCTCCTCCCTGCCTCTTTGCGGTTCGGTTTTTCCTCTTTGCCAAATATTCCAGAAAGAGAGCGTGCAGAAGTTTTATGAGTTATTATTATATTTTATGTGTGCTACGCTGTGGATTATTGAAAATAGATTTAGTGTGTGAAGAAATTACTTTTTCAAAAAATATTTTGATGGATTATATTATTAAGGTGACAATTCGAAAGTCTTCTAATTTAGCGATTTTTCAGTAATTTGCTGAAAATTTGGTATTTATCATCATCAAGGGAGCGTCTGTAAAACTGGAAATGCAGTAATTCTATTACGAAGGGATATCATAAAGCTTTGATTATTACTAAAAATAATTGAGATAAGAACTTGATTTTTATACTTTATTCTTAAAAGTTATCTTCATAGACGCGCTGAAGTAATATATTTTGTCGTTTTGAAAACTGTCTTTGTAGAACAGCAGATTGTGTCGAAAATCCTTGTTCCTCCTTTTTTAATGATGTTATTTGTTTTCTCAAATCTTTGACACCCTGCAATAGTTTTCTGGATATCAGAAAAAAATCAATTAGTACGAGAATGAATGTGGCAAAATTTCAAAACTCCATCGCTTTAATTCTTCAATCACATCTCAAGATGAGAGAGCCAGGTGTATTGTTAGCAAAACGTTTGACGCTTTTGGCGATTTTATCACGCCATTACCTGGTCAGAGAATTGCTCAATTTGTTCAGCAGTGAGCAGTAATAGGTACTGGGGTTGGTCTGACTCCTCTCTGGGTAGTTTTTTAAAGATGACACTTCATGACAATTCCAAAAAACAAACATCTTGTTCTTATGTGTAGAATTCTGTACCATAACACTCTAGGGCAGAGGTGGAGAACCCTTATGGATCCACGTGCCATTTTTTTAAAGAAGTGCTTAATGAGGTATAGACGTGCCGTCAAATAATTTTGACTTGTGATTATTTGGAAAATAATAAAACTAAATACTAAAAGAGGGGGGAGAGAGAGAGAGCTCAAAACTATTTACTACGAAGAAATACCTTTTTCACTGGATAGTTTGTACATGTTTTAGTTCTACGTGTAATTAAAAAAAAGTAACATTAGTGTGAGTTCTGTTGTTGTAGATTGGATGACAAAGAACTGATGTTAGGATGGTAAGATATTACTTTTAGAAGAATGCATGCTCAATTGGAGTCATCTGCAATCGGGGTTTAAGCAATTAATTATTTTTGCTGTGGTCCACTTTTTGACAAGAGGATTTGCGATTTGTTTCAAAATGCCGTTTCACAGACGATGTTCTGCAAATCACTATTTCAGAACATAAAACACACACCACTTTGTCGCCTTTACCAATAATGCCATATTTATAGATTCGCCAAATTTGAAATTTTCTGTTACGCTTACTATCTTGCCCTTTATATTCCTTTGCTGACCTAGCAATGTTAAATAACACTTAAAAAATCGTAAATGTAACTCAAATAAACTTTAAAATACAGTTGTGTCAAAGAAGTTGGCTATGCTATGCCTAAGCAAACTTTGTATCATAATCAATTGCAGTCCACGATGTATTTAAGGCAAGGAAATAACAAACGAGCGTGCACACTCCGCACCTCGACCGATCACTCGCGTTTCTTCGTAATACTTCATAGTAAACTTTTTTACAGTAGAGCGTCATTTGTCTGAACGTTTATTATCCGGAGCGTCAAATATCCGGAACAGGGTTTTTTGCCAACTACATGTACTGTATATGAATACGTTTTCGAACAGTGCAATTCTCGTCATCTGTTTCGCGTGACGACAAAAGTGACGGGAAAACACGTAAGGTCAGGGATATTAGAGGAATTTCAGTTGTGTGATTTGGAATAAGCTGTGGCCAGATTTAGAAGGCGAAAAAGACTTCAATGACAACCACAGGAAGGAGATTACCGACTTTGTACAAGCGATTCCAGGGTTTCAAGAATGCAATTAAGATGTAGAAACCTGGATGGCTTGCGATGCAGAAGACTGTGGATTTCAAATGCTAAATGATAACGAGATTGTGATATCCGTGCAAGAATCCGACTCTGTCGACGATGAAGCGGATGAAGACGAAGACAACAACAACAAAAACGAAAGTAGCAAGGGTTCATCAAATATTGACGTGTTTTCTGCGTTAGAGACAGCTATGGAGTGGTACGAACAACAATCAGTGCTGTTCTACTCAACTATTGATGCTCAAGAGAATCAGAGACCTTACAGCGAAAAAAACGAATCTGTACAATGGTACAGAGAAAAATAAGTGATTATCTTCGACAATAAAGATAAAATTGCGACATTTTGCACCTATTTTGCTTTTTCTTCGAGCACGTTTCCCGCATGTAATGATTTTCAATTTTCGTTTTGGGTCCAGTTTCATATACTGCATGGATTGCATTCACTTTTCGGTTTTCCGAACAATCGCTTATCCGAACCGTGCCCGGTTCCAATTGATTCGGATAAACGACGTTCTACTGTATTTTGAAATAAAAAGAACTTTTGAAATGCAAAATATTTTGATTGCTGGCGTGCCCAAAATATTGTGTCGCGTGCCAATGGTTCTCCATCCCTGCTGTAGGAAGTGATTTGCTGTTCTTTCACTTATTGCTCATCTCTTTAGTGTTGGAATCGTTTTATTAAATTCAAGATTCAGATGTATAGTGACCCACAAAGATCATCTTTCTCAAAAAGGTACGTCATCTCTCGTAACATGTCCCGTTGTGTTCTTTTATGAAACAGAGGCAGTGGAATCCAGTGGCACTTTTATCATGTGTAGCTTTTAGTAGATAATTCTCCACACACTCTCTCTGCCGTTACTAAGATCCATCCCATTCATAATCATTTGGATGCTTGATTTTCATTGTAATTGGATAAAATCTTCCACTTTCTTCACTGTGGCAGAATTGCTAATGAGTATTGGTCTGCCACAAATTGGATTGTTTGTGAAGGACCATATATAGGCTCACAGTCTGAAAGTTCTTTTGCCACTTCACTGCAATGTCATAAGAATGGCTACAATTTTCATAAACAGCAATCATTTCCTGGAGAATTTGTAGGTTGCTGTCAAGTAAAAATTTTACATGAACTTAAATACTCATACTACGAGTCTATATCTTCTCTATACTGCGAGTAACTTCAACCCCTATGACTTCTTGAAACCAAGATCAATATTATTGATTGTAATTTATATTACATTCATAATGATCAATTACTTTGAAGATTAAATTTTATCCAGATATCTATTATTTCTCAATGTCGGCTCGGTGGCTTACAGGTAACGTGCCCACCTCGTAAGCCTAAGGTTGCGGGTTCGATCTCTGCTGGTGTCAGTAGACTTTCTGTATGCAAAAATCGAGGGCATACATGTCATATGATTATGTGGATTGTAAAAGATTCATTGAGTATCAATTTGGCTCTGATACTCTAGGCAAAATTAAATCATGGCAATATTTAGCATCTTACGAGATCTTAAGGTTAAGCTATATTCGGAACCGTGATTTTCAAACGCGCATAAATGGATAATTTTCATGATATTTAGCGTCACTTAGATTAGAATACATGCATAAAATTGTTTTAAGGACATTTTGACAAAAAACAATTAGTTATATACAATATTTTGGCAAAAAATTAACTTAAAATAATCTTTATTCCAAATGTTCTCTTTTTGTGAAAAATGCTTCTATTAGAATAATATTTCGGTTGCATATAGCTTAGACCTCTGTTCAGAGGCTCAACTATAATTTTTGAAATGTATAACTTAGAAGTGGGTTTATTCATATTTTACGACAACAGAGGGGATCAATTTTAAGAAAAATAGGCGAATAATTATTTCAATTGGTGGTAACTCTGAAAATGTGAATTTTTCAAAAATTCTAGTTGAGCCTCTATATATATTATAATAGAACCATTTTTCACAAAAGGAGAGCATTTGGAAAAAAAGATTATTCTAAGTTAATTTTTTTGCCAAAATATTATATTTAAGTAATTTTTTTTATTAAAATGTGCTTAAAACAATTTTATACGTGTATTTTAATCTGAGTGACACTAAATATCATGAAAATTATTCATTTATGCGCTTTTTTAAAATCACGGTTCCGAACGTAGTCGGATACCTTAAATTAAAATTAATGCAAGTTTTAAAAATTTGGTAACGAGAGCCACCACTAGATGGTACCACTACTGAAATGACTCTCACACTTGGGGGGACTTGTAGTTTCTGCAATGGTTTGTATGCCAAAATGCAGCCCATTTGTGGAAAAATACTAATTAAAATTTTGTGTTATATTTACGTATTTATACATCAGCAGAAATGCAGTTGTAATTATATGAATAGACTGGTAAAAGGTAACATATCCTGCTAATAGAATAAGAAATATGAAATATCTATTACAGATTTTAAAAAAACACCATTCACTGTTCTATGATCTACAGTATCCATATACAGTAGGTCCCTTTTCATGTAGGCCTGCCCTGGAAAGAAGAAGCGGATGACCTTGCAGACCTACCAGTGATCCTGTAGATCCGGAAGACCACAAGGTCTTTACGTGGACTGAAATCTACTCCAGGTCTAAAGAATTAATATGTAGAATATCTGGGTTGTCCTTTCTGTACACTCTTGGTACTTTCAATGAACATCCTGAATCCGCCATATCATTCAAGGGTTCCAGATCATATCAGACGGCGTTCTCGCAATTTTCGGCTGGTCACCTGAGGTGCATGAATTTTGAAGGTGGCAAAAGAAACTTCCCAATTTGCACCAAATATAACATCAGTCTTATTTCTCATCAGCACTTTTTGCAATGTCTGGGGTTTTCCTGTGAGGAGGCTGTTGCTTCCCTCCTGCAGTTCTTAGACTTTGTATAGATTTATGGGCTCATGGATCTGGTCCAGTTTCACTAAACTAGATGGGGATTAGTCCCACCACCACCATGTTTTCTACTTGCTTACGGCTGCATTCAGCGTTAATTGGACGGGACTACGAAACGTGAAGTTAACAAATCGAAGTTAAGGGAAAGCAAACCCGCCAGTTAAAACTTCATTTCACCACTATTTTTTGTAACTCCGGTTACTCTACTACGAGTTTCTAACCTCAGTGGACAAAATGGACACCATGATTGAATTTAAGGCGCAAGCGTGATTAAATCTTATCCAACATTGAGGCAGGATCAAAATTTGCAAACCTGAACCCGGGTTAGAGAATTAGTGGAAGACGGCGAAATGAATTTATAGGCGAATGATTTTCTTCCTTTTTCAATGCCAGCTCAGTAAACGATGAATACGGCGTTTAATGTTTCCATTGTGGAAAGGATAGACAGTATGTATTTTTTTTTATTAAATTGCAATGCTAAATCTAGAATTAAGTCTCTATTCAAGAAAGCTACCACAGAATCCCTCCCAAATCTTCGAAAATAAAATTTCGATTAAAAATCTTAAATAAAACAAATTTTACGCTTTACTAGCTAGTTTTTTTATTATTAAATTTAAAAATGAATTTTTCTAAAGCTTTTAGAGGATTCCATTCCCTTACAATTAATTAATTTAATCTTAATGAAGTTTCATTAAGATAAAAATATGAATGTAGTTCTTGTCAAAATGTCAACTATGTTTAAGGCATTATTTCGCTAACATTATATTACACTATATTACACTTTAGAGAAACATTATATAAACATAAAGAACATTATATTACACTTAGGAGGTTTATAAATAAAGAGTCATTTTAAGGTAAAGGAAACATTCAATACCAATAAAAATTAAAAGAATGAAAAATATGCGACTAAAAATAAAAGATTTTGCTATGAAATACTTTCGAATATTCATGCACTATGGTCAAGAATGAAAAATATGCGACTAAAAATAAAAGATTTTGCTATGAAATACTTTCGAATATTCATGCCTTATGGTCGCAATAAATGATATTAAAATATCATAAAAATCATGCTGGTGTTTTGGTAAAAGATTTTTCACTTTTAATTTGTCTGAACCTTTCGTTTGAAAAAATACTTTTGCGTTAATTTAGGTTAAAAATAAAAATTGTAACAATTTATTGAATTCACCACAAATTTTTGAATTTAAATTCTCATCGCATAGTCCCAAGGCTATTCTAAATTATTTTGATTATATTTTGAAATAAAAAATGATGCCATTAAATATTTGGTTAAGCAATGTAATTTGCATTACCTAAAAAGCGAATTCTCTATTTATTTAATGATTATTGAAAAATGTAAATGCTTATCTATATTTTAAAAAAAAATTAATTGAAAATATTTTAAAATTATAAGTTTTGAAATCACACATATATTATATTTGAATTCGTATTTGATATAGTCTACAAGAAATATATAAGAAAGAAAATGTATATAAATGTTATATAATAATAATAATAGAAAGAAAATATAAGAAATTATGGACAAATTAAATATCTCTTGCATAACAGAGAACGGAGAAATTTTGAAACTGAAAACCAGCCAACGGCAAACGAATATACGAATAAAACGTCAACGGAATAAAATACAAAACTATTATGACTTATGTTTTCTATAGCTATGGGTGCTTAGGGCAGTAAAGTAGGGTTAAGCTTGTTTTATAGAGTCCTAACTTATATTCTAATATATATATTATATATATATATATATATATATATATATATATATATATTATATAATTTGTTATTAATTATTTGGAACGCAATAAATTTCTGGTGTCAAAAAATCAGAAATAATAAATAACTAAACATTTTACTAAATATTGCTTAAATCAGAAATACCCAATTAATTTTATTAATAGTTAGATGAATAAAGCTATTCAAAATTGTAAGGATTAAAAATTCTGAGATTGATAAGAGTTTATTACTATAAACTTACATATTTCATAGTTATAGTTACCTCCATATTCTAATATTAGATAAAATTACTTATTATTATTTTATTCATATATACTCTAGTGTTACTAAACTTATGGTAATTTGTAACTCTCTTATTAGTTTTTATTTCCATTCTTTTTACACTTTTGTAAAGTGCTACACATTTCAGCCATTCACATGATTTAAATCTGCATTAGGGTCCAGAATCTGGCAATAACTTTTTTATTGCGCTCAAAATTAGCGCGGGCTCTGCATTTTTAAGTGCAGTTTTTAGGTAAGTTACCTCTATCTTGTAATGGATTTAGATATTCCTATCCATTACTTTCAATAGGTTTTTGCTCAGTATTATTTACATAAAGGGGGAAGGTTGGCAGACCAAAAAACATGTTTAACTCCACTTTTATATAAATTATTTTTTATATTAGCTGTTCTAAGTCAGCAATGTTTACAATACTGCAGCATCCACTTTTTAATTTTTAATCTTGGTTGTTCATGTGTCCTTCATTGCTTGATTTTCCTACTGTCTACGTGTTTTTCGAATGTGATTGTTAGATGTTATCTCTTGTTTGTAGAGAATAAGACTATATATATATATATATATATATGTGCGTGCGCGCGCGCATTATTCCTGTGTAAAAATCTCATTTGAACCAAATAGAGAATAATTGTTATAATTGCAAAGATATATAATTTTTAAAAATATTTTAAGTTTCAAACATGTTTGTTTTTAAATTTATATTGCTTCCACATATTTTTGAGGGAATTTATTTAAACTTTCGAAATTAATATACGCATTCTGGGCATTTAAATATTTGTAGGAACAAAATATATCCAAAATGTTTACAGTTTCTTTACTTAACATAAATGTACTCTTTAACAAAGAAATAACTGCAATGAAAACGTGTATTTTTTTTCGAAATTTTTATGAGTTATCTTCTAATATTTATTTTTTTAATCAGATATGTTCTGTTATACGCCGGCTGGATAACGTAGTTGTTTTGGTGCTGGCCTTCTACACCCATGTTTGCGGATTTGGCCCCCGTCCTAGTCGATGGATTTTCATGATGCAGGAAATCGACAGCGTCCATGTAATATGATTTTGCGATATGTTAAAGATATGTAGAGGGCCTGTTTATCTTGGGTGCACTTGGCAAAATTTAATTTCTATAGCAATTTCGCATCGTCAGAACTCAGATGTCACCCTTCAATATTTTGAACAAGGTGCGTTAGTAATGGACTTGATAATTCATCACGAAGACCACGATTACCGGAAAATGATGATGTCAACGCGTTGAGGACACTGAACAATATCACATAGTGAGAGACTAAAGGCTGTCGCAACCACCTTTCAGTATTTTGAACAAGGTGCGTCGGTAATGGACTTGCTGTTCCTTCGTCGTCTTTTTGAGAAAACAGCAAAACGCAGAATGCAGTATGGAATACAATAGGAAGTTACGCATTTCTTTAAGATATTAGCCAGTTCTTGTTAAAGGGTTCTCTTAATTTTCATTTTAGTCAGCTTTATACCTTCATAAAAATATTTTTCAGAGTTGTGTGTGTCTGATCAGGCAAACTACTGTATAATACCTTTTCGCTAAATTTCATTTTCATGTACTCGTAGTAATTGCTGTATGCCTCCATAAAGCACGTACTTTTCTTTTGTTGAAGGGTTTGGGAGTAGTTTTTTTTCCTGTTGTATTTTGAAGCAAACGATATATACAACGGTACACTATTTTCTGAGTAAACAGTCGTGTTTATTTTTTAACCCATTGCCGATAACATGGCATTTTCACAAACTCGGCCACCCTTCGGTCTACATAAGGCAGTGTTTTTGAGACTCTACTGCAGGGGTACTCAACCATTCTTTCTGCTAGGCCGCACACATATGTCAGCTATTTCACACGGGCCGCATACATACGTCGGCTATTTCACGCGGGCCGCATTCATATGTCAGCTATTTCACGCGAGCCGCATACATTAGGATAAATGGGGGTGGTGTGGGGGAGGGGATGCTTTAAGACCAAGACAACATTGAAAATTTTAAATGAGGAAAATTTATGAAAATATTATAGCTCTTGTTTTGCTTTTTTAATTATTATTTTTCATATATTTTTTTTTATTTTTGTCACTAACACTAAATTAGAAGGATTTAAGGAACACTCCTTCACAATTTCTGCATCAGTAAACGGTTTCATATGATTACCAATAATATAGCAAACTTCATAGGACTTTGCTACCACGGCGATATTACCACTGACAAAACACTTTCAAAGATTATTCAAGAAAACCTATTTATCACCTCTTGAAAGAGATCTTCGGGGAAAAGTGTCATTGAATGTGATTCCTCTTCATTGGTATTTTTCAAATACAGCACTTTCGTGACAAATCACACAATTACTGATCCATGTTTGTTTTTCACTACAAACTAATCAACCTCTCTATCAACTGGAAACGATCTATTTTCTTCAAATATTTTTCGCTTGCAAAATATGAAAGATAGTTAAAAATTAGTTCCACCTATAAAATTGTCTCTATTCCACTGTTGTCTGTTATCACTAACCGTAAACATTTTAAATAGAAAAAGAATATCGGTTCGTACCAGTAAGACACCGACAGCAAAAAGCAAAATTGATGTAATTGGTTTCTTGAATCCCCACCAATTTTTTAATACAAAGTTCTTAAATAAGTAAATTTCTCAGTGTAATGGACCAGGCCCGGCCCACTTAAAAAGGCTCGGTGGCACGCTTGTGACTCGCGGGCCACTGGTTGAGTATCGCTGCTTTACTGTATTTTATTTTTTTCTCGCATGTATATGTTATGGATGTCATAAAATCCATCTAATTTACTTACCACCTGGATAGTGTTATTAATATCTAAAAGCAAGGTTTTATTTTTGATAAGACACCGTACTCATCAAATAATCATCAGCAAATACCAAATTTGCTAATGATTTTTATGCCCACGCACAGAGCGATTGGAAAATTTCTCTAATAAGACAGAGTAAAAGCTATATCTAATTTATAAATGAATATCAGCTTCTATAATGACGCATACAAGCGAGTGCCTTCTCGTATGTTGTCATTTAGTGCATCATTTCGGCGTGATTTATTACGTAATATAAAAGAGTAAAATCGTAAAACCGACCAATAATTGATTTCGATCCGGACAAAATTTAACGACTTTTCCTCTTAATTAATGAAAATTTCCCTTTCTGAAGTTTCAGTATGAGGCGAGCGTCCGTTGTTGCTATGGTAACCGTGGATATGTTTACAGTTATCACGAGGCAGATTGAAATGATAATGAAGTATATAATTCTGTGTGTATTTTGGATGGGGGAGGGGGATAGTAAGATTCTATGCTAGTTGATTTCTGGCTAGCCAATGTGTATACATATATATGCGATTAGCATTAATTTTCTAAAAGTACATATACATGATTCATCATTACATGAATTTTGTACTTGTTAATTAGTGTTAGAGTTTATTATTTTTAATTATTGTATTCTGGATTAAATTGTTTGAACTCATATATGAGATAACTAATGGTTATCTCATGTATGAGGTAACCTTTAGTATATTTATATAGTATAATAAAATAAAAGTGAAAAAGTTTTAAAACCTACAATTTTATATATATGTACAGTGGGTGATCGGTTAAAGAACTTAATCCGTTCCAAGACTATGTTCGCTATCCGAATTGTTCGTTAACTGATCATCGATTCACCATACACTTCTGTGAGAAATCGATTAATTCAGGATTTTCCGGAAGTAATTAATAGCATTGTCGTTGTAAAGATCCCCAACCCTACTGACATCAGCTTGGTTTGGGTGTCATTCTAAGACCATTGCTCTGACATCCTCCCACTTTTTCAAAAGGTCTTACATGGCAGATGTCGGCATTGGTCCTCTTTCGTCTTTCTCTTGTTCAGAAGAAGACACATTTCGGGGACGGGGAATGAACGAGGGGGGGGGGAGCGCTCAAAATGAAATAATTTTCTGTTTTGAATGAAATCAAAACCGAAACTGGTGGTATAATTTGTATGAATATTCTATTGGAACTTTTTTTCAATAGAACTTTGAAGTTTAATAGGTAAGCAACGTAATTCAGGAGAGATAAAAAACGATTTTTAGTCCGTTTCTCATACTTCACGTATTTTTTTGGTGGTAGCGCGTCATCGTCACCTTTATATTTTATAGTCTGCATTGTTTGAAGAAATTAAGAACTCTCGCTTAATTTATTCGCCATGTCAGCAAATCCACTCGCCCATAACTTATCAGCTGTCAGAAAATATTACTATTCATATTGCAATTCAAGTATTCAAGTGTGTATTGATTTTAGTCATAATAATAATTATTGAATGACCTTTAAATTCATTGTTAATTCAAGTTTCATTTTGTAATTATCAATACTAAGCATGCTTTAAACATTTCTCCTTTCACTGATCTTATTTTGTATGCAAAATGATAACAAATGTTTAATATTAATTTTTTTATAGCCGAGAAGTGTTCGTTAGAATTCGTTTTGTTCATTACCCGAATATGTGTTAGTTGTCAAAACACAAAAAAATCTTTCTTGAAAGTGTTCGTTATCCGAACACAAAAATCTTTCGTGAAATTGTTCGTTAACCAATCACCCACTGTATATATATATATATATATATATATATATATATATATATATATATATATATATATATATATACATAAGGAGAAAAGCGACACACTCATCACGAGATCTGAAAAAATTTCCCGCTTTTGAACGAGTAGACCTTCTGACTTAAAATTCCACAAAAATGTGTTTTTTGTTGAGTAGAGATCCACTAAGAAAGGGTTTTTTTTGTGTCAATCAACCTCCTAAGGGTAGTTGCGGAGAGTTACAGCAATGTTATAGATAAAAAAATCCCGTTTTTGAACTATTAGACATATAGACTCTAAATTTGGCAAGTATGTATCTTTTATCGATTAGAGATCCGCTAAAAATGGGTTTTGCACAAATCTAATCAAAATATTCGGTCATGAGGTTAGAAATAAATATACTTCCACACACATTTTAGAAATTCAAGTTTTGTTCTTTCCTTTATTAATGGTTTTTTAAATATTAAATACTTTTAGAGATTTGGGAATACACTTGGAGCATTGTTCCCGTTTTAAGAAATTAATAAATAATTTATGCTTTGAATTTTAGTCCAAATTTATTTTAATCATATACTGGTTACATATAGATTATATTTCTCTGTTTAAAAATAAATCGATATTCAACTCACCTAATTAATACATTTTTATTGAAAATAGAATTGCTTCTCATTTATTAAAATAAGTATAACTGTAAATGAAATTAAGCACACGCTATTTCCTTTTTTTGCTACTCTTGAGATTCATCTTTTAGTTAAATAGATTTAAGCTGTTTTTGAATTTTTAACAAAGATTCATTGTTATTACTTAGTATACAGATTGTAAATTTAACTATACCCTGATTAAAATAATTGTTTTATGGCATTATTCAGAAATTGAATTATCTTCCTTAAACAATAAATTGTATTAAAATTTTTTTTGTATTCAATTAGGTTAGTTAAATACTTTACTTAAAAGAATCATACACATAGTAATACGTTGAGAAAAAATGATACTCTTACGCCCGTAAATCCTTCTGTAAGAAGTACAAATGCTAAATGTGTATAAGTATTATCAGATTCTTATAAATGTCGTAAAATAAGAGAACAATTAACTCTTAGAATTAAATTTATGCATATTTAAATGAATAAATCATTAATTCCTTTGAATTTTTGAATAATTGAATAATTCACATTTATAACAATATATATACGTTGTAACGTATACGTTCTATAACAACTATTTTATTTGAAATGCTTCTATGCACTTCATGTGATTTTTTTTATCTATTTAAATAAAAAATTCAATTTTCCCTGTATATTTTGGGTATGAATTAAAAGGATTTTGTGGGTATGAATTACATATAAATGAATTATTTATATGTAAACGAAGGAAAGTTTTCTTTTTTTTTGTAAAATAAGTTATTTTAAGAATTATATATGTCAATTATCATTTTTCACAACTCTATTTATGATCAACGTTTTGTCTAATGCAAAAACGAATGAATCATTAACCCGGCACTTCACGTGCAGGGTATGTCATTCTCACCACCTAACTTTTTTCAAGACTCCATCCAAACCTTTTTTGCCAAATGATAGTTTCTCGTGTAGCTGACTTTAAGGTCATATCCTTTGAGGGACCTTAGCGTGTAGGCGAATTCTAAATGCATATATTTGGATTCTGCATCTTCGGATATGTCATACCCTGCGCGTGAATTGCGGTTACAGTTCTAAATGCATGAGCACGCTTTAAAATAATTCTTAAGCAATGACGTTGTATTGAAGTTATGATGAAAAAATGTGATATTAAAGTAATTTAATAGTAATTTTCTATCCAGATAATTTAACTGATGAAGTAATTATCGTCCTTGATAAAATGACCCCATCATGTTCAATGGCTAGAAAATGTAATCGTTAGCCTACGTCAATATTTTTTGTGTTGATGAACGTTGCGACAATAAATGCACGGATTACTTTGTTAAATACTCAAAAACCACTTACTAAACATCGAGCCAGTCGCTGATTTCTGAAGTGTTTTAGACTTCGATTTACAGAAGACTGTAGAAACCAGCAAGCAATGCTTCTACGAAATTTTAAACAAAATTAAAATCCACTGAAAGCATCGCACTTACTTGCGACGAAGACTAAAGGAGTGTATGAACAATGTAATGAATGCCCTATTAAAAAGAACAGAAAAAATAAATTTACGTGTGGAAAGCGTAATAAACATATTCTATTTCCTTTTCCCCCCACCTTTGTATGGACATTTTACGGTAAAAATAGAATGTTAACACCCTTCAGTATGAGATATGTGTGAAGTAAAGATGGTTTTTTTCGCGCGTGAAGTACCCGGTTAAATTGATAAACTTGAATTTTTCGGTTTCATAAACTTACTCTTCATATAAACTTCTTACTTCATCAAATAAATTTTTTTAAATTTATAGTGGAAGATACTTGATGTTAATGCAATGTTTTCAAATATTAATTCATTGATTAAATTTTATTTGATCATTTTAAATTTATTCTGCGTTACTTCTGTCGAAGTTACAACCAGCTGCAACAGATGGCGTCAGTACGTTTTTCTAAAGAAGTAGGAATTGACGTAACTTTTTTTTTGCTACTTGTTTTTTTTTAATCAAAATCACAAATTTACTTCGAGATATTATCTAAAAATAAACAGTGCATACTCACTGTTAAAAAGTGGTTTTTTTTCACGATTTGAATCAAATTCCTGTTTATAGTAATAAAAATTCTATAAATTATAATTTTCATAGACTTTCTCTGATTTTGGTGGTCGTGGTAGACGAGCAGTCATGGTCACGAACGTATGAATGGCATTGTTTATATCGAATCATGTTTTCAAATCTTAGTGTACTAGAGATTCGCCTTGTAGAGGAACTGATATCCTTGTAATCTGTCAAGACTGAAAGTTCTCAAGATGGCCCGGAATAGAAGTTTAAAGAGTAGGGTGTCATCTTCGTCACTTGACCATGGTTTAAAATTGCAGCGAACATCATCAGTTACCCTCAAGTTTCTTCTAAGTACGATTTTAATAATCAGTTGAGGTATTCGACTACGTTCGGAACCGTGATTTTAAAAAAGTGCATAAATAGATAATTTTCATGATATTTAGTGTCACTTAGATTAGAATACCTGTATAAAATGGTTTTAAGGACATTTTGACAAAAAAAATTATTTAAATATAATATTTTGGCAAAAGAATAGCTTAGAATAACTTTTTTCAAAATTTTCTCCTTTTATAAAAAACGCTTCTAAAATAAAAATATTTTGCTTATATAAACTAAAGACTTTTCCAAAGAGTCTGAACTATTTTTTTTGAAAAATTCACATTATTTTCGGAGTTACTACCAACTGAAATAATTATCGCGGCGTATTTTTTCTTAAAATTTCACCCCTCTGTTATCGTAAAACATGGATAAACCCACTTCTAAGTAATATATTTCAAAAATTCTAATTGAGCCTCTGTAGAGAGGTCTGAGCTACAGGCGAAATATTATTATAATAGAAGCATTTTTCACAAAAATAGAATATTTTGAAAATGGGTCATTCTATGATCATTTTTTGTCAAAATTTTGCACTTGAATAATTTTTTGTTTGTAATAATATTCTTAAAGCAATTTTATATACATTTTCTAATCTAAGTGACACGAAATATCATAAATAGAATCTATACGCTTTTGCAAAATCACGTTTCCAAACGTAGTCGGATACCTTAATCTTGTATAGGTTTGTAACATTTTTGCACAAAAATGTATTACAAATAATTAAATTTACGTAAAATCAGTCATCATTCTCATTCATTCAATTATTCAGTCTCTTTAAAGAAATGTGAATGGTTCCTTAATAATATTGAATACTATTACTGGAAAAAAATTTGGAATGCTTAGAAAAAATTATATATTTAACCTTTAAACATCGCTACTAATTATACTAATACATAAATAGTTCTTTAAGGGAACCACATATACATTCAAAAAATTGATTTTCAATTTTAGTACTAAACAAGTAATATAAAATTTTTTTTTGAAGTCAATTCCTACTTTGAATACATGAATAGATAGTATTTTATTAGATTGAAAATTTGAATAAGATATATATATATCGATATATGTATATCTATCTATCGATATATATATATATCGATATATATATATATATATATCGATATATGTATATATATATATATCGATATATGTGTATATCTATCGATATATGTATATATATATAATTGGGAGAGAGTGAATTAATAGTAGGAATTGGTGAAAAAAGAGCATTATTTGTAACAATGCACATCCGGTTTGGATAGTTTTGATGAAAAACATGTTTTCGACGCCAACTTTTGTCATTCTTTTAACAGTTACATTGCTATAACAATGGAGACGAATCTAAGTTGGCGTCGAAAGCCGGTAATTAATTTAAAAAAAATTAATTAATATTTGAAAAAACTGTATTAACATCAAGTGTAATCCACTACAAGTTTAAAAAAAATTATTTGAACTTGATTGGATGAGTATTTTATTAACAATTGAAAATTTGGACAAGATAAATATATAAATAAATATATAGAGAGATAGCTAATAATACAAAATGAAAAAAGTGCATATTTTTCTGAATCTAAAAATATATAACACTCATTCGTTTGATGATAAAAAACAATTGCATTATGTGTTTCCAAATTTTTATGCTTCTGTTCAGGACACTTGTGCATATAATGAACTTATTTTTTTAGTCAAAATAGTACATAGTATTTTTTTAAAAAAATAGTTTTATGTATGAAAAATGGGTGGGGGGATAGAAATTTATAATATATATATAGTTTATAATATATTTAATAATATAATAGTTTTATAATTTTTTCAAAGAAACTTTCTTAAGATTTTACTAAAAAAGTAGGTTCACTATGTTTTGTGTATAGTTTTATATAAGTGGAAAAAATATTTTACATATTTAAAAGATACTTTTTAAAAAAATGGTACCTAAAGATAAGCATGTATTATGAGATTTCAAAAATTTTATCCAAGTTAAATAAAACAGGAAGAAAAAAAATTTCTTTGAACTAAAAAAGTATTTTGGTATTTCTACAGGATGATTAAAATATCTTTTTATTAAGATCATAAAAAAATCTATGCACTATCGGAATTTTTTAAAGACACATGTCCCATAAACAAATAATCTTAATTTTGGCATTTTACTCTTTGGAGCATGTCCCGGTACCCTTAAACAAAACGAAAAGAATAAACTTCAAGACAAAACACTTGTTTCTTCACTTAAATCATTCCTAAAAATTTTGGAACAGTCGGGAATTTCTTGGGCATCTCGTTCATCATCTTCATCTTCACCATTCCACCATTTCCTTCATCTCGTTCCTTTCTGAGTGACCAAATATGGCTTCACTTTCAGCCATTTCCTTTGCGACACGTTTATGTAACCGGAAGTGTTTTTAATGTGCGGATAAGCAACGAAAAGCACTTAGGTGCTGATTACATCGACTGCCTAAGCGATGGGGTTACAGCGAAGAGACATTTTGACGCTTTTATATACGATGAGAAATGCTATTTATACACTGTAGGGGTTAGGCACTCAGGCATAGGGGGTCCTATGTAATATTCCGTCCGCTTTTAACCCCTTAAAAACCACCGCATTTTAAATGACTCGGGTTATGGGGCTTTTATTTATTTTGTGTGGGAGTCAAAAATTGAAATGCAAATCCTTTTTAGGTGGCAGGGGTGGTTTATTTTCAAGTCCCGCTGATATATACGCGATAGGAAAGAAAGAAAAAAATTGAAATTGAGTCGTGCTGTGCATTTTCTAGATGATTCCCCACCGTTCTTCGTTGATCCGAATTGCATGCGTGCATCATGTATGCATGAAGCAGAATGAGTGCACTTTCTTTTTGAAATCTCTGACTAAATTTCTTGTTTGTGTCTTTAAATACGTGCGAAGAACTCGAATTAGAAAAAAGAAATGTTCGCAGAAATAAGTGTTATTTTGTTTTATTTTTTTAAAAAATAAGAGCTGGGAAATAAGTGTCAACTTTTGTTTTTATTATTAAAATTGTTTGTATAACTGCTTTTCGTTTCTTAAAAAAGTTTAAATACCTGGATAACACCCTCCGTTCTTTGTTTCTCTCCTCTCTTTTCCTTCCTTCCTCTCTCTTATCTTCTTCATCTCCTTTCTCTTCCTATCTCCTATATTTTTCTCTCCCCTCATCTCTCTTTATTTTTTCTCCTTTTCCCCCTCTCTTTATTTTTATCCTCTCCTTCTCTCCTCTCTTTATTTATATCCCCTCTCTCTCTCCTCTCTCTGTTTTTCTTTCCTGTCTCTCGAAACCTATTGGTTGTGATCACGAACTCTTGACCGACCTATCACGGGTTCAAGTCTAACCTTCCATCTCTCTTCTCTCATCTTTCTTTATCTCCTCTTCTCTCTTCTTTTCTCTCTCCTCTTCTCTCTTTACTTTCCTCTCTTCTCTTTTCTTTCCCCTCCTCTCTCCCTTTCTTTCCTCTCTTCTCTTTTTCTCTCCTCTCTCTTGCAGCCTGTTAGTCATGATAACGAATTTATAGCTGGTATGTCACTTGTTTGAGTCCTTAACCTCCCTCCTCTTTCCTTTCTTTATGTCCTCATCTCTCTTTTCTCTTCTCTCTTAGCTGTCTCTCCTCTTTTCTTTCTCTTTCCTCTCTCTTGTAGCCTAGTGGTCATGGTCACGAACCCGTGGCTGGTGGTGTCGAGTCGCAGGTTTCAGTCCTGGTACCACCGAGGACCCACCGTGGGGCCACCGAGAAGAGGGGCCGATGCAAGTCAAATCTGTGAGATGCTCGCACCTCTCTCTTTTGAGCACCTAGATATGTGGGACGTTAGGAAGAACCACTCGACATGATCCAATTAATCAATTTATCACACAAAGAACAAACACAAATTCAACTAATAATAGTAAGAGAATGTCTTAATGCTAACCGCGAAAGTGGAGCAAAGACGGTAAAACGCACACGATTAGGAGACTATCAAACTTGATCCTTATTTTAATAAAGGATTTAACCTATCATCCGATTTAATCTAACATAAATTTGATCTTAGTGAGCATCGTCACTTTAAAACTTCTTCCTATTGAGTTCTAAATCACAATAATTAAAATATAATACCTTTACTAGAATACGAGTAGTAGTTTAGTAGTAGTAGTTTACGAGATTCGAGTATAACTCCTCTCCTACTCTATTCAAGCTAGAAAACTTCGACTATGTATAGTAAGTTAATTTAAATATCACGATTCTCTTCCGAGGGGTTGGTAGTGAATAATGCGAATTGATAGCCTAAAGATTTCCCAAGATTAATTGAAGGAACGCGTATACATCCGTCACAAATATATAGTGGCTTTAAGTTCTCCCATTGGCGTAATGTGGTTGTTTGAAGAATGCAGGGGGTGCCAGCCTAGGTGTCGCCCTCTTCACATGAATGTGGCTCAAAATTAAGAGGTTCGTCGCCAATAGCCCTAGTGGAGCTTCAAAGTGAGACGAAAATCAAAATCAAATGCATTTAATGTTCATTCGTTTTTACTTTAAGAAAAATAGCCTTTTAGTTGAGATTAACGCCCAAATTATGATTTTTTTGTAATATTGCTGCGATCAATCATAATTTCCAATATTTAGCGAATAACTTTTTGTATCTGTGTTAGTAAATATATATAATAATTTATTTATTGTAATTATAATTTATAATAATTTATTGCAAACTGTTCGATATGTTTTTACTGTACTAAAATTAGCACCTTAGTTATTTGTGCTATCGCAATATGAAATTACAGTAAAAGCTTTTTTTTGTTAAATATCTTGTTAAAATTGGTATTGATATGTTACTAAAATTTACCTTTCAACAAGCATATATTAAATTAAGAAAATATTTATTTCATATAATTTTGTTGCTTTTGATTGCGATATTTTGCCAATTTTAAAATGATCTACGAAATAGTTGTCTTGTGTTAGTATGAAAAGAAATAAGTTTCTCTCTCTTTCTCTCCCTCCCTCCCTCTCTCTCTCACACACAAATTAATAAATTCTGTATAAGTATAATTTTGTTTTTCAGTCACCCACTTTATAATATTTGCTGAAGTCTCACAACACTTACAGATATTTGGTTCTATTTCTTGACGGTATATTATTCAAAAATAAAACAATTTTTATAATTAAAAATTTTTTTTTGAAATGATTAAAAAGGAAAAAAATTACGTTTTAAAATGATTTTGTATTAAAAACTACTTTAATATATTAGAGTGGAAAGTCAAAATTTGAAGAATAAAAATGTCTTTTACAAAAATCGTATTTTTTTGTAATGTAGGCATTGTATTATACTTAATCGATAAATACGAATTATTTGAGTATTCTTTTTCTTATAATTTGCATTTAAAAACCTTTTTTTAAATAAATGTATTTAGTTTTTATTAAACATTCTATTTTAAGAAGAGGTTTATGTATGTATATACTTATATAATGAATTAATGACTTATAAACTAGAAGTCAATCATATCAAATATAAAACTCTTACTGACCTTGATTGCCATTCAAAGTTATTGTTAACTGATTTGTGATCAAAACAACACTGGATATGAGGGCAACGTAAACCTTAGCATATAAAAAGTGATTATTTACATATCTGACTCCTATTTATTGAGTCTTAAAGAGCAATAATGTTTAAACATCCACTTTCGAACTATATTTCCACTTAAAACATCATTCAACAAATATACATAGTTTCGCTTTTTGAAAGTGAAATGTTTCGAATAAAAGCGATATAGGATCGCTTAAGCGAAAGTCAAGACAAAATGACATTAAACAAGGAAAAATTTCCACGGTTTCTCTTGCACAGAGCCAAACAAGAAAACACTAAGTAAAAAGCTTCAACTCAGTTGGAACGTATTAGTTTTCAAAGCTAACGGATTTGAACCACACATCCCCACCCCCCTCTCATTGTACAGAGGGGTCTGGGGTTTAAAAGAATCGCGCCACGGTTGAAGAGAAGTGAACGAAGAATCTTTGCCCATACTTAAATTTAAGCTGATCCCTCCATCGGCATACATTATTCATGGCAAGAAGCGGTGGTGAATTTTAAAATGCCGACAGCATCGAACCATTTTCTCATGGGATAGCCCCGTCCACGTTGAAGTGTGTGTCGTGATTTTTACCGGTCCGTGGTTTTTGTATGCCTTTGCCTTTTCTGTGGGGAGATGGGCGATATGTGTTTTGAAAAGAAAGGAGAATGAAATTTGAGGAAGCTGTGTCACATACTCTTGTCTTGTTTTCGACTGCTCCGATTTTGCATTCTGTACAGATATAGAAGGTAGTTGGGGGACTGAAGTGGAACTTTTTTATTTGTTTATTGACTTTGGAAAGGGTTTTGTTTGGTTTTTTTGTTTAAATGGTGGTAGATTGGCACCACTGAGAATCGAATGTGTTCAATGATTCCAGCAGATTTTACAATGTGATATTTTGTGTATAAATGCTGCCCTAACTATTTGGCCACAGTTGATTTTCTCCAGTTATATACTTCGTAAATTTTTTAATGTTTATCTTTTACTCACATTATCCTATATTAAATTTACGCTTTGGATTCTCTAACACAGGAATTATCCAACCTAATTGACTTTTCGGGCTACTTCGGAAAAACATTATAACTTCGCGGGTTGCACATAAAAATGTGTACCTTTATGTCAGATTTGGAAACAAAAAGCATT
This sequence comes from Trichonephila clavipes, assembly GCA_019973935.1. NCBI lineage: Eukaryota > Metazoa > Arthropoda > Arachnida > Araneae > Nephilidae > Trichonephila > Trichonephila clavipes. The sequence continues at coordinate 208,226 of BMAU01019284.1, read as the reverse complement.
TATAGAGTGAAAATTTAACACAGAATGAATTGTTATTATTGTTTTCATTATTGTTCATGTGTACAGACATAGATAATATAATAATGTTTATATAATACAATAATGCAATGATCAAATAATGTTTAAAATATTACAGTTGCCATTTTCTTGAAAATTATGGTGTTCCTTCTGAATTGGTCTTTCGTTACTGTTGAAATTTTATAGTGCAGTATTCGCAAATGATTAAGTATACGTTGCCCTTTATCTTAACCTTGCTGATTTTTTTTAAACTTTAAAAAAACATTTCTGACTGCCTCTTGCCTTTTGGGCACTCCAAACAGAAAAGCATGAAGAGAAATGAAAGTCACACACACAGAGAATAATATAAGATCCATATTAAAGAATATGCATAATGCGATTCGGAATTTATTAAAAAAGTAATTTATTATATAGAAAAATCAAATGTAACTGTTTGATAAAATATAAATCTATTTTAATCTAAAGAACATTTCTATTATCAAAAATGATTTATTTTAAAACAAGAACAGGTAACTGGCAAATACATTGTAGATTTAAATACATATATACATAAATTTCCCCTCAAATAAATTTCAAAATGAAAAAATGACTTTGAAAACCTGATATTTAAAAATTTTTTAAAAAAAGAGTCGGTGGGCCGCTACTTACGTACTGGCGGGCCACATGTGGCCCACGGGCCGCGTGTTGGACACACCTGCTCTAACGCACCGACTCTTAAACTGTGGTCCGCGGACCCCAGGAAGTACACATCACCTTTCTAGGGGGACCACGAAGCCTCTCATGTAACGTTGAGTTTATCTCTTTTACAAACTGAAAGGTTTCGTGTAAAAATTGAAAGATGCGCCATACTAGAGTAGATTACTAAATAGTCTTCGATGAGGAATTTGTACTAGAACTAGTATTTTAATCAAGAATGTTAAGTCGGGGAGAGTATGTTCCAAGTCTTAGAGGGGGCGCGGTGATCGGTAACTTAAGAATCACTGCTCTAACAGATTCATCCTGATCTATAAATATTGAATATTTACTCTGCTGATGTAAATTCAGTTATATCAATAACAGTTTCATATTTTTTCTTATTTAAAAGGTAATCTCTCATTTCTTTTTTTTTCCTTAAAATCATTTTTTTTTGCTAAAGTTGTGTGGCGAACTTGGCTACCCGAATTTTTAGTTAATAATAGAAAATATTACTTACCTGATACAAGGAGAAGTCAGATAGACGCACTGAATCGGAATATCGTCTTTTCTAATAATCATAGTAAGATTACGAGTCCTATTTCTTTGTTGTTACTGCTAATAATGTCACCTATCTGAGAGTATCAGATGGAGGCCCACAAAAGTTTTCGAGGCAAAGAGGTAGATGCCCGCCTGTCCTTATCCATAGCTTTGAGCAGCATGCAAGGAACAATACGATTCGGCTTGATTTCTCTCAAATTTTGAGGGAGAACACCCTTTTGTAGGTCAGGGGCTTCCCACCTCTTTTCCCTTTCCACAAACCTCACGACGGGATTTGCGGCTTGACAACTGCCTAGAGTACACCTGTGCCGCAAAGGCGCTTAACACTTTTAAAACATGCATGCTTGCTCCGAGATTCTAAATCAGCCCAAAGACACAGAAGTTAGCGTCACTAACCACTATATGGGATGGGCAACTAGTCCTATTCTTCAATTTCTACTATTAGCTCACTCTCTCTATATATTTATTTATATATTTATGCATTTATTTATCCTGTTCAAATTTTAAATCGTTAATAAAATACTTTTTATTCACCCAATCAAGTTCAAATAAATGTATTTAAACTTGTTGTGGATGACACTTGATGTTAATACAGTTTTTCAAATATTAATTAATTAAATGTAATTAAATTAATTACTGATTTTTGACGCAAACTTAGATTCACCCCTATTGGTGTAACGATGTAACTGTTAAAACAAAGACAAAAGTTGGCGTCGAAAACCTGTTTTTCAGCAAAACCGGGTGTGCATTGTTACAACAATGCAGACAAATGCTCTTTTTTCAATTCCTACTATTAGTTCCCTGTCTCCTTATATGTATGTTTATTTATATATATATGACAGGCCCCATGCCTGCTGGTAAAATGAGGAGGGCATCATCTTTACAATATTCCTTTATTACGCTTTCATCATATATAATCTAACATGGCGGACCTTTTGCCGATCAACCGGGTGGTATCAAAACAACATCTCAGCGAGGAGACACCAGCCAAATCCTTTCTAGTATGCGTTCGCCTTCGTCAGCGCTCGTTGCACCTTTTAACAGGCTTATTTACTCATAAATCCTTACGCGATGGTAAAGAGTTCGCTCTATTTTCATTTATTACTTCCTTAATTTTGAACCTAAACTTTTCAAACCTGACATATATATACCTTATTCAAATTTTCAGTCGTTAATAAAATACTTTCTATTCATCCATTCAAAGTAGGAATTCATTTAAAATTTCTTTTTCTATTACTTATTAAGTTTGATAAATGTACCTTGATTTTCTTCAAATTAGCTTTCAGAAAAATGATCTCAATCTTCGTAAGATTTCACTATCAATATCTTTTTTGAGTTAATTTTTCTTGGCTTTAAATAATAAGACTTATTTATACACGTCATGGTTCCTTAACAGGTAGAAGGTTTCTAAAATAAATCAAACAAACAACTCCTAAAAACGTTTTTCTCCCTCGAGATTAGCTGAAAAGAGTGAAGATAACTCGCTGCACAGACTCGTTACTTCCATTTAGTACATCAAAATAGGGGAGCAGTAAGTATTTTGTGTAAACCCTACTTCCCACAATATTGCTTGAATCCTTCGGGGAGACTACTTTTGCTCTACTTCCATTATAACCTTACTTCTCCTGTAATAAATAAATATTTTGTCCTAAAAAATCCAGTTCAGGCAACATTGCAAGTCATGCACAACATTCCTGATAATGTCATTAAAATTTAAACTGGGACCATTAAAATATCTGACAAAGCAGGTGGCGAATTTATATGGATACTCTCCCCATAGGGAAAATTTACTCTGAAGCACCTTAATCCATATTTCTGCTTGTCTTTTAGAAGTGATAGGCTCATTTCATGTGAAGTGATAATGAAATTAGCGTGTTTTTAACCAATCAGTTCAAAAACTCGTGTGACGTCAGGGTTACACGATAAAAGCAATCATGTGTTTCCAGCTGCTCGGTTCATGCACTTTTTTGTTGTCAACTTTTTCCCTTTGCAGAAACTTTCTCTTAAATTATCAACAATAACTACTCAAATAATATAGAAAATGCATGTTGTTTAAAAGTGTATGCCTAAAAAAAGGAAACTTTATTTAATAATTCTAAAATACTTTTGACGATTTTTCCCCCATTACATTTTAACATCTTCACCAATAATAAAATTTTAAATTTTACTAATTGAGCAACTTGCGCAATTAGTTTAATGTCTATTTTGAGTTCAATGAAGATAGAATACGTGTTTGTCTTATCATGTAACCGTCATGAATTGAGCCCATTTATGGTGGACTAGGTATATACCTACCGAGAAGAGATACTCGTATGGTGACCTTTGGATTCTTTCTGATAACCGTAGCTTGTTTCAACACCATGCCAATTAGCTCCTTGTAGGCTACAAAACCAGTTTATCTATCCTATGCGAGTTGAAACTTATATTGCTAAACTACGATATCCATTTTCAGAGCCCCTTCCCGCAATCAAATGGTGGACAAATCAACAAAGAGAGGCTATAATCTTCTAACTTCTTCCTCTTTCTTTCTGGAGTTATACTCGTTGAAAAAAATCACAACATTTTGTGGAGTGCAGAGCGACTTTTACTCATTTTCATGTAGGTCTGGTTTGTGTGACAAACGCTCTCAGCCTGCAGTCGCGTATTGCCAGTGATCACATCAAGTGTCTCTCTGAGAACACAAAGATTTCCTCCCAGTTGTGTCAAGCGTTAAGTTCACCAGACATGGCTTGAGTTGTTTGCCTTCTTTCTGGGAATGGCATCTGTACGGATCCTCTTCTTGTGCTCAACTTTTATAGAGACAACGGTCTTATGGATTTTGTCTGAATTCGTCAGTCTCCGGTTAATTAGCAGCAACCATTTCGGAATTTCTGGAAAACTCACGTTCCGAATTTACAGTTGATTTCATGCCTCTCCGAATTTTTTCTGCATGCGCAGAAGAGTTTGGCAACTTTTCTTTTAGTATTTTTCTATAGATGTGTTCAACAATTGTTTCCTTTTATGAATGTAATAAGTAGTAAAAAAAACCCATTCTTCTCAGGAGAGAATTTTGAAATGGAACTCAAAAACCCGGAAGAATAAGATTTACTGTTCACGAATAAAATGCGGAGGTCTCCACCAAAGGACCCATTTCCTGTTAGGGAACTATTAAGATCTCAACGAGTACGTAGTTCCGAAAGGGAAAATATCCCACACTGGACAATCCGACGCTAATGTTCTAAGGCAAGACAACCTTTAACATCCCTTTATCCAGCCAACAAAGAGATGACTAGTCCCGCCAATTTCTGGCTTCAAAGTGCACCGCAAGAGGGGTGATAAGGACCAATACCCAAATAGTAATCCCGGCTACGTCCAAACAGAAGCGTTTCTGATTTGCGTGAGTCTTCGAAGGACGGGACGTATTCGATCTTTACAGAGACACGAAAAGGGGAAACCAAGGAGCTTCATAGATAACAAAGAGATTTCTACATGCTTCAATACTCTACGAAGCTTCTACACGTTTAAACAATCTACGACGCCCCAACATACTTCAAAAAGCTCTCTCTCCGATTGATTTCCAGATTAGCTTGGATTCTGTTGCACTTACAGTGACCTATCAAGATTCCTATCAACGAGCATCTCAATGTCGTCATAATGCAGCCTTTCACAGGAGTAATCTGACCATAACAACGACTTCAACAGTCCTGCTTCTCAGCAAATGTAACGATCTACAAAAGATTTCCATGAAAAAAATATTGTTTAGAAGCAAAAATGGACCGTAGCTTAAGGTATCCGACTACTTGCGACAACTTTTTTTTGAAAAAAAAGGAGATATGGAGATCTTTTTGTGATTTTTATATGTATTTAGTATATTTTAAGGAAAAAATCCTAAAATTGGTAAAAGAAAAAAATTATTATTATTAAAATGTGTGGGAAAAAACTAGTAAAAATGTACGAAAAATTACATAAACGGGGCCCGCTCTGTGCAAAGATTTTATGAACAAATTCTCAATTTTTCAATTTTGATGTGTTACTTTGTTATTCCTGTTTGAAGTGACCTTCAGGATAAGAGATATTTTAATTTTTACAAAAACTAGAGCACTTTATCTAAGTCATTATACGAAATTGCTTAAAAAAACATTGACTATATTCATGTAAAGAACTGCAAATTTTGAAATAAAACAGTTATTGATAAATCTGAAGATCAAAACACTTCTACTGTTATGCAGAACATAAGCAAAAAATTTCAGCTAATTATTTTCAAAACTTTTTGAGCAATCGCGGTCCCCGTTTGAGTTTTTCGAAAAAAACACATTTCGAGTAAAACGCATTTTAAAGTTTGACAGCTTGTGTAAAGTTATGGCATTTACTTTTACTAAAACGCTTGTAGTTTTTGTTCTAGTGAAGGGAAAATAAAGGACTTGGTATTGTTATTAAGTTAATAAAATGGTCTATAAAATAAAGTCATAAAAAAATTTGCCAATTTTTGAAAAAAATCATGGTTTTAGGGTAGTCGGATACCTTAACATGCCACAGAGCTGTGTGCAATGGAATCTTCCATTGCCAAAAGAAAATATCTTTGAAAAACATTGAACTCGCTCCTTTGATTGTATAATTCAATATTTGCCTAAGATCCACTAATTGATATTTCCCCCTTTCTTTTATTTAAAAAAGATACCAGATGCTGAAGCCATATTCCATATAAATCAGATCAATATACTTCCGGATGGAGCGTTTGAAAAATGAGAAATTGAAAGACGACTAAAAAAATTCGAGCTAATTAGTTTTCATGCTCGAAATAAATTCAGCAAGCTTAAAAAACCAGTATTTCTCAGGTGGTGTAAGAATCATATTCCTAAAACATTTTGATCGATAGTAAAATCACAAAATGTGTCAAAAATCTACAGCAAATTTGCCAAAAAATCTTTTTGAACTACACTTTATTATTGTGCATAGTTTCATTTTTCCCTATAATTCCGAATTTTACATAATCTCAGTATAAGCCGAGAATGCATTTTTTCTTCAAAATTTTTTCGAAAACCCGTATATAAACCTTAAAAAATCTTGTAGTTTTCAATCTTGTCACCTTGAGGGTGAAATTGTTTTCTAGTGAGTAAAATAGGAGGAATATTTTTCATATTAATTCATGTAAAGTAAAACGCCAGACGTCAACGACAACAGCTTTATTTCTAGCAATTTTTTTGGTAGCTAACACATTTGTTACCATTTATTAGTTATCTTATGCACTAATATATGCTAGTCTTGTTTTCTGCGGCATTTTTGTTTTATTTTTTGTTTAGAAATTGCAGTCAAAATCGCTTAAAACGAAACTGAAGGGACTGAAATATTTTTTCGTGTTAAACCATATTGCAAAAAAGAAAAAAACCCATATATTTGACAGAATTAAGTTTATTATTTTATGTTATTTACATAGATATGTATATATGCATATATTTAATAAAAATCAATGAAACAAATACATTCACAAGAACTTAAAATAAAATTTAATAAAATTTCAAATTTTTATGAAAAATAAAACATTTTTTGATTTTTTCGAAAATAATCTGATGTGTTTCCTTGTATTGTCCTTTTTAGGATCAAATTGTCAGCAAATTGTTCGATATTCTCCATTTTGTTATTTATTTCAGCACTGGAATGTGCGTTTAATAACTGCTCATACTTTTCATGATTTTCCTCATTTCAGATGATTTGGGAACAGGAACTGCATTATTCATTTCTTTTTCATCGTTGGAATCTGTATCAATGATATTTTTTGAGTTTTAAACAAACTCCAGAATGTCTTTGTCTGAAATACTTGGGGCTGTACACACATTATCATAATCTACTGCAATGCATTCTTCTGATGACACAAAAGGATAATCCAATCCGACTGGTGTTTTTCGTATTTTGTTCATTCCCAGAAGGGAAATCTTTTCGTTTTAAGCGATTTTCGTTCCGTGTTAAGTAGTATTTTGTCTGGACAGTTGTATTATTTCGTGTTAATCGATATTTTGTTTAAACGCTTTCACTTTAAATGTATTTCTACTGTACGTATGGGATATACAGTCGAACCTCTAACTTAACGAACCTCTATATTGCGAATTTTTCCATATAGCGAACTTTTTCCAGGAACCTTGAACATTTCACGATTTTCTTCTTAAAATAACCTCTTTATATAAAGCGAAGTGCATTTTATATATGACGAACTTTTTGATTTTTGATTCAATTTTTTTTCTCCCTATTTTTGAAACTATTTTCTCTCACAAATTTTATGGTGGTCATAAATCTTGAACTGGTTTTATTAGATCCTAACGCGCCGAGAGCAATAGAGTTCTGGATGTTTCATCCAAGAAGTGCAACATTTAACAAGAATTGACCAGTTCACAAGAAACATCTTTGATGTCCCCTTTCACCTTCAATGGAGTTGTCCCATGTTCTAGTTATACACTGCTGGACAATTGCTAAGGACGGATAACACTATCATCCATAGCAAACACAAAATGAAAGGAAGCAAAATGTCGAAAATTAGAATAAGTGCGGGATATTAGTAAGAAGAAGTATGAGTATGCAAATTTTTTTCCACGTCTGTTCATCACGTGATAGCGTTCCTAAGAGCTTTAAAGGTTTTGACGCGTGTGGACAGTTGTTGTTTCAAGTCAAAGTTTTACAGGAAAGGTTTAATAGACGAACTTAAAATTTTTGGCATGTCTTCCCGACATCACATAGACGATTTTATGCGTGGCCGAATTATTGGAAAGATCGAAGAAGGGCGAAAAATAACAGATGTTGCCAGGGAGTTCGACATCGCTCACAGCGTTGTTTCACGGCTGTGGAAATCATTTAAAACTGCTGGAATGTGTAGTAGACGGCACGGGGAGGTCGTGTTAGAAGTACGACGCCTGCAGAAGACAGATATATCGTCCTATCAGCAAAAGGAACAGGCGCACCACAGCTCAGCAGGTGGCAAATCAGTTTCTTGCTGCCTCAGGAAAGCAGATCTCCCGAAAAACTGTTGCCAGACGTTTGAGGGGAGGAGGACTATACGCACGCAGACCTGTTGTGTGTGTCCCATTGACCAGACAGCACCGTACTGCCCGTTTGCAATGGTGTCGTGAGCATCACAATTGGACTGAACAGGACTGGGCATGCGTACTATTCTCAGATGAGAGTAGGTTCAGTCTGTCATCGGATTGTAGACACCAACTGATCTGGCGCGAGAGTGGTACTGCTTATCGTCCAGAAAATATCCTGGAAAAGGACCGATATCCGACATGCAGTATCATGGTGTGGGCCGGCATCATGATCAATGGCCGCACGCGCCTACATGTGGTTGCGAATGGGACTATAACGGGCCAACGATACATTGATGAAGTTCTACTTCCTCATGTTCGTCTTTTCCGTGGTGCTCTCGGTGATAAATTTGTTTTTATGGACGACAGCGCAACATGTCATCGAACACTCGCTGTTCAGGATTGTCTAGACAGCGAGGGCATTCGACGTCTCGTATGGCCAGCGCGTTCTCCAGATCTAAACCCCATTGAAAATGTGTGGGATGCTTTGGGGAGGCAAGTTGCTGGTCGAAACTATCCTCCGACAAACAAGAACACCCTCATCCGTGCATTCACAGAGGAATGGGATAAATTGCCTCAACAGCTGCTGGATAATGTTGTGCAAAGTATGGTACGACGTGTGGAATGTTGCATCACACTCCACGGTGGACATATCCCGTACTGATACCTTTCTTTAAGGTGCCTGCTGACTTTTAGATGCATTGTTCCATTTCTCCGTACGCAGATCAAATGAACATTTTTTTTTCTTTAAGATGTTTCACAGCTTTTGTACTTTCCAGAACAATAAATATTTATTCTAATGTCTGAACAGTGTGGCAACTATATTTTATCCTACTAGGCCTCATGTCTCGCTTAATGTTATGCTACATAGCAATTTGTGATCCGTCCTTAGCAATTGTCCAGCAGTGTAAAATAATATATATTTAATATTACTTGTGTGTTTTAAATAAGAGAATGTTCTTAAAATTCGTTAATTTTAATATATAAAATTATTTTCTTAGCATTTAAAATACAGTAAGTTCGACATTCTTTTTTCTTGTTTTCCTTGCAGTTTTCCTTTTCTTCTTTTTTTGATGGGTAAGATATATAAAATAAACATATTGTTACGTAGATCCGAGATCGTGGATTTTACGCAAAACAACCACAAAGAAAATAAACAGTTCTTTAAGAGCGATGCGAACTTATTATCAAAAATCCAATCCTTTAATTACAGGATTCAGCAGCAATATTCACAGAGTAAATCTCCGAAGGTCTTCACACCTTCAACAGCAATCAAACACAATCTGCAGTGTTTAAAATACACGTAAGTAAAAGATAATTCACAAGCACAGCCGAGCTAATCGCCAGTCAAAACAATTCTCACTACTCGCGGGTTTAATTAAGACTGACTGGTTGCGGCTGGCACTCTTATTTATAAGCGCGGCAGAAATTTTCAGAAATATAAACACTCGTGTCATCGAGCGTGACGTTAATAAAGTGATCCACTACTTTCTAGAAGAATTCAGAGGGTTCCAAACTCGCCAACAGGGTGCCAATGACGCCAAAATGGCCACCAAATTTGACAAATTGTTCGCCAAAAATGATGCCAACTTGGCTCTACCACCAAGATTTCGCCAAGTTCTTATTTAATCGCCATTATAACGGAAGGGGCGGCATTGCTTGTGAATAGTACATTTTTAACATGAAATAAACATTACATAGAGTAATATAAATGCATTAAACACCAAAGTACAAATTATTTATAATATTTGCACATAATTTGTAACAATGTATTAATTTAAAAACGGTATAAATCGTTTTTAGTACGTTAAATTTTTTAATGCATAGAGCTTACGAATTTAAAATTTGTTTTATGTGGGTTTATAAAGTATATTAAAAGTTGAACCTCTGTATAACGAATTTTCCATGTAACGAATTTTTGTCCGGGATTCAGCAACTTCGTTATATAGAAGTCCGACTGTATTTAAGAGATCCACTCTGAACAAAGTCGAATTGTCAAGAAAAATTTGGAATTAATATCTTAATTTCATTTGATTTTTTTCTGAAAAATCTCTTAATAATTTTCCTTCCTTATGTTATTTTGATCACCGTGGACTCATTTAGGGAATCGATACTTATTTGACGAAACACACGAGTACTGAGTGAAAATCATTCAGAGTGATGTCATAAAATATATCCTTAATATCTGGTGGTCTAACCACAACGAATAATAAAAGAAGGGTTCTGGAGCTGAAAGTGGTACTGTAATTCCCTTCGTAGTGGGCGTTTTTCGGTTGTCAGTTCTGCCTGTCTGTAGGACGGGAGCCCTGTCAACAGATAACAAGAACTCCGAGGGAATGAGGGCGGGAAAGAGGGCGATCAAACAACTGCGCCCCATTGTTTGCCCTTCGCATTTCGGCACGCCCTCCCATGCTCAGGACAGGAAGATTCACGGTTTTTTGAATCAACGGATCACGCAAAAAATAGAACATTTCCGACATATTTCGTAGAACATATTGGAAAAATTCCAAGGAGCAACGAAAAAAAAAAGAGATTTTGATAACACTTAAGAAGATAAGTTTAGAAAAAAAAATTGGAGCATGGTTATACGATACACTTTGGATGGATTATTGTAAAAATATATCTCGGTTCGAAGGTCGCGGGTGTGAGAGGGTTCGAGGAAGAATCAGACATGATCATAAAATAGCTAATTTTATTTAATCTTTAGTACTTAACGAAAAATACTCTTTTATGACCTAACTGTGGGAGCAATATGGAATCTCTTAACCCGTAATCCGGTAACTAAGTTATGGAAGTTGCAACTCCCAGTATGATCTTTCTTGAAGCCCGATAGTATGGTCAGCTCCCAGTTTGGTTACTTAACCACTTCCTGTTAGATTCTCCTTCGAATATTAACCTATTCAGGACCATGATCACATTTATGTGATCACTCTAGGGAACAAGGCATATGTAATAGTGCGTTTTTTCCGTTCTGAGACACGTGAACACATCGGTGTGATCTTAATTTTTAACTTATGGAAATTGGAATGATTATAAACTATGAATTTTTTTTCTCGACGTATTTTATTAAAAGGAATGATTTTATATGAATTTTTAAATGGAATTAGGCTCATCAGGAAAATTCTCCCAGACCTGAAGGGGTTAATTTTAAGATAAGCGACCAACAGTCACACTGTTTACTAACTCTTGGAATTCAGCTTAACGACCAACGCTTAACATTAACTCGCCTACTTGCACTTAAATAGTAGTTACATTTGCATAAAATCACTTCATATCTACGCAAAGCGGTTTTTAAACTAAAATCACTGTTAAAGAATATTTTCCCCAAGAAGATTAGTAAAAGACCCGAATTGGAACCGTTACAAGTGTTTGAGGGTAATGGCTGTGAGCGACATTTGTATAGTGTAATGCAGCCTTCGAGCATAACGATTATGTTAGTTACAGGAAAAACGGAGAATAATAAAGTTTTTTTTTTAAAAAAAGGCTGAAATATATTGATAACTTCATTTGGATATTTGATTGATTGATTGATAGTTTAACATCGTTGTCGCTGACTATTTATTAGCTCGGAAGTAATAAGAGGGTTATTTGCCACACATTGATATTGAAAGTTATCATTCTCATAAGTTATTACCTTTAGTTGTTTGCTATCTGTAATTAATTATTGTTTGATTATAGTAAAGTACACTGCTGGCCACCGTAAATGCAACATACTGAAGGAAACATGCAAATAACATGATATTTACAACATGTATTAGCGGAGGTGAGATATGAAAATGATTAGAATTTCAGCGCATACAAACATCACGCGCGCCGGTGGTGCTGCCTCAAAGCGCTATTTAAGGCTTGGAGATTTCGACGATATCAAGTTCGGCAATTGTGTTTTCTAGTGGTTTTTTCAAAAAACGATCAGTTATGTCTCGTAGAAAAGAGCGATCAGCTTTTGATCAAGTATTCGAGTTCGACAGAGGAAAGATAGTGGCCTACCGAGATTGTGGATTATCTTTCAGGGAAATCGGTAGTCACGTTGGACGAAACCAAACAACTGTAATACGAATATCTGACCGTTGGGTGAATGGTTGCGACGGACTCACGTGGTCGATCGCATCCACCTCAGTGCACCACTTCACGTTAGGACAGGCAAATTGTGCGCATGTCAGTGACGCATCGCTCAGTCACATCACGAATCATAGCACAGCACATTGAGTCTGTCCGCTAGACGTCCATTGCTTGATCTACCCTTGACGCTGAACCAAAGACGTCTCCGTCGCCAATGGTGCGATGAAAGAAGGATGTGGGCGGCAGAATGGAATGAAGTTGTCTTTACTGACGAGTCACGCATCTGTCTGCAACACCACGATGGTCGGATTTGAGTCTGGAGACACCGTGGAGAGAGGATGCTGAACAGCTGCGTTATGCACCACCACACTGGTCCTGCACCGGGTATTATGGTATGGGGTGGTATTGGATATCACTCTCGCACTTCTCTAGTACGCATTGCCGGTATTTTAAACAGCCAGCGCTACATCTCCGAGGTGTTGGAGCCAGTTGTTCTTTCTTACCTTCAGGGCTTGGCCACAGCCATATTTCAACAAGATAATGCGCGACCACACTTGACACGCATTGTCCAAAGGTTCTTCGTCAATCACCAGATTGAATTGCTTACCTGGCCGGCTCACTCTGCAAATATTTCGCCGATAGGAAACACGTGGTCCTTGGTTGCTCAACGATTGACCCAGATTACACCCCCAGCTGCCACACCAGATCAACTTTGGCAACGTGTGGAAGCTGCTTGATCTGCTGTACCCCAAGAAAACATCCAAAGTTCCTTTAAATCAATGTCGAGGCGTGTGGCAGCGGCGTGTGGCATCTCCAATAATGGCGACTACTCTGGTTACTGATTCTGGCAGGAATTACACTTAACAAAAGTCTATAAATTTAATTTTTTGATACTTTTGGTCAACATGTTATCTACAAAATCAATGTTGTTGTGCTATCTCTTTTCTTTCTTGGTGTTGCATTTACGGAGGCCAGCAGTGTATATATGATTCGTTTGTAACTGAATATTGTGCAGCTCTTTCTCACCCATGTTTTGTGGCCTAATGGTGAAAGCCACGGACTTGTGGCTAGCATATCAGGATCTATTACCGCCGATGACCCGGTGAGCATGGGGGTCGATATGCGTTGAATATGTAGGGCAAAGGTGTCAAACTCAAAGGCTGACTTGGGTCAAATAAATAAAGTTTTACTTAAAGTGGGTCGCAAAGAAAATTGAAATTCATAGAAACGTAGGATTCTTTTGAATAATACATTATAATAAACGTATATAAAAGTTCAAGAAAAAATTTAATATTCACGTCCTGACACTTGATATCTCTTTTATGCTACTATTTTTCCTATTTTGGGAGAAATTTTGATATTTTATTATATGTTGTTAGGTGCCAATACATTAAACGAGCCGCAAAAATGCTCGTTGTGAGCCGCGAGTTTGTCGCCACTGATATAGAGACTCAAATGTCCTCTCGTTGGTGGGATGTGGAAGTTAGGAGAGAGGGTGCAAGCTCAGGTGTCGTCCTCGTCACCTGGCCGATGGTCAAAATTATGAAGTCTGTCACCAATATACCTCGTGTTGCTTTTGCGACGTAAGCTCACTCTTTCTCAGTTATGTAAAGAATGAGAAATAATAATGCTTAAAGAATGCTAAAAAATACATTAATAATTTCATACACATTTAATTGATTGGTTGATGGTTTATTAAACATTGCCCTCGATTGTGCGATTATTCGTGACAAGAATTGATAGCCGTCCTGTTGCCAGCGGGCAAGGGGACCGGAGCATATTGCATAGCGCAACCACCTTTGATCTTCTGTCAGTGCATGCGGTTCCCACCATGCTGCGATTTTGCGTAGGTGTAGCTCATTACGCAATATCCTGTGGACGGTATGTTTTTCGATACCACTTGCCCTCTCTAACTCTATTAGCGTCCATCGTGTGACTTCATCGTTGGGCTGGCACGTGCCAAGTCGGTCCGCACACTAACTGGTAGTTCCGAACGTTACTCATCACTGGTTGACACACGTCCTTGTTGAAACTTTCCTACCCACCGTGATACTGTACGGTATGGTAGAGCATTATTTCCAAGAGCTTCTACTAATTCTCTGTGACATTCCATCGCATTTCTTCTTTGGAGAACGGCTCTTTTGAAGTAAGCGCGCTGATCAATACGGGTTACTTCCATCTCACACAACATTCACCAACTGACTGATTTCACAGCCCTCGCTGCGCTACTACCAGCTATCACAGAGCCGTTGTTTTGCATACACAATATGCCTGCAGAACTTCCACACGACACATATTCGTCCATATATTTGTGATCCGTTCACATATCTACAAGAAAAAAAATAGTTGCTATGACTTACGCCCCACCCCTCGTATATACATATACATATATTTATATACATATAATACAATTGTATTTAATTCCATCTAAACAACTTCCTAATTCGTAATGGTCCTGGCCTTTAGGACTCGCGTGTAAATAATTAACTAGCTTACCTGCATAACGGGATAATTGTAACCATATCTCTTGAAAATTAAAAGCTCTCGTTTTTAAAGTAAGATTATATCAGAACCCCTATAGAACGATGTCTTTCCACCAATCATAGTATCCTTCCACGAAAATCACGTGGATTCCAAGATTTCCTGTTGCCGCTTCATATAAAAGCATCAAGGTGTGACAAACCTATACGGAACTTTATCACTAACCTTCTGAGTCGTCCTTTTTAGGGAAATTTAATTCCCCTACCTATTTCCAATCAGCTCCAAAAAGAGGACAGGATTCCTTGTTATGCAGATTAGATAAAGTATTTAAGTCAAACGGAATAGTAAAGCAAAAGGCAGTAGGAGAGAGAGATTGAAGCAGGAAGGTATAACGGTGAGGTTAGATTTTTAGGTGGATAAATCTCAGGAAGAGCTGAGCTGCAGTGTGGTAAATATTGATTTATATTTTACAGTCTCGTTGAAGTTTTATATTAGAAGTGAGATTAAAGTTAAATGTTCAATAGGAATATTATTGAATATAAATCTGGGATCTCTTTTTTATCGCGGTAATCTCTGCGTGATCGATATTCTAATTGTTAATTAATTGGATCATTAAATATTTAAGTTTATTTAAAGGAAAGTCCCTTTTTAAACCTCATATAACTATTTAGATATATTTGTTAATAAGTCTTTGATTCTATTTGGAAAAGATAACCAAATAAAGAAAGTTATTTATAAAAATGGCTACTGGCTCTTATCTGACTTCAAATTATTCTCGTTCGCAAAGTGAGATCCAAGGGGAGATCTTCACAAAGGTACTGTAAAAGCGCTCTTTTGTCTTCATGATATCCAGTTGCATGTTTGCTGTTTGAAATGTCCTTCTACATCAGTAAATACAATTAAAAAAGCAGCAATCCTCCTCAAGTACGCCACGACGACATAAAATTAATACTTAATAATCAAGAAAAAATCTACTCAGTGAAGGGTATTTAATCTATACAGTGGGGTGGGCCACAAAAGTGTTCATACACTTGCAATTTCTTATAAAATTTAATGTTTTCGAGTAATAAAAATTAATATATTGTAATTGTAATTTGTAATGATATCTGAAATTTATTCTTAATGGAATAACATAATTAATTTTTTAAAAAATAGTATAAATATTTTTTTTAAAATTAATTATCAAAAAGCTACTAAAAAATTACGCCTCAAAAGTCTTCGTACACTTGACAAAAATCTCAACATAGCTTTAACTATTGCATTTCTTTCTTAATTTAATACTTAGTAGGATATCTTTTAGTGTTTACATCTTTTAAATGTCTTGGTATAGATTTAATCATTTTTTTTTGTAATTTCTGCATCGATTTTCCTCCATTCTTCTGTGATTATTGTTTTTACTTCCCATTTTGTGTTTATTTGTCACGGTTTCTTTCTTTTTACATCAGAATATCACCAAAGATGTTCTACTGGGCTAAATAAATTTTTGAGGAGGTGCTTTCATAATTTGAGGGAAGTTATAGAGACACCAGTGGCGTACAATGAGAGCAGTGCACTTGGCGTCATTACCATGTTAAAAATTAAGCAGTCTCCAATATCTAAATTTTAGGCGTATAATTTAAAATTTCTCTTTAAAATAATTAAATAGAGCTCATGATTCACAATATCAACAAAAAATACCAAATTACCAAGTTTTGCGCCCATTTACACCCCCACGCCAGGACACCTTCACTTCCATTCTGAAGCATGGAAGTGAAAGTGTTCTTGTTCCACATAAATTCATGGGATTAAACTCCTCATTTTTTGATTTACAAGCTATTATAGGCCCATTGGAACCAAAAATGTGGAATTATCTGCCATCCCAATCAATTTGATGTCAATTTTGAATTTTCTGAATCTTAATTCCAAGAATCTAGTTTGATCAATAAAACATGAAGGTAGAAGTGTTCTTGCGTGGGGATGTATATCGGCCACAAAACTTGATAATTTGGTATTTTTTGTTGATATTGTGAATCATGAGCTCTATTTAAATATTTTAAAGAGAAATTTTAAATTATTCACCTAAAATTTGGATATTGGAGACTACTTAATTTTTAACAGGGTAATGACGCCAAGAGCACTACTCTCATTGTACGCCACTGGTGTCTTTATAACTGCCTTCAAATTATGAAAACACCTCCTAAATCACTTTATTTAGCCTAGTAGAACATATTTGGTGAGATTCTGATGTAAAAAAAGAAAACGTGACAAATAAACACAAAATGGAAAGTAAAAACAATAATCACAGAAGAATGGAGAAAAATCGATGCAGAAATTACAAAAAACTGATTAAATCTATACCAAGACATTTAAAAGATGTAAACACTAAAAGATATCCTACTAAGTACTAAGTTAAGAAAGAAATACAATAGTTAAAGCTATGTTGAGATTTTTGTTAAGTGTACGAAGACTTTTGAAGCGTAATTTTTTAGTAGTTTTTTGATAATTTAAAAAATATTTATTTTATTTTTAAAAAAATAATTGCGTCATTCCATTAAGAAAAAGTTGCAGATATCATAAAAAAATTACAATTACACACAATATATTAATTTGTATTGGCCAAAAACATTAAATTTTATAAGAAATTGCAAGTGTACGAACACTTTTGTGGCCCACTGTATATATACACTGTGCGTGCGGAAAGAGCAGTCGACAACTCAAATTATTTGAATAATAGATTCATTAATAGACGAAGATGAACAGCTGACTACGTAAAGACAAATTGACGTAAATGCACAAGGAAATATTATAGCAGGTTATACACAATGGTAGTAATCACATTCGTTATAAATAAGCGTTACAACTCTCTAAACAGTTCCACTGGCATGGAACTCTGACAGATGAATATTCAATATCTTCTGAACCGACCTTGTTTCAAAGATCCATCGTGGGAGTTTCTAGAAGGGTCGATCCAAGAGATTTCTCGATGATTCTCTGGCGATATCGTATTTTTTGCCTCATTCGTCGCAAATTTAGTAACTTTAGTCGCATCTTCTGTGGTTGTTGTCATCTTGTTATTCAAGTTCACGTTGAAAAACGAACATTGCCTGTAATACTCAGTTTTCCCTCAAGGTGACATCACTGCAGGGAAAACAACATATGCGGCTTTTTTTATAATGCAAACTTCTATTGTATATGTGATTAATTGTGTGGGATCCAAAATTTTCGATGAATACTGATGACTTAATTGTAGATGACTTCAAGTAGATTTAGTTTTTTTTTCTCGTTTTATATCTCTTTTAAGATCTTTTTCACACCTAAGGACAGATATTATCATTTTCAATTTCGACTTAATCCTATTAACATTAGAAAATTTTTGCAAATAAAAAATGAAAGATTGTGCATTAGCTAATTTATTCTGAAAATCAGGATGATATATTGTTAATTGCCCCGGGGCGAAGAGGAAAGTAATAAAAAATAGATTATGCTTTTATGCAAGTATTATGGGATCCATTGGAAATCATAAATTTTATACGAAGGATTTATTGATTTGTACGTCATAATTTTTTGTCGTAAATTCTACGTGAAATATGAATTTAATGGAACCAGGACATGCTCGAAAGAGTAAAATGCCAAAATTAAGACCCTTTGTTTATGAGACATATATCATTTAAAATTTCCAATAGAGCTTAGATTTTTTTATGTCTATAATAAAGATAATTTAATTATTCTGTAGAACTACAAAATAACTTTTTACTCTAAAAGTTTTTTTTTACTACTTAATTTAAGTAATACATAATTTTTGAGAACTCGTAATATATACTTATGTTTAGGTACCATTTTTTAAAAAAGTATCCTTTTTTTATGCAAAATATTTTTTACACATATATAAAACAATACATAAAATACAGTGAAACCCTTTTTTTAGTAAAATTTTAGTATAGTTTCTTTAAAAAAATTATGAAACTTTGAAATTTTTTTATTTTTCTGCTTTTTTTATGCATAAAACAATTTTTAAAAAATTAGGCACTATCTTAATAGAAAAAAAATTAGGTTCACTATATGCATAGGCACCTTGTATAGAAGTATAAAAAATCAGGAATCATACAGTGCAATAGTTTTTTTTAAAAATGTACCTAAATGCAAAAAAATATGCTTTTGAGAAAAAGTGAAAAAACTAAAAAAAACAATATTTTCTTATATTATACACTTAATTAGTATTTCCTTGCCTATTTTTATATGACTAATAATAATCCTTAACCATTTTCTAGAGTTACAGAAGTAATTTTAAATTCATATGTTTTTCTTCCCTTTGTTTTAGTTAACATGAACATAATTTTCGAGATCTTGTAATACATATTTTCATGTATAGGTACCATTTCTTACAAAAATATTCTTTGAATATACAAAAAAATTTACAAATATATATAAAGTAACATATTAAACATAATGAATCTGTTTTTTAACTAATTATATTTATATAATTGCATAATTTCTTAAAAATAATCATAAAACCTTAAAATTATGAAAATCTTAATTTTCTTTTTTTTTACATATAAAATCAATTTTAAAAAATTAGACACATACTAAAAAGATATTTTGTTCACTGTATGCACATGTATCCTGTTTAGATATATAAAAGGTTTCAAACAATATGCTACAATAGTTTTTTAAAGTGTACCTAAATTTAAAAATATTAAACATTCGAGAAAAAAATATAATAAAACTTAACAAAAAATTTCTCCTTACATTATAGATTTGATTATTTCCCTGCTTGGTATTCATTTTCTTCATCTAAATTCTGTTTATCCATTTTCCTTTTTAAAGACCTTTTATTTCTGGCTTCCAATGACACTTTATTTACTATACGTTCAGCCTCAAAAATTCGTTTGTTATCAATTATAAGTAAGGCACGTTCCGTGTTGTATCCTGGTTTAATGCCCAGAGCTTCAAAGACTTTTATCCTACTTACATATCCATCGTTAAAACAAATTACAGCATCCATAATCCAAATTTCAAAGTTTCAATGACAACAAAAACTGTTTTAGGAATTCGCTCCCAAATACATTTGTTAAAACTTTCATTGGGATTTTGTGTTTTTCCATGAAGGCACTTTTTCAATAAGTCCTTCTCTGTGAGATCCCGAAACACTTTTTTCACTTTCAATAAAATTGACTCAGGTAAAGAATGCTTGTGAATATAAAATTCCCCCGTAACAATGCTACGGTTATAACCGCACCAGCTATCCTCACCAAGAGGACACAAAGCGTGTTGAGGATTATCCTCAGTACTTAGTTTATGAAAATAAATAGCCCATATGGCTCTTCATGTCCTCCACAGATGACAAATTTTTACGGATTGCTAGCCCATAATAATGTTGGATTTGCTTCTTTTATAGTAAGAAATCCTTTTGAGTCCCCATCACCAAGATACTGCGTATAACATGCTTTTCGTGATGTTTCAGATCGCTGAAATATACTTAATACTCCCCGACATTCCATTCCCCCACTGAATCCTTCGTAATTTTTAGCACAATTTTCACATGGTTTTTTTTACCCTTACATGAAGAACAATATTTTATGAGAGCATCAAAGTCGATAACCTTTCCGTTCTCAACAGACGTAGCACATACAACTCCGTTCAATGAAGAATAGCCTCTTTTATGCCATGTGCCATCCACAGCCACAGCTATATTTGAATTATTATCATTCGCTATGACTGCTTCGTGAACAGCTGCATTCATCGAGTCTTCACTAATTGTTTTTAAAACATTTAAAAACAAAGAATTATGGCGTTCAAACTTTGCAGGTGGTGGAGGCAAATTCATGAGCCCACAGAATATTCGAGCAGCAGCTCCACCTTTTCCAATAGCTCTCATTCCATATGTCAATCTTGGGTTAACATCATAACATTTATTTGATATTTTTGATGACATTGTACTCGTCGATTCTTCACAGTTGTGACAAATTATTTCCAAACTCACAGCTAAACCTCTACGACTTTTTAAATCTTCTCTCAGCTCAATTTTCTCTGAAGAACAGCAATATTTACAACATAAGAGATTTTTCATAAGGGAAGATAATAAATCCAGTTCAACGATTATGTTTACATTTTGAGAATCTTGTTCTTTTAGTAAATCCGGTATTTTAATTTTTCTCCTAGAAGCACTTTCCACGGAATTCAAAAGCAATTCTTCAGTCGATTTAGACTTTTTATGTTGATTGTTACTATACTTCCTTCTGCCAAATTTTTTTATTCTTGGCATAATTACTCGTTTAAAAAAAGTTAAGATACTTTTAAAATCTTATGAATATTAATAATTATAAGTATAAAATAAATATTTCTTACGAAAATTAATGTAAAATTAAGTAGTTGTATGCCACAAGAAACTTCGGAATAGACGAACTCGGTTCAAAACATTGCCATAAACCGAAATTTAAAGTAAGAAATTTTGTCACACAGCTTGGAACAATAGCTCACGCACAAGCGTGGCTAAAAGTAGCGGGGTTAACATTCAAACGAAAAAAACAATCAAAAGTTAATATAGATAAAACACAGGGGAAACTACATATTTAAAGTTCAAAGGGGCGTGTCAAAAGGGGCGTGGTCATTTATTTACATTTTTATTTTTCATATTTTAGGGCTATTTTATCAACAAACATATAAGTATTATACATTTTTAGATTCAGAAAAATAAGCACTAATTTTTAGAACTAAAATTGAAAAATCGATTATTTGAAAGTATATGATGTCCCTGTTCTCTTAATTATAGCTCTTTTTTCAGTCGTTTGAAGAAAACTATCCATTGTGAAAGTTATTAACTACAATTGATTTATATTCTTCATGCATTTTTCTAATTTAGTCATAGTAATTTGAAAGAGAAAAAGATAAAACCTAAATTAAAATATTAGTATTTCGCGTTTTGAAATTACTCTAAGAAATAAACACACATTTCTTTTCATAAATAGAACCAAAATAAATATAAATGAAACAAATATTAATTTCTATTCGTGACTAATAATAATCTAGGGTTGTAATTTAAGAAGTATTTGTATCCTCGGACACAAATACTTCTTAAATTACAACCCTAGAAGTCATGGTAACGAACTCGTGGCCGGCGTGTCATGAGTTCAAGCCCTAGTGTCACTGAAGCCCGCGGCGTAAACCTTTATCTACCGCATTATGATTTAATGCAGTTTTTTTCATGCAATATTTTTTTTGAATCACTACATTGAAAATTAAGGGATATACAAAAACAAAATATTCAACTTTGGTAAATTTAAGTAGTTGGAGCTAGTTAGTTAACTAAAGATATTCAACTGTAAAATTATTTATATGTACTGTTCACTTAAAATAAATAGTCACAAATCGTTTTCTAAAAACTTTAATAACGTACAAGAAAAAAAAACAAGACACCTTTTGAAATTAACTATTTTTGTAAAAGAAAAATGATGATCTTCGCAATCCGCTGAAGACGCTGTTTCTGTTATAAATCTATTCGCTTTTTTGCTAAAATACTCATCATAGAACCCATGCCGATGTATATCTAGGAAGAGTGGATTTAAAAGAATATTCCTTCTAAGTATCGCCAGATTATTCGTAAAAATGGTTATTCTATGTAATTTTAAAGTGAAATTTACTTTAAAAATACATAGAATATTAAGTGCCGTTGGTCGATAAAGGGTTAAAAGGGCTAGTGCACGCTAAATCTGTCGAGGGTCAAACGTCCTCCCGTTGGTGTGGTGTAGAAGTTCGGAGAGGGAGGGGGCAGCTTGTCGTCCTCGTCACTTGACCGTGGTTTAAAACTGCAAACTGCGAGGTTTGTCACCAGAAGTCTTCATGCAGTTTTCTGAATTGGATGAAGTTAATATTCACTTACCCACTTATTGTTATCAAGTATATAACAGGTGCCTCTCTGTACGATTTAATGACTCAAGAAAGCTGGTCGAGGTCCGTTATCAATAGCTCTCGGGTGACTTTTTTGTGCGATGTTAATAAACTCTCACTTAGAAGTATCAGAACTTCAAGATTCTCTTCATATTCACAAAAACATAGTGAAATTTAATACAAAATTTCCAAGTTTTTTGAAAAAAAAACAACAACATGTATTGAGTTTTTGGAAAACAATCTCATTTTTCTTTGTATTATATTTTTCATTCATCAAATTGTCACCAAATTAGTTGATGTCGTACATTCTGTTACTCATTTCACCTTTGGAATGTGCATCTAAATAACTGAACATACTTTTTATGACGTTTCTCATTTCGGATGACGCGGGAACATGAGTTGTATTATTCATTCCATTTTCAACGTTGGAATAAGCATCAATGATATTTTGAACACACTACAAAATGTCTTTGTCTGCCATAATATTGGGGCTGTACTACACACATCATTATCTACTGCAACGAAATCTTCCGATGATACAGTAGGACAGTCCTATCCAGCTGGTGTTTTCCGTATTTTGTTCATTCGCAGAAATGAAATCTTTTCGTGTTAAGTGGTTTTGTTTCATGTTAAGGAAAACAAAATGCATGAAAACACGTAGCAGTTAGTCGGAACAGTTGTATTATTTCGCGTTAACCGACATTTTGCCTTGAGCGTTTTCGCGTTAAACGTACTTTTTATAGTTAAATTATTTATTTTTAAGATTAAAATATCGATAATAACACCGTTAAATGGTTACAGTAGAAACTTTTTGTGGTATAACTAACTAAGCATTCTCACTTTCCATTATCACAAATATTTGTTGAAAGTTGATTGTTCGTATATCTCGTATAACTCATTACTGTAAATGAACGTGAGCTTCTGCCGTATATTGTCAAACGCTAAGAAGATAACTATATTCATTATTTGAAGGTAGATATATAAATTTATTATTTATTTTAAACTCTTGCATTAGTTGAAATTGCATCTCCTTACGAGTAGAGATAATTAGCTAACTAAAACGGATTTAATTAGCTTTTAAAGTTGACGTATTAAATCTTATCTTTGCTTTAAGCTCTTTAGAATTTAGTACGATTGTTAATTATTTAGGAGGATTATTTAGTATTAATACTTTGGTACTAATAATTATTAGTATTTACAACTATCAATAAAAATAATATCAGAGGAAATATTTGAAAGGGGGAATCACGGTGATTTATTCAATCAAGATTGTAGTAAATGTAATTCTTCATTTTTGATTTTTTAATATTTAACTTTTGATTAAGCTTCAATTAAAGTTATTTTTCTAAAAATTAAATGGTTTCCCTAAATCTTCTACGGAATGATATAATATTTATGGAAAATTCTAAAAAATCTTTTTGTTCTTTCATTATATTGTTCTTCGTTTGAAAATTCTTCTTTGCTCATTAATAATTGAAGAAAGTTTTTTTAGAGGAATTTTTAATATTTTATATACAAAATGCATAAAACTAAGTACATAAAAATGATGAAATTTATTTAATAACATAAAAATTCAAAATAAATAAAAATAATAACAATTAACATAATTTTTCTGTAATTTCAACGTAATTATTGAAACAAATTAAACAAGACCTGTTAAACCGCGCCTACATCTTGCACATTAATTAATATTAAGCACTTGTTATTTTAAATATTACTCTCTTTCTCATTATATGTTTTTTTGATTTCAGAAGTACCAGCACTGTGAATTGTTTAACGTGGAACTAAGGGGACTGAAATACTTTTTCGTGTTAACGGATATTGCCAAAAAATATATATATTCAACAAAATAGAGTTTTTTAGAGCCCATTTTATTTACATAGATATGTATACATGCATGTATTTAATAAAAATCAATGCAGAAAAAACATTCACAATATGAAATTGAATGCAAAATTTTCAAAGTTTTGAAAAAACAAAACGTTGCTTGGGTTTCTGGAAAATAATTTGAAAAATTATTTTTTACATTGTCTTTTTTCGTATCAATTTGTCAACAAATTGTTCGATATAGTCCATTTTGTTATTGATTTCACCACTGAAATGTGTGCCTAATAACTGCGCATACTTTTCATGATGTTCCTCATTTCGGATGCCGTGGGAACAGGAGTTGCCTTATTCATTTAATTTTTGTCGTCGGATTCTGCATCGATGATATTTTTTAGCTTTGAACAAACTATAAAATGTCTGTCTGCCATAATTGGGGCTGAACACTCATTATTATCATCTACTGCAACGAATTCTTCTGATGATACACCTGTGTGTGGTTGGTGTTTTCCGAACTTCCTTCATTGAAGAAGGAAAATATTTTCGTGTTAAACGATTTTTCGTTTCGTGTTCAGAGGAAAATGCGTGGAAATACATAGTAGTTTGTCGGACAGTTGTATTACTTCGTGTTAACCGATATTTCGTCATAAGCGTTTTCGTATAAATATATTTAACTGTAAGCGTTGCCGTTTGTGCTCAACTAAAGCATATGAGAAGATAACAAGACCCATTTGTATAGCCTATAATGTCCTCCGATGTGTTTATCTCTTTTCTGAAATTTCAGGGACAATAATGTTCATATATTCTTAAATATTTTTAATATGAAATATACCGGGTGTTTCTAAAAGAATATCGGAGTTTTAACGCTTTATATAGTATTCATTACATCTAACATATTAGTATGACTCATACATCGAATGAAAGAGCAACTGAAACAGTTTTGTTTGCTGGCATCTGTGCGCGAAATGTATGCTAATCCCCCCCTTCTTGCCGATCAACGCGCTAGTTGAAAAATGACGACTAGTAACAGAAAAAGTGTTTTGTGTTCTCCGGTTAACAAAGACAGAATCTGTTATTACAACCTCCAAATGACAATCTTCTTAGGTAGTATCATCAGTTTGAAACTACTGTTTGTCTTTGTAAAGATAATAGTACGGGACGACCAAGGCTGTTAGTGGTAACCAACTGTACCTGGTTCTGCCTATCTTGATGCTCTACAACTATGGCTAATTCCTCAATCGTTCACTCGATATGACGCCTTGTGACTTTTATCTGTGGGGGGTTCATAAAGGATTGTGTGTACGTTCCTCGGCTACCAGCTGACCTTTCAGACTTAAGATACAGTAAGGAAGCAGATGTTGCAAGAATTTCCTCAGACACACTGAAAAAAGTTTGGAATGAACTCGTCTATCGACTTGATTTGTGCCGTGTGACGAAAGGGGCTACCATTGAACATTTGTAAACTTGTAGGTAAAACTGTTTCAGTTACTCTTTCATTCAATGTATGAATTACACTTGTAACTTATATATGATAAATACTATAAAGAGTTAAAACTCCGATATATTCTTTTAGAAACACCGGGTATTTGTCTTATAATTCATTTGCCGATTTTAGTACTTGTAAATTATATTTGAATTACAAAGCATAAGATGCCCTACCTTTGAATAGTTCCAGTGGGTGATGAGAAACATACACCCCTCCCCCCCAAATATTCTTAAGAATCAAATTCATTTTTAGGTGATAAGCTAAATGAATCTATTTTTTATGAATCAACCCCGAAAATATTTTAACATAGCATTACTAGAAAAAATGTTTCTATAATGAGTTGAATTCGCTCACCCTAACTCATTGATTTTCTGTTTTACTTCAAAAATATCAATACCAATCCTCTCTCTATACCAAACATTAATCAAATCCTCACTTTTCTTACGAAGTATTAAAAGTCACGGACCATCTGATAGATTTTATATCGACGCCACCACTCCAAGTTATTGACTTGGCGATAGGGGAAAACATTCTTCCTGAGAGGCAATTTTCTCTTTTTAACTCCCTCTCTGCACTTTTCCCTACTTAAATAGAAAATGTGTCGGCGCTTTATCTCCTCGCCAAAAATTAAAAGCTAAAAGATCAAACCCCTGGCGAAGGGGAAAGTCTAAATTGACATCCGGTGAAAGTATAAAGAGAGAAAGAACAAGAGAGTTCCAAGTGCTGCCACCAGACGGCGCCAGAGAACGACTCTTCCCTTCCATAACTTAAATGCAAACAATTAATTTAATCTCTCGCCCCTGCATCGAGGAAAAATGAAACTGCCCCATAAAGGCTTGATAACAGAGCACTTAACCAGATATATATATTTTCGTTTGCCTTCCAACTTGAGAGAGCCTGGAAAGAAGGCCAAACATTGCATTTTGGGGCCTCATGTTTACCTTCTCTAGATATAAGAGGCTGCCACGGCCATTTTGCGAATATGTGTGTGTGTTCTATCTCGGTCCATCTTTTCTTTCCAGACTTTTTTCGGGGAGAATGTATGTACTGCGATAGAGAAAGATTTATGGAAAATATCGGCTGGAGAGAGGGCATATATATATAAATGTGCAGGACTGGATTGTTATTTTTATCGTAGCATGTGTCACACCGTTTTTTGCAGCTTCTTTGATAAGTGTTATTTTATTCATGGGTTGTGTATGTATATATGTTGAGGTTATAGTTTGGATGTTTTCTGATACTGGTATGCATTAAGTTATAGGTTTTAATGAACAGTAAAGAAAGTTTGCCTTTATGGATGGAGTGTAATTGACCTAAACTTTTACGCCAGTTTAAGAAAATTGAAATCAGTTATTTCTAGTTTAGATGATTGCTTATAGGGGTGGCCTTTTAGTAAAGTACATTTTCTGATTTCGAAGCGGCAAAAAAATTGGAAAAAAAGGCATGGGAGAAAAAACAAGTATATATATTTTTTAAATTCATTTCCTACTTTGAATGAACGAATAGAAAGTATTTTATTAATTAAAAATTTTAACAAGATATATATGTATGTCTCCAAAATCATGACAGAATTAAATCTAATTTAATTATCCTTACATGTATATATATATAGAGAGAGAGAGTGTGTGAGCTAAAATATTAGGAATTGAAAAAAGGATAATTTTTATTAGCATTTGGTAGTTTGTAAAATCATTACGAAAAATAAAATCAAACTTTACTTTCACCTAACCCTCCGCTAAGCACGCGTTAAAACGTTCCATCCATAGGCGCGCGGTATCTCTCAGATGCATCACTTCATACTTACGTTTGAAGATGATTTAATCATTTTATTGGTGAGATTTGACATTAACACAAATATTTGACAAAAAGTAATATTTAAAATATTATCAGAAACTGAAATATATTTAAACGAAAAAACACGAAAAAGATAATGGTTACTTTTCACTGTGTCACCACTGTTTACATTTTAAGATGCATCACTGTAGTCTCAACAAATCACCTTATAATGTTCAAGGCACATGGAGGTTTCGTGCAATATGTAAAAAAAATGTTAATACTCTTTTCTTGATGTCCTGCAAGAGGGAACAGTACCTTATCTACCAGATTCCTGGCGATGTTTCTCTAGGATTTCCTCTTGACTGGGGTTTTGTGTATCAGATATTTCTTCAATCATGAGTCAAAATGAAGGGGTCATGTGAATTTTATAATCAGACCGTCTTCGCAGGAGCTATTTCAAAAGCTGATGACCTATTTTGCCTAGATATGTGCACAAGGATCTGAGTGATTTTTATTCCCACAGATACTTTGCGAGTATATTCCAGATACATTGAGGATTGAATAAAATACAGTCACTGACTTCGCCCACGGCATCCCTTGGATGCATTTCAACTCCCCAGTAAATAAACACTATCACACAGAAGTTACAAAATATTTGTTTCGAATTATTTTCGTATAAAACTGAAAAGTATTCTATTTTAGAAGAAAAAAATCAAAATTAACGAAATAGTTCAAATTGAGGTTGTTGGGAGAGCTGCATCTATCAGATTCAATGGCCCATTATACTCGTAATATGAAGAAATACCCACCGTTCTTGGCATTTAATCCTAGGCAAGTGACGAAAGGCAGAAAGAAGAAGGAGGGACGTGGTTCACCCCACTGTGTGGACGCAGCACTGAAACTATTTTTACTATGCATCTGAGAGATTCGCGTGCCTAACGGATGGTTAACAACCAAGTTTCTCTCTCTCTTTCTCCTTTTGTGATGGCCGCAATATTATAGTGGTTATGACCACGATCTTTTATTTGGTGAGTCGTGGGTTTGATTCCTGGTGCCATTGAAGACTTTCCATATACAGGAGGATGCGTTACGTTATATCTTTTTAACTCATAGTTCTTCCGTTAGTGTGGTGTGGACGTTTGGGGGCACCATCTCTCTTTTCTTTGACCGTGGCTAAAAAATACGAGGTCTGTCCCTGGTTCTCCTCGTTTTGCTTCAGATTGTGACATAAATAATGGGGCTGCGGTAGCCCAGTGGTCAAAGTATCGGATCATGGTAGGCATGTCATGAGTTTGAGCCCAGTACCACTAAAGACCCGCCATGTGGGGGAGCGATGCACGATAAGCTCAAACGTCCTCCCATTGGTGTGGTAGTTAGGAGAGAAGGATGCCAACTCAGGTGTCGTCCTAGTCACTTGACCATAGTTCAAAATTACGAGGTCAGATACCAAAAGTCCTCGAGTAGCTGAACAGTGCGATGTTAATATTCACTCACTCACTTGATTGTTTATAAACATGTTTCGAAGCAATACGAGTTTTAGTGGCAAAAGACCGTAATTTTGAACCTCTATGTCTGGTCAAATGACAAAGACGGCACTTGAGTTGAAAACCGCCATCTAGGTTCTACACCACGTTATTCTGAGTTGATCCTCGACTGATTTCAAATGCTTTACCCCCCATACACACGGTAGGTCTTCAGCACCACGAGGGCTTGTACCCACGATTTGACAGGAACAACGCGAACAAGGAGAACGCGACTCAAACGAAATCACAAAATACACTTATGAACTAGACTGAGAACAATGAAAATCTCATGCAAAGTTTGCCAGAACTTTTCACATCGTGAGATTCCAAAATGTGGTTGCGATAATACGCAAGTGCATCTTTCGTAAAATACATATGAAGAGGTTAATGCAGCGCTTCTCAAACTTTCGATATTTGCGACCCAATATTCAATCATAATTTTCATCGCCCCCTCTCCACACAATAATAGTTTTCAATTGAATGCTTCAAAATTACGAAGTCCGTCCCCAAAAGCCCTCGTGTAGCTGAACACAGTGCGACGTTAACATTCCTTCACTCACGCGACGTAAATTAGAATCAAATTAAATCTAAATTGAAGGTGCGTCTAAAATCGGAGGTTAGATTGAATGAAATCAAATAATAGAACAGTTTCTTACTGATCCCTTCTCCAATATAGATAATTTTTGAATTATACTGAGTGAATTGTTCTGTGGGGGGGCCAGAAATGATGAAGATGTAAACAGCATATTTTCGTATAAATATACCTCTTTCATATAATCTTTTGTGAACGCAACTACTCCCGGAGAGTGAATTTTATGTGACTACATGAAGCTAATAAGACGGCAGTAAAGCTGTTGAATTCATTTTTATTCATCGTTAAAATTCGCAAATATGTCTTCAATGGATTTCGGGACGTCTTGGAAAACTTCTCCGAGGTTTTCTCTCTACAGATCCAGTCTCATTGAACTAGATGTTTAAATTGCCCACAACGCGAAACATTTAATTATCTAGCAATGGTTGTAGCTGCTGTCTAAAGTTAAGATCCTTTTCTTCAATTTGTTATCCAAACTTTAATGGTCAGTCTTTAATTGCTTGCTTTTAAACTTGCTTGGGAACTGAACACTGGGAGTTTTGCATCAGACTGACCACTTGACCGAAATATCTGCACATGCACCCCAGCGCTTAAGGTCTCGTAAACTGTTAGGCACAATAGGCCTGTACTCTCATGGGCTGTTGCGTCTGAGTTCAGTTCAGTTATATGTTAATATACCATACAGCTATTACGTTGCAATGGACCTAATTCCATCCTCATTCAGGGGTCACATTAGACTAGTGGTCGCGAACACGAACTCACGAAAGGCGTTGTTGAGTTACCAGTTGGAGTCTTAATGTCACTGAAAACCCGCCGTGTAGACTAATGCATGTAAAATCTATCGAATCTCAAAGTATTCACATAAGTGTGGCGTGGAAGTTAGGATAGGGAAATACTAGCATGGGTGTTGTCCTTATCACTTGCATAAGGGTCAAATTTACAAAAGCCGGTGACAAAAGCCCTCTGTCACTGAAAACCCGTCATGTAGTCCTCATGCGGCATGTCAAATCTGCTGAAGCTCAAAGTCCTTCCGTTGGGGCTATGTAGTAGTTTGGAGAGAAAGATGGCAGCTCAGGTGTCGTCCTCGCCACATGACTGAGGCTCAGATTAATGATATCCGTCGCCAGTAGCCCTCATGTTGCTTCGAAGAGCGCTGTTAATAAATACTCACTTCATCTTCACTCGTAAAAAAATTTTTCCCCCAAAAAAGCGCAAGTTTACCGGGAAGAAACAAAAATGATTTTTATCGTATCAGTTAAGTTTATTGTGTAATTATTTTAACTCGGGTAAGATGAAAACGAATATTCACTCTGCAAGAAATAAAATTCCTAAATGTATTGGAGTGATTTATTTTTTGAGTCCTTTTTCAATTCCTACTATTAGTTCATCTCTCCCTATATATATATATATATATATATATATATATATATATATATATATATATATATATATATATATATATCGTTCAAATATTCAATCATTAATAAAATACTTTCTATTCATCCATTTAAATTCAAACACATCTTTTTAAACTTGTAGTGGATGACACTTGTGTATATGTGTTAATGCAGTTTTTTCAAATATTGATCCACATTAACTAAATTTTATTTTTTAATTTTAAATTTATTCTACGTTATTTCTGTCGAAATTATATAAATGGCTACAATAGATAGCATTAGTATGTTTTTCTAACGAAGTTAAAATTGACTTTAAAAAAATATATTACTCGTTTAAAATAATTTAAAATAAAATTATAGTGAATGATTTTTTTCAATGTGGAAAATAAAAAAAATGACGATTTCCTTTACAATAATAATTTTCATTTTTTCTCTGATAAAAAAAGTTTCAATCACAAATAACTACTATCAGTATTACTATTTTCATGTCTTAATATATTACTGCGCAAAATGTAATAAACTGAGGTAGTCTCAACAAACTAAGAAAACTATTCATCCAATGAAAGCATACTTCAGCGTATTTTATCCATTTTTAAAATAACTTTATTATAAAGAGTGTTTTTTTCCTTGTATAGAAGTTTAAGTTGGCATTACTTTCCAAGATGGCGACCGATTTAACAGCTGTCAAGTGATTTATTCTCAGTTTGGTTTGGCAATTCATCAAAACGATCATCAAGCAAGGCGTAGATTCGTCGAATGGGCCCAAAATGAGATTGCCGTTGTTCCCGATTTTCATAAGCGAATTTTGTTTAGCGATGAAGCACACTTCTGGTTGAATGGCTACGTCAACAAACAAAACTGCCGCATTTGGAGTGAAGCTAATCCACAAGTGTAGGTCGAAACACCGTTACATCCAGAAAAACTGACTGTTTGGTGCGCTTTATGCATTGGTCCGTACTTCTTCAAAAACGATGAAGGCCACAATGTTACAGTCAATTGTGATCTGTATAGAGCCATGATTACTAACTTTTTCATTCCTGAATTGAACAATCATGATGTCCAGGAGCTGTGGTTCCAACAAGACGGCGCAACATGTCACACAGCTCGTGCCATAATCGATTTATTGAAAGACACGTTTGGTGACCGCCTAATTTCACGTTTTGGACCTGTGAATTGGCCTCCAAGATTTTGTGATTTAACACCGCTAGACTATTTTCTGTGGGGCTATGTAAAGTCATTGGTCTATGCGGATAAGCCACAAACGCTTGACCATTTGGAAGACAACATTTGCCGTGTTATTGCCGATATACGGCCACAAATGTTGGAAAAAGTCATCGAAAATTGGACGTCCGGATTGGACTACATCCGAGCCAGCCGTGGCAGTCATATGCCAGAAATTATATTTAAAATGTAATGCCACAATTTTATCTTTCGAATAAAAAAAATTCATGTCAATCGAATAATACATCGTTGTTTTATTGCAATTTAAAGTTCTATACCTCTAAAAAAACACCCTTTACTATTTGGCGTATTTAAAATTATTCCTTTTATTTTCCCACGAAAGTGCATGTTTCCACGAGTTAAAAATATTTAGTTGATAACTCACCATAATTAAAATAATAACACTGCTTTTAAAAACTAGAAAAATTTCACTAGGATTGTTCCAACATTTTTAAACGCGCAGAAACAGTTGGACGTGTTGCTAAAAGAATCTCAATGCTTAACATTACATTTTCGCAATTATTAATGAAATAAAAACGATACCGCATAATATAGATATTTAAATTACCAAAATGCGGCTAATTTGCTACATGGAAAAAAAGATCGCGACTCTGTTCAGGAGAATTAAAACTTGTTCCAAAATTCCCTCATTTTGCGGACGCAGTTTCGAGCAGTACATTAAAGAGCAATTAGTTGGTAAAAGTTAGAATTTTTTTTAATACTTCGCTAATGAGAAGTCTATCGTGGCCTTCTGTGGAATTAAATACTTTTGAATTTATCGCTTTATTTCGAACATTTTTTAAATTTTCAATAATAAAGCACTTACGCAGCCTCTTCAGTTCGGAATTTGACATTTTCTCCTTAAAATTCCTTCTGATGTAATTACGCTTCTCAATTTTGTTTTTAATTGTTTTCTCGGAAGAGCACAGAATTAGAATTTTTGTGTTCGAACGTCAGCGAAATGCATTAATTCATTCTTTTAGAATCGTTATAGGTATCTCTCTGAATTTAAAAGCCTTTCTTTCTGAAGTATTTAAATTTTATGAGAGATATTCTTTAATTACTAATTATAAGACTTATGATTTGGAGGTGGAGGTCTTTGGGGGTCGCGAAGCAGCTCCCAAAAATATAAAATCGTTTCTTAAAAGCAATGTTTTAAATTAGGATACTGATTATTAAAAATTTTCTCCCCCTCCCCTCCATCGAAGATTCTGCACACGAAGACAGTTCTAAGTATGATGGGTATTCAAAATCAGAAGTACATTTTCAAATTAAAATTATTTATGAAAGTGTGTGGATCTTAAGATCTGTTTTATTTTTAATACATTTATACAGTTGAGATAAATTTTGTTGCATGTTTTAATTCATCGAAGATATAAAATATGAGAAAAAAAATCACTATTGCATGTGAAATTTAAAATTGCTCGCCCCCCCCAACAAATTTTAATTTCTCAGCTGCGGAAATAATCTTTGAATGTTATTTAAATTTCTAAAAATCCAAAGAATAATATTATGTCCAAGCAAAAATTTTTTAGCACGGAAAACTTCTTAAAATTAGGAAAGCATTTATTATAGAGATTAAAATATATGTGAATTATGCCTTTTAAAAATTGTCGCTGTCTGACCTACTCACATTACAAAGAAAGAACAATTTAGTTTCCAAATAACATTTCTCTTTAAAAATTTGATAATTCAGAATAATCATCATGTTATATGAAACGAAATTTAGCAATGAGAATCAATATGCTTAGAATAACTAGAACAACAAGTAATATTAAAAAAAAGTTAAGGCAATTCCTACTTTGCCAGAAAAAAATTACTGGAACCAGATTAATGTAATTTCGTTAGAAATAACGCAGAATAAATTTAAAATTAAAAAATAAAATTTAATAAATAATTAATATTTGAAAAAACTGTATTAACATCAAGTGCCATCCGCTACAAGTTTTAAAAAAATGTATTTGAGTTTGAACCGCACGACGCAGAAACTCGCCAAAGGTATTAAAAGAATAGGAATGATCCGAGAAATCCGTTTTGACCATTTATATTCCGATATGGTAATTAGTTAAAAATATATTAATTAAAAAGCTTAAAACGTATAATTATTTTACCCCATAGGCCATTTTTTTCCGCCGAGCAGCGAAGTTCCAATTTTTCAACCTTTTTTTTTATATCCCAGACGTTTTTAAAACACGGTCTAAATTTTTTTGAGACGCAGGCAAAAAAAAAAAAAAAATAAATAAATAAATAAAGATTCGGAAAGATCATTTACTTCGCCACGATACGGTAAAATTTATTTTACAAAATAATGATATTTTCTATTTCTTACGATTTTTTCTAAAATGAGTCAAAATCGATACGTATTTATGAAAACAATTTTTAAATCGTTCCGTTCATATTTTCTTCCGCGTGAATGAAATGATATTATACACTAAGAAATTTCATGCTTTTCTCTTTCAGAATCAGTCATGTGGCTGCGGTAGCCGAGTGGTATAGGTATCGGACCATGGCTTGCTTCGTCACGGGTTCGAGCCCAGTACCACTAAAGACCCGCCGTGTAGGGCAGCGATGCACGTTAAATCTATCGAGAGCTGAAACGTCCTCCCGTTGGTGTGGTGTGGTAGTTAGGAGAGGGGGGTGCCAGCTCAGGTGTCGTCCACGTCACTTGACCATGGTTCAAAATTACGTGGTCCGTCGCCAAGGGCCCTCGTGTGGCTGAGCAGTGCGATGTTAATATTCAATCAATCAATCAGAATCAGTCATTTATAAAATAAAATGTCAAAAACTTTTCTGAACGATTTTTCATAAAATATTAAAATTTTATTTAAATAATAACTTCTTTATTTATAAAAATAATCTCACGAAACATTTTTTCCCTGCGTAGAATAGTATTATCCGTAATCTGTACAAAGATTGAAAAAATTACTTAAAAATTACGATTTAAAAAAAAATGTGTTTTTCGTTTTTCTCCCTTTTTGCGAGAAATATTTAAGAATTATTTTTGTTACATTTTTTATTTACAAATCGCCATTGTTTGCAATCGATGTACGAAGTTTGAAGTCATTAACTTAAAAATGAAGCCCGAAAAAAAATGAAATCTTTAACAAATAACGCATTTTTAATAGCCAAGGGTTGGGCGGTGAAAACCTGCTTGGCACCAAACGACTTTTTTCTGTGCCACGTTTGATGAAAGGTTACACTAGAAAAGAAGATGCGCCTTTTTTTTTTTAAATATTGAAAAACACCAGGTATATCAAAATTTAATATTTCTTCCATTTATTGTAAAGGTCTTTTCACTACTTCCCGAAGATTTCACGACCCGATTGTTTAAAGCATTTCTTTTCTGACGGTTGTACTCGGGTGCGAAACAACATCATAGCTTAATTTGTATGATTTTTTTTAAAAAAAATACTCACAATTTTATTTGCGCATTTAATAACTTTGCAAGCAATTTTGTAATTGGAAAGATAATTTATTTCGTCACGAGATACAGTTTTTTTGTTTATTTATTTATCTTTTACAAAAAAAAAGGTTACCTTGCATATTTTATGATTTTTTCTAAAATGAATACATTTCAATGCGTTTGTATGAAAATGATTTTTAAAAAACTCATACTTTGATATTTTAGAGTTAGTAATTTAAAAAATAAATTGCCAAAAATTTTTTTTTACGAATTTTTAAAAAATACTAAAATTTTAAAGATTACTTATCAAATTCAAATTTTTTATAACTTCATTTATTTATAAAAATAATTGTATGAAACTTTTTCCCCGTGTGTTGAACATTTCAAAAAATGCTCACAATTTTCATTTAACATTTAATACAGCAGTGAAATTTTGTAATTATAAAAACTTCTACTTTTCAACGTACAGCTATTTTTAAAAAGGTACATTTTCGTTTCCGAAATGTACCGAAAAAGTTGCAAAGGGAGTGAGTGAATATTAAAGTTCCACTGTTCAGTTACCCGAGATCTCTGATAGCGAGAGGGGAGGGGGAATTTCCATGACAATATGTTATGCATTTGAAAATGTTCGTGCAACGCTGAGGGGAAATAAACTTGTCTGACAGAAAAGAAGCGAAAAATTTGGAAACAAGGAATTTTAAGTTATACACTCGGTAAAAGCCCGAGCAACACCGGGCTAAGTGGAGGAGGGGTGGGGGGTGGAAGTCATTTTGAAAAAGCGTATTAGAAGTGCTGATTTTGTGAAGGAAAGAGAACATTTATATATATAAAAGTAGAGAAAGCGCCCGTGCAACGCCGGGCCATGAAGCTAGTATAAATTTAAATTTGTTACAGAATTCTAATTTAATAGTAATAGATTTTTTTTCTGAGTGGAAACAAAACAGACTTATAAATCTACAATAACACAGATTCAAATACCATGCAAATACTGGAGGATAGCTGTTCCAATTCGTAATAATTTTGCTTAATGTAAATTATACAAATATCGCTATCAAATACAGTGAAAATAGTTTAACAACTGGCTGAGGGGAATGAAATATTTTTTCCTGTTAAAAGAATTTCGTGTAAAAGGACACAGCAAACAAAAAACATATATTCAACAAAATTAAGTTTATTAGAGTACATTTTGTTTACATAGATGTGTATATATGCATCTATATTTCATAAATATCAATGAAACAAAACCGTTCACAAGAATTTAATGAAATTTAAATCAAAATTTAGCAATACAAAAATCTTTTTGTGTTTGATCAACAACCTTAAGTAGCAGCATCTCCATTTATAGCGAAAAAGCAGTTTGCTTTCCCTGTGTGCTATATGCCATTGTTCTCGTAAACTTTTCTTTCTAAAATAAGGGAAAAAACCACGAGGAAATTTCACTGAGTTTTCTGACACTACGATGAAATCGTCACCGAATTCCAAATTCGACTGATGAAAGATGAGCTGTTTTTGTGTGGAGTTTGTAGGGGTGGAGGATGAAAGTAGCTTAGATAAACAAAATGTCACATTCTATTTCAAAGGTATTTCAAATCCAAGTTAGCTGCTTTCTACGGAACATGCGAAATCACCCTTCTTAAGTCTCGCATACGTGGCTGGTGTGTTCCGTATTTTGTTCATTCCCGTAAGGGAAATGTTTTCTCTTTCGTTTCGTGTTAAGTAAAAAAAAAAACCATGAAAATGCATAGTAGTTTGGCATGACCGTTGTAATATTTCGGGTTAACCGATATTATGTCTTACCCTCTTCAGGACCGGTGAAAGGAGAAAGAAGTGTTTCCTCAGACCCACGTGTTCAGAAAGTCTACGCACGCAGGGGACCGGGCGAATTTCTCTGTTAAGTCTACATTAATTTAAAAATTCATGTAAAATGTTAAATGCAATCGAATTTACTAAAATTTATATTTTAGTATAATTGATAATATCTGAATACATAGTACAAACATTTTCGCTATATTTAAAAAAAAACAATTCCAAATTTGCAACAAATGCCCGTTTCTCTCGAAAAGTCTAAATATGTGAAGTTGTTTACATTCATAAATATCCTGGACGTAATTTAAAAACACTCAGAGCCGAAAGCACTCATTAAAATTCAAAGTTTTGTTGAACATTATTCGAAGAAAAAACGGACTTTAACCGCCAACTGGTACCTTGTAAGAAATAATATAAAAACTTTCCTAACTCTGATTACACCGATGTGATCATGGGCATAAGAGAAGGGAAAACGCAATCACATATGCGATACCGTGGGCCTAAGAGGTAGAAATGCGTGATCACACATATATGTGATCATGGTCCTGAACGGGTTAAGCATTTACGCGCTAAACGTATTTCACTACATTTGACTCCAATGTTGTTTTCCTGCGTCGTCCGTATATGGGCTAAGAAGAAACCTTTAGGATCCTCTAAAATGTTCACGTTAAATAATCATGCCAGATTTTCTGGATCTAGAGACATCTATATTCATCACATTTGTCACTCTTGCTCATTAATATTAGTTAAGAGTATATTTTATGTATGGTATAATACGTAAGTGCCAATTTTGTTTTATGAGCATGACAATATTGACTAGGTTTGTAGATTTTTATGAGTTTTTCGCATGAAATATTTTTATAACCAACTAAGGATGAGTTATTTTTTAACGGCATTGAAAACGGCATAATTCATTTTTTAACTGAAAGTAAAGTAATTAATATATAACTGCGAAATCAGTGAAAATTTACTTATTTTTCACTGTGGTACTCTATAACAGGCTTTTCTAAACCTAAAGTTCGGTTTTGTATAACATTTGAAATTGTCTAATTTTTTTAAATGGGATGAAGTTTACGAGAGTAGTTTTTAAAGTAAAATTTCAAATAATTATAAAAATATCTAGTTAACACTGTCTCAGTCTCTTCTCATGTTCAATAGTTATTCATAACTTTTAATTATTGAATAAAAGTTAAAAATATGTTTAACAAGTAATATAAATTCTTTTTTTTAAATGTCAGTTCCTACTTCGCTAAAAAAACGTACTAGCGCTGTTTGTTGAAGCTAGTTTTAACTACAACAAACATAACGCAGAAAAAATGTTAAATAAAAAATAATTAATTCATGAATTAATATTTGAAAAACTGTACTGATATCAAGTGTCATCCACTAAAAGTTTTAAAAAATGTATTTGAACTTGAATAGACAAATAGGAAGTATTTTATTAAAGATTGAAAATTTGAACCATATAAATAAATATATAGGGAGAGACTGAAACAAGAGTAGGAACTGAAAAATATTTTTAGTTTCGATTTTATTTCAATATTTACAAAATATTTTGAGGCCGCGATAGCAGAGTGGTATGGGTATCGGATCGTGGCTGGCTTTGTCACGAGTTCGAGCCCAGTACCACTAAAGACCCACCGTGTAGGGGAGCGATGCACGCTAAATCTGTCGAGACCTGAAACGTCCTCCCGTTGGTGAGGTAGTTAGGAGAGGGGGTGCCAGTACAGGTGTCGTCCACATCACTTGGCCATGGTTCAAAATTACGTGGTCCGTCGCCGAAATCCCTCAAATTGCTGAAGAGTTCGACGTTAACATTCACTCACTCACTACAAAATATTTTTATTTTTGCAAGACAAATAACTTAAAATTAAAATAGAGGAGTAATTTGTGAACTCATTAATAATGAAAGTAGAAGAATTTTTTAATGAAATTCAACGAAATTCTGATACTATTAACGAGTTTACTTAAATTAGGAGAACTAAAGGTGCATTTAATGCAGAAAAGCTAGTCATTAAAAACTTATGAAGCCAAATATGATCGTACTGATACATTTTTTATTTAAACTTTGCATGTTTCTGTGAAATTAACACACCCAGTTTTATCTAATTAGAATATAAAATAATCTCGCTAAATAATCATAGAAATAGATAAGGAAAACTGACACATGAACGATAAATGAGCCACGGATATTGAATAATTAATATGTGGATACGAATACACGTATAAAGTTCCTTAGCATAGAACAATTATTGTACTAAGAGAAACAATTCTTTTGCGATAAAAATGATGTATCGGTTTCATAGCTGCATAAATTATGTTAAGAAAATATTTTTTTATACATCTACAGAAGACTTGTTCTTAGCAAAAAATAAAATAAAATGATTATAAGTATTCCTATATACTATACTGTTCGAATTAATTGGGACAAATGGTAAAAAAATGACTTTTTTAAAATCATTATATACCTTAAGTAGACAGAAAAATCTGTACATTAGTACGTCCTCCTGTAGCCAAAACGACCACTTCAACTCGTTTTGGTATTCACTTCACTAGCAATGTGTGAAACCCCCTGGGTTCCACCCCGGACACTAAGATTAACTTGAGGCAAAGAATGACGAGACGCCATTTGTATAATAATAAATTATATTTATTCACTTAGTTCAAAATATCAAACTTCTAGTGACAAATATTAAACTATATGTGCACGTCAAAAAAGCGATTTACTTTTATTATTAAATTAAATTACGAAATATGAAATTAATCAATAACTACGCTCAATATCAAAAGGGTTTACCGGAATAGGAGGTCTGAGAAATACACGCAACTTGAAATATTATCATTCATTAAAATTTAACTAATTTTATTAAACTAACGCTTGTGGTAAGCGGTATGAAGCTAGAATATATCACCTGGTTGTACTTATGATCTCTTCAGGTAGAGTAATCCTCCTAAGGTTTCTTCGCTGAATGCTAACAGCAATACTCTAATATCTTAATCCAATTGAATCCTGCAAATATCGTCACTACTTCTGCTGGCTCAATCGCCTTCATCTACGCTAACCAACCACGCTCTCCTTAAATACCTTATCTACTTTACATATCCCATTTTCTTCTTTTAGAGGTGATTTGAAGTATACGCGAATTTACAATCCCCGAAGACGCCTAAGAGTATTAATGGAAATATGCCGTAAAGATTCGTCACAGCTAGTGTAATATACATGTTCTTCACTTCATCATGTGGCCGGGGTTGCCGAGTGGTATAGGTATCGGATCGTGGCTTGCATTGTCACGAGTTCGAGCCCAGTACCACTGAAGACCCGCCGTGTAGGGCAGCGATGTACGTTAAACCGGTCGAGAACTGAAAGGTCCTCCCGTTGGTGTGGTGTGGTAGTTAGGAGAAGGGGTGACAGCTCAGGTGTCGTCCATGTCACTTGACCATGGTTCAAAGTTACGTGGTCCGTCGCCGAAAGCCCTCGTGTAGCTGAACAGTGCGACGTTGGCATTCAATCAATCAATCGGAACTTCATCATCGTTGAAACACTCATATAGCACTTTTATCAATTGCTCTGTTGTCGTACAACTTATCTTAGCTAAACAATTCTTTAGAATATGTCATAAATTCTCAATAGGATTTAGGTCTCGTGAATTACCAGGCCAATTAAGCACTTTTATTTTATTTTCCCGCTTAAAAGTCTGGACCAATATCGAATTGGGACAAAAGCCAAATCATGTAGAAATGTCCCGTAATGGGTGGCTGTAGTGCCGGAAAATCTGGACCCTGCCCGGGGCGGCATTTGGATCGAATTTGAAAGAAATATTTTTTTTTTGTTACAAAGAATTTGATATATTTTCTGAAATATTATTGGGTGTGAATTTGGTATTACATTAAACGTATCTTACTTTTTTTATTTTGTACTCTGAATATTTAATGACAGTTTTCTTTCATGTTGAAACTTGAAGGGTTGAAGGCGAAAGTATATGTTAAAGCATGAAATTTAATATGTTTACACATCTTTCACTTGAAAATTTCCTCCCTTCCCGGAGTGAGGTCACAACGGACATTCCTTTCACCCTTACGAAGGAGAGGGGGGTGCCAGCTCAGGTGTCGTCCACGTCACTTGACCATGGTTCAAAATTACGTGGTCCGTCGCCAAAAGCCCTCGTGTGCGACGTTAATATTCAATCAATCAATCAATTCACCCTTACGATGTATTATTTCAGCTATCCAAAAGGGGACAAGGGTAATAAGAGGTTTTGATAGATAAAGCTATAGGAGATGTTTTATTTTAGTACTGATTGTAGTTACTATAAGTTAAAATAAACGCTTGTGATTCCCACCATCAGTAGACTATTTTTCGAAGTAATTGGCCTGTTGAAACGGACAATTCCTTCTCTTATATTTTCACTCGTTTGGAAAAAAAAACAAGTAATTATATTCTTAATTTAAAATTATTTTCAATTTTTTAAGACTTAAAATAAATAATTGTATATACATTATGTTAGGTTTGAAAAGTTAAGCTTCAAAATAAAGTAAGTAATAAATGAAAATAGAGCGAACTCCTTTCCATCGAGTAAGGATTTGTGGGTAAATAAGCTTATTTAAACATGGAGCGAGCGCTGACGAAGGAGAACGCATACTCGAAAAGACTTAGCTAGTGATTCCTCGCCGATTTGTTGTCTATTGTTCTACTTGGTTGCGCGCCAAAGGGCCACCATGTTGGACTTTATATGATTGAAGCAAAATAAAGACGTTATTATAGAGATGATGCCCTCCTCATTTTACCAGCAGGCTTGTGGCCTGTCATATATATATATATATATATATATATATGCATACAGAAAGAGAGAGAGAGAGAGAGAGAGAAAAGGGGCGGCATTTTCCATTTTTTTATGGAGCGGCAAAACTGCACGAGCCGACCCTGGTTCCGTCGAATGTTTCCATGGATGAAGCCATTATGCGTAATATTCCTATGTATTTGACATAATTCATCAAGTCTTCAAAAGGAACTAAGTTTCCAGTGCCATTTGTTGTGAAAAAAAACCAAAACATCTCTTTAGAAGGGTGTTTTACAATCTGTTGGATATGATCTGGCATTAGATTTAAAACTCCTCTTCGTCTAACTACACTTGATTTGTATCCATGCGCACAAATAAATGCATTTCATCACTGAAAAGCATCTTCTTCTGGTCGATAACAGTTCAGGATCGATATTTTTGACATACGCTAATCATTTTTTCATCGCTTTCTGAGTTAGAAATTGTTTTTTCCTCGGTTTCGATGCCTCACGGCTAACTTTCAGACCCTTTTT
This sequence comes from Trichonephila clavipes, assembly GCA_019973935.1. NCBI lineage: Eukaryota > Metazoa > Arthropoda > Arachnida > Araneae > Nephilidae > Trichonephila > Trichonephila clavipes. Next base: position 165,184 of record BMAU01019284.1, on the reverse strand, counting down.
GTACTGTTAAGGTACTCACTTCAACGTCATAATCCAATAAATTCCTTCGAAGGTCTGTGCTTGTCTTACTTTGATTTATTTTATATTTCTTATTAGAATTCTATCAGTTCTAGAAATAATTTTCCGTTTGAGCACACATTTTCCTTTTCTTTTGGGAAACGATGATCAGGGATCTTGAAATGCTCTTAAAAATCTTGAAAAACTTGATTTACTTGCACCAACTACAGTAATTATATCTCCCACAGTCATAGAAGTGTGTTCATTAAAAGGGATTGTTTTAAAATGCTTCCTCGGAGTAATATCCATCGTTGAACAATCAAAAGTAGCACGTGTTACTTGGAACGAAAAATTATAATCACAAGCTAAGGCTCACAACTAAAATAGTAATGTACTAAAACCAATCAAAATAGTAAATTACAGACAAGGTCGATTTGTCACATTGCTTATGGGCAAAAAGGTGATCGGGACATAACTGGTAATCACAAACCAACTAAGACAAGAAAAAATGTTTGTCCCAATTAATTCGAACTGTATAGTAAATAACTACTTTTCGTTAGATTTTACTTTAAAAACAATTAAAAAATAGCACCTTACAAATTTAATTTTTATCAGAATGGCCGCGGTAGCCTAGTGGTTATGATCGAGAATGACACATTTTCAAAACATTATCCTTTTATTAAAAATGCTTCGATAGTAATTACATGTTGTTTATCAATTGCTAAAACTTCTGTGCAGATACCGAACTAGAACTTTTGGAATACACAACTGAAAAGTGAGTTTATTGGTATTTTAATACATTAGACTGGAGAAATTTTAACAAAAAACACCGGAGATTATTTCAATTGATTGTAACTCTGAAAATAACGTAAAATATTACAATAATTTTAGTTCAGGTTCTGTCAAGAGGTCTTATATATAGTCACAAAATATTATTATCATAGAAGCATTTTTCAGATAAAAAGAGAATGTTTTAAAAATATGCTATTTTTTTTTCTTCATATTTTCCCGAAAAATTACATTTAAATAATTTTTTCTTGTAATAATTGTCTTAAAATAATCGTACACGTATATTCTTTAAATGACACTAAACGTCAAACAAAAATATTTTTGTATTAATTTTTGTTTAAATTACTGTTTTGAACCGAGTCAGTTACCTTAACCAGTGGTTTTCAAGCTGTGTTATACTGAACCTTGGGATTCCGAAGCACATCTAGGTGTTCCACTACTCAAAACAAAAATTCGAAAAGAAAATTATGAATTTGTATGAAAAATACATCCACATTTTTTATGAAATTGTGGACACCTTGATCACAAATTAATATTATTAATGTGTAAATTACATTAATGTTGTATTAAAAATTTGATATAACAAATACAATAATTTATTATTATTATTATTATTTTATTATTATTATTTTTTATTATTTTTACATATTATAACTATAACATACTGATCTACTTTAAATTCTCTATTAAGATATATGTTCTTTAAGAATGGGGTTTCCGGGAAACATCTTATAGTTCTATGAGTTCCGCGAATCGATAAAATGTGAAGATTACTGACCTTAATCGTTATTCATACAATCTTAAAATAAAACTTTTTATCTCTCTTTTGCTTATTTTTTTACCATGCCAAAAACCATTGTACCAATGTTCAATTTCAAAATTAATCTTTTATTTAATAAAAAGAAGCCTGAATTATGTATTATATAATCATTATAAGAACAAAATGTTATACAGAGTAGGTCATTTCAAGGTGAATCCACTCCTTCAAAAGACGGCAAATTCACTTATCCATTCTGTTTTATCCGTCCCATCTCAACTCGGTATGGAATTGTTCCCTTGTTCTGGCATCCTGATAAGCACCCTTCGAGTGCTGAGTTAACAATGCTATCAGTTACATGTAAGTGACTGGTGGAGTCAGCATCTCCACACTTTCCTGACCGCACTCCCCCTGCCGTTCAAGGGAGCTAATATCGCGTAACCCCTTCTCTTTCCAATTGCTCCTTTGCATAGCGCTCGAGTGGAGAGATAATGCTCAACCCTTTGATTGGCTCTTCTCCTAGATTCTGCGATAGAGGAGTGAAATGATGGAGAAAGAAGAAATTTGTTAGAGGATGGGGAAGTTTTGCAGCAAGGGGCGGTGCAGATAGTTTTTTGCAATGCTAGGAATATGTGATACAATGGTTTGAGTTTTTTTTTTAATATTTAGGGGACGCATTATCCTGTACACATTCTTTTTATGTGTTTATATGAAAATTTTTAAATGCTACGTAATTGAACACACTTTTCAATTAGGAACAAACTTTTATATTTAGGGGACACACACACACACACATTATACTGTGCACGTTCTTTTTATATGTTTATATGGAAATGTTTAAATGTAACCTGATTTAACACACTTTTCAATTAGGACACTTTTATATTTAGGGCTGTACGCATTCTTTTTATATGTTTATATTGAAATGTTTAAATGTTACCTATATAATTTAACACACTTTTCAATTAAGACACTTTTATATTTAGGGCTGTACACATTCTTTTTATATGTTTATATGGAAATGTTTAAATGCATCCTATTGAAATATAAATTTCAGATGGGAAAAAAACTATTTTTGAGGTGACTGACAACTTTTGGAGGCAAGACTTTGAAAAAGTGTATAAATGAATATTATTTTTTTATATTTAGTATCACAACTGAATTACAACTATATATAAATTTGTTTTCAGTATATTTTTAAAGTATCCAATTACTCTAGAACAAAGGCTAAAGGTGTTTTAGTGTGAAAGCTGATCCCATTACTCTAAGCAAGACGTCATACTTTAAAATACGTTTTACTAGAAATGTAATTTTTTTTAAAATGCTTAAACGGGGATAGCGATTGCTCAAAAAGTTTGGAAAATAATTAACTGAAATTTTTTGTTTATGTTTTGTGTAATAGTAAAAGTGTCTTAATCTTCAGATTTATCAATCACTGTTTTATTACAAAATTTGCAGTCCCTTATGTGAATATAATCACTGTTTTTTTAAGCAATTTAATATAATAACTAAGATAAAGTTCTCTAGTTTTTGTAAAAATTAAAATACCTCTTGTCCAGAAGGCATTTAAAAACTCAATAGCAAAGCAATACATAAAAGTTAAAAAATGGATATTTTTGTACAGAATGAGCCCCGTTTATGTAATTTTGTAAATTTGTACCCATTTTAGTAGTAATAATTTCTTTTCCTCTTCTTAATTTTAGCATATTTTCTTCGAATGTACTAAATAAATCTAAACACCACAAAAAATTCCCGATATTGTGATAATCCTCTCTAGGTTGATTATCTCTTTGGGTATCAGCGTGAGTTAGAGGTGTAGGATTAACGGAAGAACTAGACGTATACATTATCTTAATATAACTTTATTAAGATATTAAACTTAATCCTTTAACAAATTAAATTATAATAATATATGTGAGAGAATCTGCGGTGCCAAAACACACAATATATATATATATTACCGAATTGACCTAACTCGAAACAATATCAATAACCGACTCGCCTAAACACGATTCCAATACAATTACAGATCCTAATATTAAATAGACAATCCTACCTTGTTGTAGTTTCAGTAACGATCACATCAATTCTAGGTGAGGTCTTGCGATAAAACGAGTGCAATGCACCTTGATCAATGAATCTCTATCACGTATAATTACTATTCTTCGCCACGTAACGTTATCTAAAACTTCTTCAATCTAGAACCACGAACTGTTTACATTCCTCTAATTGGCATTGCGCTTACTCCAACTTCTGATTTTTAAAAGCTTCCTAATTTGCATCTTTCATTCCCACTTCACTTCTTGGATTTGGTTGGAAAAGAGTTGCGATTAATTCTGGCCCCAAAGAACATGTTAAAGAAAAGACGCGTGAGCCCGTCACAATATCTTCATTTTTTAAAAAAAGAAGATGTCATACGTAGTCGAATATCTTAAATCAAAAAATTATTTACATGTTATTTATATTTATAAAATGTGAAGAAAAATGACATTTTTTCAAAACATTTTCCGTTTTTAATAATATTTTTCTTATAAATGGCTAAGACTTCGCTATAAAGGTTGAACTAGAATTTTTGAACAATTCGCATCAATTTCAGAGTATAATTACAGCGTCATCGCAGTGTAAGTAAAAATCAATAACTTTTATGCACGGTTTTTTTCTTTCTTCCATTTTAGAAGAATTTTTTTACGAGCACAATAGCAAAGATCTCAGGGGGAAAGCAAACTACTATTTCGCTGAAAATGAAGATAGAATTTCTTAAAACGGTTGATCGAAAACAGAAGTAAATCTGTAAACATTTTGGTCTTACAAACTCTATATAAATTCATTTTGGTTTTACAAACTCAATAATTTAAAAGAGAGAGCAGATTATGGTAAAGTTTGAACATATCTATGTAAATTAAATAGTCTCTAATAAACTTAATTTTGTTGAATATATGTTCCTGTTTTGAAAATCTTTTAACACGAAAAAATTATTTTAGTTCCCTCAGTTTCGTGTTAAATGATTTTCACTGTATTTCAAGTTTTCATTGCCACCTTCTTACATTAGAAACGTAGTATGTAAATGAGATTAAGTATGCAAAATATGAATCGAAGAAGTAAGTGGGAGGATTGTGATTTGCGAGATTAGTACAATCACGAATTTCATCAGGAGAAGGATTCTTATCGTGAACTAGATTAAAAATTTAAGGCAAATGCTTTGAAGTATTAGATAAGATCCAGTTAGTCTTTATCCTTTGTATATTTCTGAGAGATTAATAATCTTTAAGGGGTCACATACCTTTTAAAAAGTTGAAAATGGTTAAAAATAGTGAACTCTTTAAAGCTCTATAATTTTTTTATTATTGTTTCCTGGAATGTAAATTTTGGAGGAATAAACAAATAGATATTACTTTACTTAAAACATAACCAACAAACACAGTGCTAATTAGGATAAATTTTTAATTAGATAATTACAAAAAGAAATTTTTGTTTTCTTTTCGCAAGTGATATGCATTACGCGCAGCTTTATAAAAAAAGTTACCAATATTTTTTGATGAAATTTTTGCTCAGTGTTGGAAATTGTGTTATCTTTAAAATGACGAAGCATGAAACACTGATTTAAAATTTTTAGTAAACTATAACAATTTAAAATTTAACTTTAAAATTTTTAAAATTTTTTTGGTATTTTTTATAATTGTAATTTTAAATTTTTTCATTAAAAATTCAAACTGGTTCGTTATTTTAAGTACAGATATGATCAGAATCTCCAGTTAAAATCTTATCATTTTCCATGAAACGGTTTTGAAAATATCATGCGCGTAATGAGTAAAAATGACGTTCTGAGAAAATTGACATCAAACGTAAAATTTACCACAGTTTTATATATATATTATTCTGGTTACTCAAACAACAAATAAATTTAAATTAAAACTAATGTGAAGTTTTTTTAGTCAATAAACTTCAATTTATTAAAATTATTATAACTAAAAACATATATTATACCAATGCAGTACAAGCATCGAAACGATATCAAAAGCTACAAAATAATCAAAATGCAACAAAGTGATTCATTTCTCCAAAATAAAGTTAAAAATTTATAAATATTACTTAAAAACAATCAATACCTTAATTAACAACTACTTATTATAACTATTATAACTATTAAATAATTTGTGATATGATTTCAGTGTATTACTATGATTCTAAAATGCTAAAATTCGCCACATGCATATCATGTTCCCTCTTTTTCAGTTAATTTCTTACAAGTAGTTTTAAATTGCATTCTTTTAGTCTGTCGTACTTCTTTTGTGCGGAGATTAAAATGTACTTCTGCAGTCTGAATTATTTTTATATCTACAAGTGTAACAAATTTATGTGCAAATTGACCAACAGTCAGACCAAGAGATTGCATAATTGTTAGTCTGCCATGATTGCCATCATTAAAAATGACAATTGCCTCATTTGTAGATATATCAACAATCTTTCTACCACAACCTAATGTTTTTGGGCATAATTTCAATATTAATGAGTTAATGGATTCATTATTATTTTGGGTTTTACCCCCTAGACATTTTTGTAGAAGTTTAGGTTGTGATAGATCATTAAACACAGGTTTTATGGCATCCATTACTGCCACTGGCAATTTGTTACTGTGTCTAAAATTTCCACACTGCCCTCTACTACTTGATTTTGATATTTACACCAAGAATTAGGACATACGGAACAAAAACTGTGCAATGGTTCTTCGTCGCTTGAACATATATGGAAATATACAGCCCAAACAGCTTTTCCATATCTGACAGGCATGTTTTATTTTGTCGGATTGCATTTCAATAGTACGTTGTAATCAAGTCGATCATTCTGTCGGTCAACCTTCCCTTTCCCCCAATCGACTTCCCATCACTGAGTTTGGAGCCCATTTGTTTTAATTTTCGTAAACGAGTTCCCATTCTTTTTTGAACATGTCCAACACATTCAATTTTTGAAACTGTGATATCTTCTCCATACGGATTGGATGCAGTAATAGATGAGAATGTTTTCGAATCGCCATTCTCGATGTAAGATGTATATCTCACAGAACGATGACTTAATGAATGCTGAAATATGCGAACCATTCCCACAGTCTCCATCATGCCAGCTGAACCATTGTGGTTCTTCAAACATTCTTTAACGTGGAGAATTTTCCACTTTTTGTAAGCAGGTGACCATTTTCTTCGTTTCTAAGAATCACATCCTTTACAGAAAGAAAACATCACTTCCGCATCAATACACTTTCCTGTTTTGTCTCCTATAACAGCACACACACCAACACGAGAAGAATAGCCACGGGTTTTCCACGTTCCATCTACACTAATTATTATATCGGAAGAATTTGTCAAAGTTACCTCTTCCAAAGCTGCACTTTGCATTGAAGCTTCTGCAAACTTCTTTACTACACAACTGTAGTTTGTTTATAATGTTATTATAGGATTTTTCAGCAACTGGAGGAGGAAAGTCCATGACACCACAGAAAGTTGTCATTGCTGCATGACCCTGTCCAATTGTCCTCATTGCGTATACAAAACGTCTGTTTATTTCTGGAATATTTTTTCTTTTACCCAGCATTTTTGAATTTCTAAACGAACACAAGTCTTTACAGTTCTTGCATTCAATCGAAAAAACACTAGACAAACCTCTAACACATTTTTCTGATAGTTTAATATCACCACATTTTTTTCAAGAAGCAAAGTTTTGAATGTTTGTAAACATGATAGTTTTATCAAACACTCTATGGCCATCAAAACCGTCATCATGTTCAATAAAAGATGAATCAACATCTTGCAGCCGAAATTTTTTTCCAGATGCACTGTTGTTTAGTGATTCATCCACACTGTGTACAGCTTTGCATCTCGTATGCATATTACCAGTAAACTTCCTTTTCTTAGGACGTTTACCAGATGGTCTTTTGGCAGATTCAATCGAATTCATAATTCAAAAGTTTATAAAAAATATTTTTCCTAAAACTTATCTTAGAATAAGATACGGTATGAAAATCAAAAGCGAGCGAGTATAAATTCAAGATTGACTTTTATCAAAACAAAGTAGAAGTAGAAGTTAATAAAGTTAGTAGAAGTTGTAGTTAATATTCAGAACAACAATAATAATATTTGAGGCTTAGATTCAAGCATTTGATAATAATTAGAATGAAAATATTAGAAACAGAGAAACGCAGCTGTCACCAACGACATGACAGCTGTCACCCTGGAGCCAAAATGTAAACAATATTTAAATCACCTTTTCTACTCTTTTTATTTTCTTAATAACGTCCGTTCTATTGGGAATATCTGCATGCGGTTTCTTTTAGAACACTCAAAAAAGTTTACTCTATAAAATAAAATTAAAAAAAATCGATTTCCCGGAAATTTTAAAAGGTATATGACCCCTTAATCTACAGTCTTATCACGTGAAAGTCTTCATACCATAAATTATTTTAACAACAAGAATTAATGAATCAAGGTTTATTAATCAAGGTTTATATAATGAATCAAAGAGATTAATGAATTTGGATGGTTTAACTATATGCTAGAAATTTATGCGTATACGACATGTTCGATAGAGATATCTTATAAGTGGAATCTTCGGAATTAATATCTCAATTTTCAAGGTTACTGCTACGAGGGTATTTAATTTTTTAAAAAAATCTAACAGTATTTTACCTGTTAAAAGAATGGACGTAAAAACTTAAGTGTAACGGTTCTCTTAAGTCATTACTGGGTAAACCAAAGTATTTGACAGAATCTCGGGGTAGTTAAAATATTTTAATGACATAAAATAACACAGTTACAATGGACAGACATTTAGACACAATACAGGTTAAACATTTAGAGGAAATAAGGGGAAATTAAATATATTACATAGTCCAGGATTGGACAGCGAGACGAGTAACGTTTACTCATTCAGTTCCCAACTCTCTCTCTGGCGGTAATAAAGTTCTTCGCTCGGTAACACTTCCGTTACAAGTACCACCATCTACATTTTGGTCTTAGAATTAAACCGTGTGTTACATAAGGATTTAAAATATACAGTTATGCATGTGTGCTGATTATAATTAAGATTCTAATTCTAAAATGGCTGTAGAAAAATAATCACTTCTCAGAATGACTTCAAATTTGAACTTAATGTACTTGACGAAAGGGTAAATGGTTTGGCATAAGAAAAAGTCATTGGCATTTTCATCATTGCCTTTTTTTGTGGATTTGGTTGAAGAACGATTAAAAATTGATTTTTTCCATCCAGTGTAGTGCGATCTTACAATGGTAGACGGGTGTTTCATTAACAGTGCAGCAACTAAATTATTTGCAAATCATTTTGAAGTTAAACTTCTTTGGGCTCGAGAGTGAATGAGAAATTTACCCAGTTTTGCGTTAGGGTGAAAATGCGAACGGAAGCAGTCTCCCCTCCATCCCCACGAGTCGTCGCCATGGTGAGGAGATAGCGAACGGGAGAAAAGAAGGGGGGAAGCGGGGCGGAAGCCACGTGACTTGCGTCATATCCGTGAAAAAGTTGGATGGTTGCCTACCTCTCCGATTGGTCAACTTGCCCATCTTCCGATTTGGGGTCCTTTTCCCCCAGACACGGGGACATCTATCAACGGTTGTATGAGTTGCCGTGTGTGCATTACGGTGTTGACAAAATAGCTCTCGCAGTAAATATTTCCTTAGATTGTTGGCTGCATGGCGATGTGTTCGGCGGCTAATTTAATTTTATAATTTTCATTTGCGTAGAATAATTATTGATTCTAGTCAGAATGCCTAAATCAAATGCACAAAGGGGAAAAGCGTTTCGGGAAAGAAAAGAAAAAAAAGAAAAGAAAATCCAGCAGCAAGTCCACAGTCAAAAAAGTGACGAAAAACAGAGTACAAATTCATCAAATGCTACTGCCAAATCTCCATCAAAGTACATCAGAGAATACCGAGCACGAGAAAAAACATTACAAAATACTCTCTTAATGCCGGGATTAAGGGATTGGAATGCTATTAAGACTCTTCTAATGACAGCACAGATTAATACGGACTTTTGAACTGCCCTGTGCCACATCAACTACTGATGCATGTGAATCGATAATAAATTCTTATTTTACAAAGACTATGATTCCCATAAAAGTGCTAACAAAGATTTTCAAAAGTGATTCGTTGATATTCCTTTCGGTCACGGGTGTTCGATTAGTGATAGATTATGGTTTAGAGATGATTTGAGAACGTTTGTTGCTGAGCACAAAAATATTTTACCGGGGAATTAATTTAGAAGACATTAAAGTATGCTACAATCGCCAACAGAGTTTAAGTAGGAAAAATATACCAAATTTATCAAAATATAAGGGTTTTGTAAACCCAGAAATTTCAGCCCATCTTCCTACTTTGGATTTGGTATCAGAAAGACTCATTTTGCCACGTGTACCTTTCATGCAGATTATATGATTGAGACATGTACACGATCAGTTTGGAATATTAGGGCAAATAATCGGTGTTCCAACGTCGCCAAATAAGTTTCACTTCTATCGCGTGGCGTTCCACGCACAATTTTTTTTCTGCCAAAAAAAGAAAAAAAATGAAAGTATTATGCACACATTAGACAGTACGATTGGTTCAGTGTGCGACTCATGCCAAAAAGCCGTCGTAATCCGATTCAAAAAGACATTTGTAGCCGAATCCACTTTCGTTATATCCCGTTTACAGCGCTATCTATTGATACACTTCGGAACTATTTTTCTTATGCAATACCGTTTCCCCCCTTCTCAATTCCTACTATTAGTTCACACTCTATATGTATATATTTATATTTATATCTTGTTGAAATTTTAAATCGTTAACAAAATACTTTTTATTCATCCATTCAAGTTCAAATACATTTTTTTAAAAACTTGTAATGGTTTACATCTGATGTGATGCAGATTTAACTTAACCTAAATTATCATATGCTATTTACACGTCTGCATTACTTTTACACTTGTTTTAAGATAAATTCTTATATAATAAATTCAACGTTTATTCAAAAATGTAATTACAAATTTAATGTGGTTAAGAAGTTTTGATGTTAATTTAAAAGGAGTTTTGCCTCAATATTATGATTCAGTCATATGTATATACATATTTGTATTAATTGTAATTATTTAAAAAAAAGGTACTATAATAATTTTTTTGTTGACCTAAGTACGAATTGGTTTAATATTTTTTATATATATTACTTGTTTCAAGTGTATTGGGGTAGTGAAATTGGGGCTTTAAGAATAATCATCTTGTTCTTCGGCAAAGATAATTGTTCTAAAGAATAAAAAGTATTACTTTTCTACAAGTATCAAAAATCTAAGCACACCATGCTTTTTGTATGTAATTGAATTGTCTGGTTTTCTTTCTTTTCTTTTTTTTTTGGTGTTTTTAAAAGAATTGAGAATTAAAAAGTTGAGATAAAAAAAAGGCTGACATATCAGGTTTCATCGCAATAGTTATAAAGAATAATTAATGATAGTTTTTTCTCGTTTAGCTGTAGTAATAACTTAAAACAAAAATGGAGCGAATAAATTCACTTGCCTGACTGACAAGTCTCATTATAGATGAATAATTAAATTCCCATTATGGTTGAATGATGCTAATGAAGTGACAAGTTGTGTTTGACTTTCTGACTAATATCATTTCTCATAATGGGCGGAAGTTTGTCATGTACATTTACTATTTATTTCCTATGAAGTTGTCCGGAGTATATATTTTAATCAGTGAGGAAAAAATTTGATTGGACAGAGTACAAGAAAAAGAATACAAACAGTGCTTAAAAAGAAAAAAAAATGTGTGTGTCCTTATGACCACACGATAGAAGTGAAAACCTCTAATTTATTCTTGGCAAGAGAATCCAATAGTGTTCGGATGTACTACGTTTCCTTTTACGACATTTTCGCATGCGGGCGTTAACTAGTTCTAGTACCCATTCATCGGTGGATTTGTTTATTTCATTCATATTCTGTAAAGGGAAATGTTTAATTAATCATGCATTCTTACATATTTATAAATATATACGATTTATATAAATACCAGTTAGTCTAATTATTTAAAAATATTTATTTGTTAATAACTTATGTAGATTTTTATATATTATATATGGAGCCGGTGGTAGACTAGGGATTAGAGCATCGTACTCCAGACCGCAAGGCCTGGGTTCGATGCCCGTTGCCACCAAAAAACCCTCCGAGTACACACGGAATACGTGCTCGTTAAATCCGTGGGTCCAAAAGCCTTTTGAGCGGTCGCAGCAGAAACCGCGGTTGCAGGGGGCTGGATAATATTTCCCTCCCCTTCAGTTCTATGCCTAAATTGTAGAGGTGGATATAGGTGGTGACACCATCTATCGTATGGAGGTTCAACCTGTCTCAGGCTCTGGCAGCTTTCATTCCTTCCCATCGGTAAGGACACGGCGGCAATAACATTTGTTTATATAGTATTTACGTACTATCGAAACAATGTCAACGTTTAAGATAACTCGCCACCCTGATTCTCTGTGTGCCGTACGTGCTGAATTAGCAATTATGTGCTCCTTTTCATACAATGTCGCCAATACTGTAGCGATAATATACAGATACAGTTTATATAATTTGTATAAAGCCAGAAAATATGCAAGGCTAGGAAAACTTATGACTTGATAGCCATTTACTTGTCTTAAAATCTAAGCAAACAAAAAGAGAAAGTTCGTACTCTTTCACAATTCATGCTTTTATTTTTTCGTGATCTCTTTGTTAAAGTCATTAATATGAACCAAAATATTTGCAACTTTCTCTCCAATTCACTTCATTAAAATTTCAGATTTGAATTTTTTTTTTTGCATATTTTTGTGCTTAAATGCTCTTTTTACTAAATAAATAACAATACTAAAAAATAGATCCAGTTTCGTTATAGGATACGCTCTCATGGGACCGGTCGAATTTCCCTGCTAAGCCTAATTTCCTTTAGAAGTTCATATAAAGTTTTAAATGCAATGAAATACGCTAAAACTTACAATTTACTGTGTCATTGATAGTACTTGAACATGGAGTACAAAAATTTTCGCTATATTTAAAAAAACAATTGTGAATATTAAGGAAAATATTTTCATTTGAATAAAAAACAGTTACATACACTTTAAAAAATGACAAAAATCCTATACATTTAAATACGAATACAGAAAATATTAGTAAACTAAACCAACTTATTTAAATATAAACAAAAATCCATAGAACAATAGATCAGGAACCTCTAAATGTCCGATTCTCTCAAAAATTAAACATGTGCAGTTTATATTCATAAATATCTCGAATCTAATTAAAAGAAAGCACGGAGCTCTCTGAAAGCATATATTGAAGTTCAAAGTTTTATGAAAAATTATTCGAAAAAAATACGGTTTTTAACCGCCATCTAGTGCTTGTAAAAAGTAGTATAAAAACGTTCCTATAACTCTGATAACACCGGTGTGATCAAGGGCCTAGGAGGAGGAAAAGCTCAATCACGTATATGATACCGTGGGCCGTGAAGGGAGAAACGCGTGATCACATATATGTGATCATGGTCCTGAACGGGTTAAGTCCCCTTTTCTGCTAAACGTGCCTGTGGCCGCAGTAGCCGAGTGGTATAGGTATCGGATCGTGGCTGGCTTTGTCACGAGTTCGAGCCCAGTACTCCTAAAGACCAGCCGTGTAGGGCAGCGATACACGCTAAATCTGTTGAGAGCTGAAACGTCCTCCCGTTGGTATGGTGTGGTAGTTAGGAGAGGGGGGTGGCAGCTCAGGTGTCGTCCACGTCACTTGACTATCGTTCAAAATTACGTGGTCCGTCGTCAAAAGCCTTCGTGTTGCTGAACAGTGCGACGTTAATATTCACTCGCTCACTGCTAAACGTGCCTAAAGAAGTAATCACTTCAAAAACCTAATTTAGTTTTTTTTTTGTAAAATAATTCCAAAATGAATGATGGCCGCGGTAGCTGAGTGGTAAAGATCTTGAACTCGTGGATGGCTTTATTTCAGTTGATTCAAGGGTTTGAGTCCTGGTTCTCAGAATATTTCCGTATAAAAGGGAGGAGACTTAAAGTCCTCATGATAGCGTGGTGTAGAAGTTTGGAAAAAGGATGGCATCTCGGGTGTCGTCCTTGTCTCTAGATCCTGGTCCAAGATAACCAAGTACATTGACGATAATCCTCGTATTCCTTCAATGTGTAACGCTAATAAGCAATTTTTAATCAAGGCTGATTGATGAATTCATTTAATTTGTTCACATCTTCTGTCGTCACGTGGTGGCCGCGGTAGCCCAGTGGTCAAGGCATCGGATTGTGGCTGGCATATCATGAGTTCGAACCCAGTGCCATTAAAGACTCGCCGTGTAGGGAAGCGATGCTCGTTAAATCTGTCCAGAGCTAAAAAAACGTCCACCCGTTGGTGTGGTAGTTAGGAGAGGGGAGTGCCAGCTCAGGTGTCGTCCTCGTCACTTGACCTTGGTTCAAAATTACGAGGTCCGTCGCCAAAAGCCCTCTTGTAGCTTAACATCGCGACGTTAATATTCACTCTCTCACTGTGGTTACGTGATGTTGAAGAATACGACCCATATTCTGAAATAAGTAGGAAAAGGCTGCAATATTATACTATTATTCAAGCATTAATTAAATCGTCTACCGATTAAAATAGTATTATTACTTACAAGTGTAAAACAAATTAATAGGAACATATGTGAAAAAATGAAAGTTTTTTTTATTAGTAAGAGGTTGGGGCACCTTCGGTCTGAATGATACCCTGTATTCGACGTGAGATTGACAAATAAAGATCTTGAGCAAAGTTAATCGGAATTCGAACCTATTTGCTCCTGCAGGGCCGTCTCGAGTTGTGGAGGAGGAAACAGAGCGTGGACTTAGCTCTCTAAAAAACCCCACAAACAATCAATGCTGTTCAGATCAGGTGACTGAGATAGCCACTTTAGACGTTCCACTTTATCATCATGCTTACGCAACCCTGTTTGTACGCAGCAAGAGATGTGAACAAGGGTGTTGTCTTCTTGTAGGGATGCTTCGATAATGGGGTCGTCTGTGATACTCCCCTCAACGCAATGAGAGACCCAATCCACGGGAAGACATTGCCCCACACCATCACAGAACCCCCTCCATGTTTTACGGTTGGAACCAGGCAGCCAACATGAAAAGCTTCTGCCGGTGTTCGCCAGAAGAACAATCGTCAGGTGTTCCGGAATAATGTAAATGAGGATTCATCAGTTCAGATGACTTGTTCCGATTTTAGTTGTGTCCAGTTAAAGGGGTTCTGGGCACTACTGTAGTCTCTTCATAGCATTTCACGCCGAAACTAACCTAACTAAAACTAACTAACTTAACGAAACTAATCAATGTTTACATTATGCAACTCACGTTGAAGACCTTTCATAGATACGGAGTTCTGAAGGTGGGAATTCATCTCGGACGTTATCTGCGGGAGTGTAATCTTAAGTTTTTGGATGACTATCTTCTGAAACAACCTACCCGTATCTCACGGTCCTTCAACTTCAACATCCGCCTTTTGTTGTGCTTCGCAGAAGACTCTTTACCCAGGTTTGTGTAGGATGTAATAACCCTTGACACATTGGTCTTGGAATCGACCAGTGTTGGTTGTTGAGGACACGGATGCTTTAGCTAAGCGAATTCCAATAGTCATACATCTTTTCACGTTGGAGAGGTCGAACATAATCAGGCTTTACTACGAGCAAAATTTTCTCATGCAGCCCTCATACAGTAACTGCTTGACTGCTAACTTCTCTTTCGTCACCACTCGATGGCACACTGTTGCGACACAATACGGCCGTTTAGTAGACGACCGAAAAATAACGCATTTTTAAATGGGTTATGACGATCTATTTACGATCCTTCCACTAATCCTTTTACGAAATCTTTGGGCTGTCATTCGCGTTTATTCGCAACCAACCCTTCCGAAGAAGAAACTATGATATTAAAATTAAATCTACTACAATATAGTCAGGAAATTCTTGCTAGCAGGAGGAGAAGGAGAGAAAAAAAAGGCATGGGTCAGGCGAGATTTCCCTACAAGTTATTGAATATTTCAAATATTAAATAGACGAAGATTTTAAGTGAGGATGAGTCATTAAACCTAGAGTAACAATAAGCTAAGTGAGATGATTGAATTAATCCTAAATTAAAGTGGTCGATGTTCCTAGTTTTCCCATAATTCATGAATCTTGCTGTTGTTCCATTTGTATAGATCATATTGAGACATTCTCTCTTCTTGAATTTAAGTGAATTAGTGTTGTTAATTTGGTTGATCAATAAATAAGTAGACTTTGAACATGTCTGGTATTCTTTCCCTTCCTTCCGCACATCTAAGCGGGCAAGAGAGAGGGGGCAAATCCTCACAGGGCGTTCCTATTACTTTGCCCTATACCTGGATATAATACAATTAAAACGTAAGTTATAAGTTTGCTTAGATAATTTTATATAGACTACGTTATTTTTCAACAAAAAATATTTTCATACTCAGTAATTTCTACAGTATTTGCTTTTAGGTTTAGTGTTACATTTTATAAATATTTAACTTTAAATTCAGAGTTCTTATTGATATTCTAAATTGGATTTTTACCAGAAATTAACGTAGTTTGTGTTAACATTCGCGAAAGGCAAAAACTAATGCGTATTTCCTTATCATTCTACATCAGATTGAATTTCTCACAAAATACATCAAAGAATTCCAAACCTTTAAACATTTCCTTTCTCGTAGGTAGTTCCATATACCACTTAACGAAAATAAACAAAGCATCGATAAATGACAAAGCTACTCCACTCAGAATCCATTAATGATTACTTCAAACGATATCAAATGATAAATATTGAAATTATCATGGGTCGCATAATATAACATTCCACTGTGAACATAAATCGATTTATTGATCTCTATTGTTTTTAGGCCTTCCATTTATCCCCCAATACAGGAAGGGGGAGGGGGAAAGTACATTTAAACTTTTAAAAGGCACCCTGCAGTTCCGTAAAGCAACTATCACGTGACTCTTACACTCAGCGGGATATGACGTCTGCTCACGCAATGCACTCTGGGGAAAAAGATGAATCGGTCCTTCCGGTAGAGACGGAAGTTCCGCATATCCGGTCCATCCCCCCTAAATGTACTTCCGAGGAAATGGAAATTGTTCCGCGGATTTAATATTATTTTGTTATTCCGCCAAGACGATTTGTATCGAATTCCATAGGGAAATTTGATATTGGGATTTATTTGTGGGTATATAATTATTAGTCATATTCTCTCTCTTAATGGCTAAGCGATAGGTTGAAAAGTATTATGCATTTTTACATAGTATTCAGGGCTTAGGGATATTTTGAATACAGTTTTTTAAAGAATGCAGAAAAAAAAGTAATTATATGCTCGGTAAACTGAGAAATGCAATTAGGTAACACTATTATACTGTATTTCTGAACCAAAACAAGGACATGAAGTATTCTACTCGTTTTTTTCTAACCTAAATATTATTTATACCTGAAACGGCTTGACAATGAAATTAATTGGAAAGAATTCATGACAGTCACGTGATAAAGGCAATCACATGTTCCCCATTGAATTGAAAACTGCCATTAAAATAATTTGTACTTATACTATTTTGAAAATTTAGATTAAATTTCAACTTTGATAATTGAGTAAAAACGTTCAAACATTATAAAAAAAACATTTCACCAAAAAAATTTTTAAATTTAAAAAGAAAAAGAAATATTTTATACATGTAATTTTAAATCAAGTGTTTTTTCCATACTTATGTGAGTTATTATTGTTCACAAGTATGCACTTTTAGTTACCCATCACATATAGTGGTTAGTGACGCTGACTGCAGTACTGTAAGTCCTGGGTACAAATCCCGGAGAAAGCATGGATATTTGTTAATGTATAATGCCTTTGCGGCATGGGGGTACTCTAATTAGACATCGAGCTTCAAGTCTTCTCGTGAGGCTGGTGGAAGGGAAAGAAAGGTGGAAGGCCCCTGACACCCTCCCTCAAAATTGGGGTGGAACCGAACATAATTGTATTGTCACCTGTATGGTACTCAAGGCTACGGCTAACGACAGACTACATCTAACTTCTTTCCAAGATAAATGTTGTGGTCTATATATATAGGATCTGTGACGAAGCAGATATCAGGTGACACAGAAAACAATAGTATCTACTTTTAAAAGAAAATTTCTTCAAAAAGCAAAAGTTGGTGATAGCGAAGTGCATGAACCGGTTAGCTGGAAACATTTCATTGAATTATAATATGAGATGAGATCATATCCATTTATGAATTGATTGGCTAGAAATGCATGACTGCAGTTATCATGCGACCATGACGTCGTATGAATTTAGATAGTTACCTTAAATCAATGAAATTTATCGGTTAAATTCATGTGATCTCATAGTCGCATAACTTCAATCACGTGTTTCCAGCGAATCAGTTCAAAAGTAATGTGACGTCATAGTCACATAATAAATACAATCACGTATTTCTATCCAATGGGTTAAGGCGTTTCGTGGTTGCCAACATTTAATTTTGCTGATACTTACTTTTGAAAAGTATATATTTTCCAACCATAATATTAGCTTACATAGGTATACAAAATGCACTGGATTTTAAGTTATTGAACGACGTAAAATGAATTGGTAGTTTTTTTAAATGAAAGGGTGCAAAAAATGTTTTTTTAGAGCATTTAATGGAGAATAAAGCCAATAGAGAGAGAGAGAGCTGTTTGACATTTTGCAACATACATTATGAGCTGTTGATTTGAAGAAAAAAATTAAGATTAAAAATTATAAAAATGGAAAAAAATTGCTTTTATTGCATGAAACAATACTATGACAAAAAAAGTTCACTAATAAAATAGAAAGACAAAAAGAAGCATACTAAAAATATATGTAAAGGATATTAAAAAAGGATACATATTTTTCAATAAAAATCACAAATATTCCTTAAAAACCGTTCCGTTCATGGGGAAAAAAAGGCATCACGACAAAATGTCGAAAAATAATACATAGAATCAAACATTTCTCTTTCACGAATGTATTAAAAACAAATTTCAGAACGATTTTCGCCCTACTTTTCAAGTATTATCCACATAAACGATAAAAAATTTACGATCCCTGTAATTAAATTACATCCATAATATTTTCAGCATCTCCCCTCTTTTTTTGTCCCCCTTTTCTTCAAATGCAACATCTATGTTCGTAATTGATTTATCTTCGGAAAAAAGATTTAAAAGCACTCTAAGCCTCATTTTGCATTCCCCCTTTTTTTCTTCCTCCCAAAGTATTCAAGTGAGAACATGTTTATATGCCAATTAGGAAATGTTCCCTAGACACATAGTTAACAAGTTAAACTGTCGTTTCAAAGTACGAAAATGCAGGGTGGGGTGGAAAGGTAGATTTCTAAGGACGAGAGAAACTGAGTTTCCAGAAACCTAATAACCATCTCATTCTCTTTAAATAGCCCATTCAAAGCAAGCCCATTTAAACTCTCTGAGCGTTCTCTTTTCAGTTTTATTGTTTGATATTTGCAGGGAGGGTGAGAGGGGCTAGAGAAACGGACCATCCCCCCTGTAGTTTTATTCTGGGGCCTGAATTAACGGAAAATGAGATGTGTTGCTAGGGATTTGTTTCTTGATTTGCATATGCGGGATTCTTATTCTTAACGAAAATGATATCTTGTGTAGTTTTCTTGCAAAGAATTCGTATCCAGAATCTTGAAATATTTATTTGAATAGAATGTTTCAGATTTAGTTTGATTCTGTTTTAGTGCTCTTTGTTTGTTTCGAAGTATTAGATTTAGGGCCAATGTGTTTTACAGCGGTCGTCTTTAGAATTTGTGGTTGTATTCAAACGCATTGTAAATGACTGTTAGACGAGCATTTTCTTAAACGTAACTTTTACTTACACAACCTTATTAACGAAACTAAACTTGAAACATCACGTCCGGGTCACCAATGTAAATGACTGTTAGATGAGCATTTACTTAAATCAGCATTTCTCAAACTGTAAGGCATTATAACTTTATGAGAGGGGCGCAAGCATATTAAAAAGTTGAAAACAGAAAAGTATTTAAAAAAAATTATTAATTTACTGAAAGTAAACAAACAAAATATGCATTCTGACATAATAAAAAACACGTTTAAATGGATGCAATATACTTATAAATGTATCAGTATTGCACATTGTATTTGATAATTCATTTAACAATCCTAAGTCAAGAACAAATTTAATCATTGCCAGTTACCACATGCTCTTGTCATATATAAAATTATATACAAAAATTAACACTTACCTTGATAATTTGTAAGGTTTATAATTAATCTCAAAACTGCTGATTAAAAGTTACGTGATTCGCTCCCCTATACCACCTTATTCCACGTAGGGGCAGTATGTGACGCATGGGGGGGGGAGAAAAAGGAATAAATAAGCAGTTCCTTCGCAAACTCTGTCAAAATCCTTTTATTGCATTCAAAAACCTTAGGAATTTTGGAATAATTTTACGGATATCATTGCACAGAAAAGATGGTACTTCGGAAGGACGTATATTTACGCTTTGCCTGAGAGAGTCGTTTATATACGCCGATGGTACTTAAGAGCCTAAAGTCGTATCGTAGCTTTAGCGTCAAAGTATAGTATTATTGAATTTAATACATTGTTCCTGTATGGAGGAGGGGTGAGGGGAAAATTATTATCAAATATATTGGGTCGCGCGCGGAAATATTGAAAGTTTGATAAGCACTGACTTAAATATAACTTTTATTTACACAACATTAGTAACAAAACCAAACTAGAAATATTGACAGTAATTAGAGGACCGAGCTTGCTAACAGTAGAAGTGAGAAATAGTTAACAAGCTTCGAGCTTCACTTGCATAGGGTTGGCAAGCGAATGGTTTTCCATCTTGCCAAGTTGCTGGTAAACGTGAGAGTGGCATGCACCGCAAGATCATTATCAAGCTTTGAATGTAAGTGACAAAACAGTATTCATTACTAAACATACAGTGCAAACCGTTTAACACGAAGCTGAGGGGGCTGAAAAATTTTTTCGTGTTAAAAAATATTGCAAAAAACAACATATATTCTACAAAATTAAGTTTACAGAGTACATTTTTTTACAAATATGTGTACATAGGCATGTATTTAATACAAATAAATGAAACAAAAACATTTACAATGAAATTTAATATAGAATTTTCAAACCTTTTTTGAAAAATAAAACATTTATTGAGTTTTTAGAAAATAATCTGGTATTTGTATTGTTTTTTTAGCATCAAATGGTCAACAAACTGTTCGATGTCGTCAATTCGTTTGATTCATTTCACCATTGTAATGTGCGTCTAAATAATTGCGCATACTTTTTATGATGTTCCTTATTTCGGATGACGTGGGAACAGAGGAGCTGCATTATTCATTTCATTTTCGTCGTCGGAATCAGCATCAATGATATATTTCGAACTTTACACAAACCCCAAAATGTCTTTGTTTGACATAATTGAGGCTGTACCAACATTATCATCACTTACTGCTACGAATTCTTCCGATGTTACAGTAGGACAGTCCAATAATACATAAACTTTCTCAAACATTTCATTAAGTATCGGCTCAGTTTCTATATCCAGAAGGGAAATCTTTTCGTGTTAAGCAATATTCGTTTCGCGTTAAGAAACAATAAATGCATGAAAATACAAAGTAGTTTGTCTGTAATGCTGTATTATTTCGCTTTAACAGATGTTTCGTCTTAAGCATTTTCGCGTTTAATGTATCGAGTGTTTCTGAACGAATATCGGAGTTTTAACGCTTTATAGTACTTATTATATATAACTTACAAGTACAATTCATACATCGAATGAAAGAGTAACTGAAATAGTTTTACCTACAAGGTTACAAATGTTCAATGTAAGCCCCATTTGTCACACGGCAAACATCAAGCCAATAGGCGAGTTCATCCCAAACTTTGTTCAGCGTGTCTGAGGAAATTCTTGCTACAGCTGCTTCCATACTGTATCTTAAGTCTGAAAGGTCAGCTGGTAGCCGAGGAACGTACACACAATCCTTTGTGAACCCCCCACAGATAAAAGTCACAAGGCGTCAGATCGGGTGAACGCGGAGGCCATGCTAAACAAGATTTATCGTGAAGCCCTCTGCGGAAAGTCAATTGGTCGAGTACAGTGATGTTCAACCAATTGCCTACTGAGAGATGCCAGTGACCTGGTGCACCATCTTGCTGACAAATGAAGTTATCTGGTTCAGTTTCTTTTAATTGAGGAAATAGCGATAGTTGTAGAGCATCAAGATAGGCAGAACCAGTTACAGTTGGTTCTCGATAAATGAAAGGCCCATACATTTTCTGCTGAGATATGGCACAAAAAACGTTCAATATTTACGTAAGTCTCGTTACGATTCTAGCACCTCGTAAGGATTTTCTGAGCTCCAGATGCGCCCATTATGAGTGTTCACATGTCCACCGGAATGCTCTTTGCATAGTAATAGCAGATTCTGTCCTTGCAAACTGGGGATCACGAAACTCTTTCTGTTCATTAGTTGCCATTTTTCTACTAGCGCGCTGTGGTATAGGTATCGGATCGTGGCTTGCTTTGTCACGAGTTCGAGCCCAGTACCACTAAAGACACGCCGTGTAGGGCAGTGATGCACGTTAAATCTGTCGAGAGCTGAAACGTCCTCTCGTTGGTGGGTGTGGTAGTTAGGAGAGGAGGGTGCCAGCTCAGGTGTCGTCCACGTCTCTTGACCATGGTTCAAAATTACCTGGTCCGTCGCCGAAAGCTCTGGTGTAGCTGAACAGTACGACGTTAATATTCAATCAATCAACTAGCGCACTGTTCGACGAGGAAGGGGAAAATATTAACATACGTTTCATGCGCAAGCATGCCAGCAAACAAAACTTTTTCATTTGGTCTTACATTTGATGGATGAACTATACTAATAAGCTAAATGTAATAAGTACTATAAAGAATTAAAACACCGATATTCATTTATAAACACCCTGTATTTCACTGTATATATCATGAACATACTTCTTTAGTGTATCCCCAAGTATCATTCTCCGTACTTCCCTTTGGAGACAATTGCTATACATCACGGGTCACTATCAGGATTACTCGGATCCCGCGGTCACTATAATGAGTAAACCAAATAAAATTTGTAGCTTAACTTATGTGTAATAAATTATTATTTATGTTATGATGTATTTTAAGGCATCCGACTACGTTCGGAACCGTGATTTTGTAACCTGTATGTAGCTCAGACCTCTGTACAGAGGCTCAACTAGAATTTTTGAAATAGATAACTTAAAAGTTGGTTTATCCATGTTTTACGAAAACAGAGGGGAGAAATTAAACAAAACCCGGCGATCCAATTGGTTGTAACTCTGAAAAGAATGTGAATTTTTCAAAAATCATAGCTGAGCCTCTGTACAGAGGTATGAGCTATATACGGGGAAAATATTATTGTAATAGAAGCATTTTTCACAAAAGGCGAAAATTTTGAAAAAAGGTTATTCTAAGTTAATTTTTTTGCCGAAATATTGTATTTAAATAATTTTTTTTTCACAATGTCCTTAAAACAACTTTATACATGTATTCTAATCTAAGTGACACAAAATATCCTGAAAATAATCCATTTATGCACTTTTGTAAAATCACGTTTCCGAACGTAGTCGATACCCTAAGCAGAAAAAACTGGAGAGAGCTCCATTTACTATAGTTAAATTTCATACAAATAAGTTTTACGTATTTTTATTCTCAAAAGGACGAGTATTGAATTCGATTTCTCCTAGTAATGTCATCTATGAGTTCTATAAAGGTCTGAATGCACTTGCATATAATGCCGTGTTGGCATTCACTAATCTTATTTGCTTATCAAACATACCGCTGCGATTTCGATGCCCAGGGTATTCATGTTTATGGGTGTATAATGATCCGCATACAAACATCTAATGCATGATTTATAACATGAATGTGCTATTTCTGTGTATTTATTAATTGTTCAAACACATACAATAACGCATACACATTTTATATTTGAATGAATAATTAAAAAATTATATTTTTTAAAGCTGATAGGGTACTAAGAGCAATACTCAGCCTGTTATGTAATTTTTACGCATTGACATCCTAGTTGAATTTTTGATTTTCTTTTCACTTTGATGCTTTTGATTTTCTTGAATGTGAGATGTACTTTTTTCATTATTTTTATCATGTTTTCGTGATTATTATTAATAATGAAATTTATTATTGTATATGTGTACGTACGTGTACAAGCGTGCGTATGTGCATAGTAGAACGTCATTTATATGAACATATTAATACTATTCGGATACGCGATTGTTCGGATAGCCGAAAACCGAATGCGATCCATATGAAACCGGACACTATGCGAATACTGATAATCGTCACATGCGGGAAACGTGCTTGAAGAAAAAGCAAAATAGGTGCAAAATGTCGCAATTTTACCTTTATTGTGGAAAATAGTCACTTATTTTTCTCTGTACCATTGTACAACTTCGTTTGTTTTCTCTTCAAGGTCTCTGATTCTCTTGAGCGGCAGTAGTTAGACAGCACTTAATTCGTACCACTTCATAGCTGTTTCTAAGCAGAAAACGCGTCAGCATTTGATGGACCCTTGCCACTTTCGTTGTTGTTGTCGTCCTCGTCTTCATCTGTTTCATCGTCGACAGGGTCGTATTCTTCTTGCACGGAAGTCATAATCTCCGGCATGGGAAAAAAAACTGGTCCGGATATTTGACGCTCCGGATAATAAACGTTCAGATAAATGACGTTCTACTGTATATAAAGAGTGATTTGCTACCAGGCAGATAAATTTGTAGGAGGTACAGAAACGATTCCGAATCATATAGGAATGCAGGGTCGCAAATGCCATTGATGCGAGCTATAGAGCAAAGAAGCAGAGAAAAAGAACAAAAACAGCAACACATTAAAGATTTTGAAAACATTTTATTAAACGGTGGTACTACAACCGGTGTTCAAAATTACGACCAGAGGTAGTCTGAAAAGTCTGACAGGAATTCCTTACATTCTGAAAGATTCCTCCAGGCAGTCTTGTGGTACATGGTGCTGAATGGAAGGTTTAATGAACACCGATCTTGCTGGATGTCATCAATTGCGATCAGTGGCGCACACAGGAATTTTTCAAGGGGAGGGGGGGTCCGGAGTCGAAAGTTCACCATTCTTGTATCATGTTCCTTTTGATTTTGTCGATTTTCGGGAACAAAACACAGTAAAAAACTAATTATTGAATAAATAATTAGCACTAATTAATAAAATGAATCATTAATAACAAATACTTAATTAAATTTTACGTACTATGTATTTAGAGTTACAATCAATCGGAAAAAAAATCAAGGGCTTTTGGGGGGTCCGTACCCCCAGGACCCCCCTTGTGTGCGCCACTGGTTGCGATCCATTTCCTGGAGGTAGTAGGATAAACTCGTATTCAAATGAGGAACTGGTTGACATTAAAATAGTGAATAGAGACGTGAATTGTTACGGGCACACACACGCCGCTTGGTGGTTGCACCAGGAACATTACCCGAACTGCCGTGTTCCACGTCGACCTTCGCAAGGGTGAATAGAATGTTACGTCAGATAGATTCTTTTTGGTGTACGATAGCGTTTCTCAAACTGTGGGGCGCCCCCTATGGGGGCATGATAACTCTAGGAGGGGGCGAACATATATTGAAAAGTCGAAAACCAGAGATTATTTTAAAACAAATTATTAATTTACAGAAAGTTATCAAACGAAATACATTTTGACATAATAAAAAATGAAATACAAATTTATATTGATATAAAACACTTATAAAATACATTGTACAGTACTGATACATTTATAATAAATTTAACGATACTGAGTGTTAAGAACAAGGTTAATAATTACCAGTGACCCCATGGGCTTGTCATGCATAAAATTATACACAAAAATTAGCCCTTATCTTGATAATTTGTACGGTTTATAATTTATCCATTAACTGCCGACTAAAAGTTACGTGATTTGCTCCCCAATGCCACCGTTTTTCAACATGTAGGCGAGTGCATGTGGTGTATTGGGGGGAGAGGAGAAAAGTAATGAATAATCAAATCCTTTGAAATAAGTAAATCTTCAGCAAACATTGTCAATGTCCTATTATTGCACTCCAAATCCTTCAGGATAATTTTATGGATAGCAATACAGAGAAAAGATCGTACTTCGGAAAGACTTATATATACACGTCCGGGACAAATAATGTTTTGGCTGAGCAAGACGTTTGTATACGCTGGACGCCACTTAAGAGGTTAAAGTCGTATTGCAGCTTTAGCGTCAAAGTGTAGTACACTGCTGGACAATTGCTAAGGACGGATCACAAATTGCTATGTAGCATAATATTGAGCGAGACATGAGGCCTAGTAGGATAAAATATAGTTGCCACACTGTTCAGACATTAGAATAAAGAATATTTATTGTTCTGGAAAGTACAAAAGCTGTGAAACATCTGAAAGAAAAAAAAAATGTTCATTTGATCTGCGTACGGAGAAATAGAACAATGCATCTAAAAGTCAGCAGGCACCTTAAAGAAAGGTATCAGCACGGGATATGTCCACCGTGGAGTGTGATGCAACATTCCCCACGTCGTACCATACTTTGCACAACATTATCCAGCAGCTGTTGAGGCAATTTATCCCATTCCTCTGTGAGTGCACGGATGAGGGTGTTCTTGTTTGTCGGAGGATAGTTTCGACCAGCAACTTGCATCCCCAAAGCATCCCATACATTTTCAATGGGGTTTAGATCTGGAGAACGCGCTGGCCGTACGAGACGTTGAATACCCTCGCTGTCTAGACAATCCTGAACAGCGAGTGTTCGATGACATGTTGCGTTGTCGTCCATAAAAACAAATTTATCACCGACAGCACCACGGAAAAGACGAACATGAGGAAGTAGAACTTCATCAATGTATCGTTGGCCCGCCATAGTCCCATTCGCAACCACATGTAGGCTCGTGCGGCCATTGATCATGATGCCGGTCCACACCGTGATACTGCATGTCGGATATCGGTCCTTTTCCTGGATATTTTCTGGACGATAAGCAGTACCACTCTCGCGCCAGATCAGTTGGCGTCTACAATCCGATGACAGACTGAACCTACTCTCATCTGAGAATAGTACGCATGCCCAGTCCTGTTCAGTCCAATTGTGATGCTCACGACACCATTGCAAACGGGCAGTACGGTGCTGTCTGGTCAATGGGACACACAACAGGCTGCGTGCGTATAGTCCTCCTCCCCTCAAACGTCTGGCAACAATTTTTCGGGAGATCTGCTTTCCTGAGGCAGCAAGAAACTGATTTGCCACCTGCTGAGCTGTGGTGCGCATGTTCCTTTTTGCTGATAGGACGATATATCTGTCTTCTGCAGACGTCGTACTTCTAACACGACCTCCCCCGTGCCGTCTACTACACATTCCAGTAGTTTTAAATGACTTCCACAGCCGTGAAGCCGTGAGCGATGTCGAACTCCCTGGCAACATCTGTTATTTTTCGCCCTTCTTCGATCTTTCCAATAATTCGGCCACGCATAAAATCATCTGTGTGATGTCGGGAAGACATGCCAAAAATTTTAAGTTCGTCTATTAAATCTTTCCTGTAAAAATGTGACTTGAAACAACAACTGTCCACACGCGTCAAAACCTTTAAAGCTCTTATGAACGCTATCACGTGATGAACAGACGTGGAAAAAAAATTGCATACTCATACTTCTTACTAATATCCCGCACTTATTCTAATTTTCCACATTTTGCTTCCTTTCATTTTGTGGTTGCTATGGATGATAGTGTTTTCCGTCCTTAGCAATTGTCCAGCAGTGTATTTTTTAATTCAGTGCATTATATTTATGTGTGGGGGCGATGAAAATTATTATTGGATATTGGGTCGGAAGTATTGAAACTCTGAGAAGCACTAGTGTACGAGATGCCCGTTCCTTCAGTTGAAGACGATATCGGTGGAATATCTGTAGCAGTCGGGAGGATACGTGGCATGTCAGGAATCTTCAAGAACGTAAAGAATTTCTTGCAGGGCCACTGGCAGGACTACCAAACGACTTTTGCTCATAATTTTGAACACCTGTTGGTGTACAATCTTTCTATAAAATGTTTTCTGGAACTGAATTCCCCTGTATATAGGTGTGAAATCTAGGTTGTCATGGTGAACAACTCGTGGTTATCGTTATTTTTGTCAATACCACTGAAGACCGGCCCTGTAGAAAGGCTGGTGCGCGTTCAATGTGTCGTGGTTCGAAGTCTTCACGATCGCGTGGTGGAGAAGTCTGGAGAGAGGGTGCCAGATTAAATGCCATCCTCGTCATTTGATGGTTCACGGTAGATCTCTTGATACTTTATAGGGCGACATACATTAACCCTCACTCTTATATTTTCATGATTATTTGTAAAAATTACACTTAATGAAATTCATTAATTCTCGCGCTTGTGCATGTCTATTATCATTTTACTGGGATTTCGAAAAGGGAATATTTTACAAATAGTGAGGGAGAGAGTATTTAATAGCTCTAAGGTAATGCGAGGGCTATTGGTGCCAGATCTCTTAATTCTGGACTGCGGACAAGTGGCGAGACTGAGACCTGAGTCAGTACTCCACTCTATAAACTTTCCTACTCCACGCCAGCGTGAGTGCTTTATTCTTTACGCGACGACGTATTGATCAATGAAAAACGTTATAGAGACGGGCGTGTGAGATATGAATCCTTCCCAACTGTCGCCAGCATCTGGATGATACACTGGTGAATCGCGTTTCGTAATAGTTCTACAAGTTTTTCCGTCCCCTA
Organism: Trichonephila clavipes; assembly: GCA_019973935.1. Taxonomy (NCBI): domain Eukaryota; kingdom Metazoa; phylum Arthropoda; class Arachnida; order Araneae; family Nephilidae; genus Trichonephila; species Trichonephila clavipes. The sequence goes on along the minus strand of BMAU01019284.1, from coordinate 136,771 downwards.
GGATAAGTGCATTGAACAGCCTGCCATCTGATAAGGAGTTTTGAAACTGGCGCATATATGACGCACCCGTCGGGAAAGGGTTAAACCACGACAGGTTTAATGTGTATCAATTCCTCTCATTTTTTTTGGTTTAAAATGAAGAAAAGGATCAAGGTGAAAGGGCTTACCTTGTCAATAGAGGGCTGCCACTGTTGTGAATTGTGGTCACCTGCGTGGACGGAGAGTACCTGTCACCCCGTTCAGACCCACGTGGGGTCTATCTCGACAAAAACCATACGTAGCAGATCCTGCCTGTGTGTTAATCTTGAACCTGGCTTCATCGAGTCTAGTCGCTGTTGTTTTTATCTCGGATATTTTCTATTTAAAATCTTGGTCATGGCTTCGGCGTTCTAGGAGGGCGGTTGTTTACTAGAATATTTTCAGTTTAATTGTTTAACTTGATGATTTCAATTTCGTAAGATTATTATGTTTTTGTTTTATTTAAGTTTATTGTGTTATCAATACATCCAGGAAAAGACAAACTTGGATTCCAGTATTACTTGAAGGACAATATCCACACACAATACCAGTATCTATTATCAAATTTATATCAGCCTCGTCTTGAATAAAACAAGTCCACGAATGAAAACAATCTTGTGAACTTCTATAATTTTTTAATTCCTACATCACACACACTCAACATTACACAATTACTGTGGCACAAATACTAGACAAATATCATTTTTAAACATCTTTATCAATTTGTAAAAGCTATCGCGTTGTCTCAGTATGTTTCTCCTTCCTGCCCAATTTTATACTGAATTTAATCAGCTCCCTTGAAACGGTGGCGCTGCTGTCGCATTTTTGGTAGGGAGTTTGTGACACCCTCTATACAGCGGGTTTTCAGTGGCATCGAGACTCGAACCCAAGACTCCACATTGACGTCAACGAGTATGTGATCATGACTGCTAAGCCAACGCTGCCACACGTGTACGCATGAATACAAACACATATACTCACGAACTTATTTCAGTTGCCCTGTGACAGGCTCAAGCGTCTTTTCATTAACATATCCTTTTGGGTTCTTTGGGGCCAGAATGAATGGCAACTCTTTTTCAACCAACCCAAGAAGTAAAGCGTGAAGGAAAGATCCAAATTAGGAAGCTTTTAAATATCAGAAGTTTAGAGTAAGCCGACTGGCATTTGGGGAATGTTATAATAGTCCGTATTTCAAGTGTGAAGAGGTTTTGAGAGGTTAAGTGATAGCCAACATAAGTTACCAGTGACAGAGAGCCCCCTTAGGTAAAGGTACATACCATTGCACGCTAGTGAACCGCAATTTCAACTAGGATCAGATTTATTCATACTTCATTCGACATTAAGGTGGAAGTGACTATTTAAATATTTGGATCTGTGATAGTCTAGGAATTGAGCTTAGGCGAGTTAGTATTGATAGTGGTCCGGGTTACGCTATTTGGGTATTACATATATATATTGTGTGTTTAGCCACCATAGATTCTCTCACATATATTAATATTATCTCATTTGTTAGAAGTTTAAGTTAAAGATCTTAATAAAGTCCTATTAAGATCATGGCAGCTTCTGGTTCTTTTATTCCTACACCTCTAGCTCACGCTGATAATCAAGAGGGGCACGCGAGGGGGGTGCCCTTACAGCACTAGGACATTTTTATATCGAGAGGTTAGTTTGTCTGGTTGTATTAGTTGGGAACGACCATCTTATTACTTAAATATCCACATTGTGTGTGCTGATCCCAAACAGATATAGCGGCAACACAAAGAACACAACACGAACACGCGCACATGTAAGATATTTCACAAAAAACATTCTTTTCTAGTTTTGGAGACCTCAGTTTGTACAGGTTTTATTAACTAGCTTTTAGAATCATATGATTTCCTTTAAAGCCTTTTTGTAATTGGTCAAAATACGCGGATAATACAAGAATGCATCATTTCTAAAAACGCAGTTTTTACGAGATAACGTTATGGTTAGTTCCCATTACAGGTAAACTAAAAATTAATTATCAAACGAAGTCTTTTGGTCTCAAGACCATGATGAAATAAATAATAGTCCCTCGAGAACAAATTTGAGGAAATTATTAGATACATATCTGTAACTAACCTATTTCTGTTTTGTACCCTCCGGAGTATGTTCTATTAAATATAAAGACCAACACAATAAATAACTATTTTAGAAAGACAATTGTATACTGAACCAGTCAGTTACATATAGTTTTTTTTTAAAAAAAAATAGTTGTGTATAATGCATTTTTCAATCCCTACTCTACTATTAGCTCACTCTCTCTATAATTTATATAAATATTTATCTTGCTCAAATTTTCAATCGTTAATAAAATACATTTAAAAAAATTAAATGATTTAAACTAATTATTCGAAGAATTACAGATACTACCACGTTGGCATCATTTTTGGCGATTAGTGTCAAAACTTAAAAAGGTTTATTTTTCACATTTTAAAGCACTCATTTGAGCTGAAGTTTTCTACACGATTGTTTTGGGTGACATTACAGCAATTTAATTATAGTTAATTAAAATAAATTAACTGAAACTAGTTATTTAAAGAATTACTGATACAGAGCCATTTTGACTTCATTTTTAGCGACTTGGATCAAATCTTTAAAATATTTTTTTTTTCTCATGACTTAAAGTATTCAGTTGAACTGAAATTTTACATACACGAGATTGTTTTCGATGACAATACGATACTTAAATGATAATTAATAGAAACTAATTGCCATTTAATATTGTGATTCAGTCATATGCATATACATACTTATATTAATCGTTATTATTTGATAAAAAAGTAACCAAAATAAAACTTTTCTTTGTTGTTTCGTAGTAAGAATTGATTAAAAACGTTTTCTTTGCATTACTTGTTTTAAAAATAAATGTTAAAATACAGAACTAAAATTCTCTAGTTTTTGAATACCCACTCTTTCTAACAAAACGATAAATAAGTAAATAAAAACCTTCTCCTTATCATCTCCTGAAATCGCTTTTTCGGAAAAAAGAAATCAGTTGTAAGTAGGACATTTTTCTCCCGAAAGCACATAAAGCACAAACTTCCCACCGCAAGGCGCAGTGTAATATGAATAAATGCTGTTGGTCACGAAAAAAACTGGAAAAAGAAAAAACTAGTTAAAGGAGGGGAAAATCGAAATTTACCGAAAAAAGACTCTCCAGTAGGTCTCCCAAATGTCTACCGCACATGACTGTCCCATAATTCCACAAGTGGACCCCGGGGACTTCCTGGGGTGGCTGGTAATGCGATAACCGCAACTGTAACTGCAGGGGGCATTTTTAGTCTACCCCATGTTATTAAGTTATGGGCTCTGTGCAGGAGAGGACGTGTGTTGCGCAAACGGATAGACTATGGTCCTCCCAGATTCCTTTCAATGCCACAAAAGAAAGGACGTCTAATCGAGTTATATTCCGATTCACTACAGCTTAAAAAGGAATTTTTTTTGGAGGCAAGGGTATATAACAATATGGGGGATACAAAATCTTGAAAAAATAGATTTCTATTGACATCTCTTTTTTTGGTTCTGTTATATCTTTAGATCTTTCTTTTCTTCCTATCTCTTTGTGTATAACGCTGTGATAGAATTAAAAGAATACTTAAATGTGAAAGTTATTTTGAAAGTGAATGCTGCACCTTTTAGATCTTGATAATACAGTAGAGTCCTGAAAGCACTCAGTAGTCCGGCTGTCCAGATAACTCGGCCACACCCTTGCAGGTCGAAAGAAAAAAAAAATCTCGCTGGTCGAAAACCCCCTTATTTTCATGTAGTAAATGCTCTATGCCTCCATAAAGTATGTGTTTTTTCTTTATTTAAGGCTGTCTTCGGTAAAAGTACGAGGGTTTGAACTAAAACGCGAAGCACATTTTCAGACAGAAAAAAATGCCTCAATTTCTATGGAAATTTACAATATTATAACTCATACTCTGTTAAAAATATAGTGTTCTTAAAAATGCCAAAATATTCTATGAATATTTTCTTTTTTGTTTTAATACGTGAAGGCATAGACCATTTAACATTACGATATAGGAGAAAAAACGCGAAACACATTTTATACCAGAAAGAATGAATAAACTCGGTTAAAAACGGAAAATATGATAAAAAAATTCTGCTCTCTAAAGGATAGTGAAGCCGAAATATCATATTAATGTTTCGTTTCTTTTATATCTGAAAAAATGTTCCAAGTTCTGGTCATATTCTTTAACATTAACCGAAAGCAGCCTTAAGAGTATTTAGGCAGTTAATTTTCTGTTATATTCTCAAACAAACAATACATACAACTGCAATACAATATTTTCTGATGAAACTCATTCTCATTAACCTGACATTTTCCCAAACATGGCCACCGTTCGGTCAACATTTGGCTAAGTTTTTGGGACTCTACTTTATTATTAAATCTAAAAAGTTAATTTTTCCTTACAATTTGTTTTCATACAATTATTTAAAAGTACATTCTTTTGATTAGCTGAAAATACCGAACTAACAAATTCCTTCCGCATTTCAACCAATAGTTTTTGCATTTCAGTTAACTTCAATATCAATGAACGTTATACAAATTTACCTTTTATCGATAAATAGAAAAACTCATTTTCAATTTAACGTAATTAAACTTTAATTAAAACTATTCGATTCGTTATTAATGAAAAGTAGGTAATTAGCAATTTGTACTTATAACAGTTTCTGCAAATTGATTGTAAAATTTTTTTTGTTGTGTTTATGATTGATTAATTTTAATTAAATGAATCTTGTTTTCTGTAACAAGTAATTTGAACAACAGCCTATAAAGCTATTGGCACTTTCTTTAAAAGAAAAATGTGGTTTGTAGAAATGGCTTTAATCTAAAAAAAATAATATTGCATTTAAATGCTAATATCTATTTAAGAGGATGTAAAACAAAATGGTTTAATCTCGGAGATTTTTATGAAGGGTAAAAAAGCCTTGAATGTGATTTAACCCTTTATCTACCGACGGTACTTATAAGTGCTATTCATTTTAAAATTACATAGAATAACCATTTTTACGAATATTATGACGATACTTAGCAGGAATATTTTTTGAAATTCACTCTTCCTTGATACATAGCAGCACGGGTTCTACTATAAGTATTTTAGCATGGAAGGCGAATAGATTTATTGAAGAAATTGCGTTGTCAGCGAATTGCGAAGATTATCATTTTTGTCCCGAAAAAATACTTAATGTCAAAATTTGTCTTATTTTTTTCTACGTTAATGAAGACCCTAGAAAACGATTTGACTATTTATTTTAAGTAAACAGTGTGTACAATTAATTTTACAGTTGACTATCTTTAATTAATTAATTAGCTCTAACTATTTAAATTTCCCAAAGTTGAGTATTTTGTTTATGTATATCCCTTAATTTTCAATGTAGTGATCCAAAAAAAATATTGCATTAAAAAACTGCAGTAAATCATAATGTGGTAGATAAAGGGTTAATATACAGATACTTTTTAATTGCTTCAAGTCTAAAATGCATTTTTAATTTAAAATATCTGTAACTGTCATTTTAAATTAAAAATGCATCATCTGTAACTGTATTTATGTTTATCACATTCTTTGTTTATCTGATTTAATCATATTTATTTATTCAACTTATATTACTTAAATTAAAGCAATAATAAATAATTAATTTTATTATATTCCTTTATATATTGGATAAGATAGAATTAAATACATTCTATACCGATTTATAACCTGATATATAATCGGATTAGACATTGATACTGAAAAATTATAGATAAACATATGAAGGAATTATTTCCTAGATTGAAGGAGGGATTCCTAGATTTCTTTCAATAAAATACGTAGTAGGGTTCAAAGGTTTCTGAACTGAGTCTATAACTTAAAAAATCTTACTAATTAAACTGCTTAAACACATCCTCATTCGAAATAAATCCCTTGAATAACAACACACATTTGCCATTGCTTGTAAAGGTCATCGAAACACATTTCTGGAATCCATTTTTAGCCATGTCCTTTAATTCAGCATTCGATGCAATTTTAACTTCATTTGCAGATTGGTCATTGTTTAATACGCGGGGACCGATATGTTGACACACCCTATGCATGCTAGGATCCTTAGTCAGTATCCATTGACAAGTGCCCGAGGATATCCTAGCTGATTCTGCTATTGTTTGATACCTGTTGTTACGTTCCGCCACAAAAACCTTTTTGATGTTTTCAGCGGTGTGCGAAGTCTGCGGACGTCCAGAGTGTTTGTCGTCTTCGACACTTTCCCTGCTTTCTCTGAAATGTTAATGCCATACTAAATGTTGCGTTCGCGATAATGTATTACAGCTTTACACATGTTTCAAATTTTCGTTTGTCTCCGTAGCACTTTTTCCGAAAAGAACACAAAATTTAATATTCACATTATCTGTTTCTTTCAATCGCCGACGACTGGATACATCCACCTACAAAATACGACGCCGTGGCAACCTACCGACCACGTGAATAGGGGAAAACTTATTTTAGAAAAGGAGAAGAATGCAATGACTCTGAAATGTTATCGTAGTAGCGCAACTGCAAAAATTTCCCCGTTATAAGCTCAGTCCGGGAGCTTTTCAATCCCTTCTCGAATTAAGGTATCTGACTATGCTCTAAATCATGATTTTGCAAAACCGAAAAAATGAATAATTGTTCCCATATTTAATGTCGTCAAGGTCACCGTACTATTTAGCGTTATTGACAGGAATATTCTTTCTTTACCTGTAAACCCTCTTCGGCTACACTATCCCTTCATCAGGGAAGATAATACAAGTCAAAATTTTTGTAATAATGCGCACTTTTTCGAATAAAAGGTTATGCATGAAAAAAAGGAATGTAGTAAAAATAGTGAGGAGTCCTCTTTGGTGAAATTTAAGAAGGTAAGTTTTAACCCCTTGCCGATGAGAAGTTACGTAATTCTCTCCCCAGTGTCACCGTTTTTTTTTCAGTGAGTGAATATTAACGTCGCACTCATCAACTACACGAGGGCTTTTGGCGACGGACCACGTAATTTTGAACCATGGTCAAGTGACGTGGACGACACCTGAGTTGGCACACCCCTCTCCTAACTACCACGCCACACTAACGGGGGGGGGCGTTTCAGCTCTCGACAGATTTAGCGTGCATCGCTGCCCTACACGGCGGATCTTTAGTGGCACTGGGCTTGAAATCATGACAAAGCCAGCCACAATCCGATACCTATACCACTCGGCTACTACGGCCACGTTTTTTTTCAGAGGAGTGCTTATGCGGTTATTGGGAGGAAAAGAAAAGGTATACATTTCATGTGAAATAAGTAAATCCTTCGCAAACACTGTCGAGGTCATTTTATTGCATTCCAAAACCATCGGATTAGTTATGATAGCAGCGCAATGAAAAGAATCGTGTTTCTCGGAAAGACGTATATATACTCCCTGGGTACTTAAAGCCCTAGTTGAATAAGACGGATATATACGCCGGCGCCTGATAAATGTTTAAAATTTTGTAAGAACGCAAAGTTTCATGAATTAAAAAAATACTCTTGCAAATGTTTCCATACAGACAGTGAGCAGTATGGCAAAGAGTCTGATTATTAAAGATTTTTTTTCAACTGTAATCTAAGAAACAAAGTTAATACAGATTTCGTCGACTAAAAAAATGATTGTATTCTTTTTAGAGAAGGTGAATACTATGAATCTCTTCCTAAAGGTCGGTAACCTATTGGTCATGGTCACAAACTCATGGCCAGTGTGACATGAGCTCGAGCTCCAGTGCACTTTAAGACCTGCCGTGTAGAGGGCCTGATGTACATTAAATTGGTCTTGGCTCAAACTCTTCCCTTCTGTATGGTTGTTTGGAGGAATCAACTGTCGTCTTTTTGATCGAGACTCAAAGTTACGATAATCGCTATTATCCGAGTCTATCCCTAGATTTTTATGATTATTAAAGTATCCGAACTCGACCCCGGAGTACTTTTTGACAAAATAACATTTAAACATTACAAATGTTTTTTAGGAGTCAATACCAATAAATTCTAATATTTAACCAACAATATTTAAAATAAATTGCCTTAATTCACAAAAATCACAATTATAAGTGAAATTTTAGCAATATTTTTGTAAAACTCGAAATCAATTAGAGACAAAAGTAATAAACTTATATTAGTAAAAGTATTACCAAAAACAAATCTAGAGAATGTACTAAAATTTTAACGTTTTATTAAAATTTGAGAATTTTAGAGTTGATTGAGTAAACATTTTAAGAAAAATAACATTTTTTTATGAGACTACTATTTAAATAACAAGCAATAACTAAAAAAAATATTCACACAATAAGAAATGTTTTAGTACATTCCCTAGAAAACAGCATAGCTATCAGGTTCAAAAAGTTTTATAGAAATACATTTGTAATATTTTAAGTTATCACTCTCGCCATGATAGATCTTTTAACTATTTAAATGCCTACACTTTTGGTATATCAAAGATCCACTTCCGGTTTTTCTAACTTTATAAAATTGATTGTACCTTGGCCCCTAGGGAGCGTAGAAGTAAAACAAAGTATGTTTTGTAAAGCCAAAACATAGCTCTATTCAATAAAATAAAAAACAAAAATATCTATCTAGACCGAATTTGGTCATTTTCAACGTTTCAGATACCTTAACCCTCCGTCGGGCGCAACTGACCTGAAAGGCCAGCAAGACAGTTTTTTTAAATGCCCCTCCTAACCCCGGTGGCTGAGCCGGGCGACCCTTCCATTTGTTTCCTGACTCTTGTTAATGGGGAGCACGCCACAGTCCCATCTGCCCTTAAACCTCGTCTGGCCTGCACAGACCCAGGGACGTCTTAAAACTCTTTGAGGCTCTGGGCCCAGAGAAGAGTTTTTGAGGTCCTGAACCCCTATGAAAAAGGGGGCCCTACCTGAAATCTTTAAGGCTAGACAGTATATAGAATACATTGTCAAATACTCGCTCAAACGGTAATTTGAAACAAATAAAAGTGCACAACTCACAATCAAAAAAACTTGGCACAAACCAGCTCTATCGTTCGCCGCATTTATAAATGGATTGAATGATTTTTTTATGATATTGAGCCCAGGCCTAGACATGGACGATGGTCATCACAAAAAATAATACAATCTTACCACTTTGCCAATTGGCATACAGTTTGAAATTCCCTATCTTTCGGAGAATATGTACGGCAATAATATTTGGCCATTTAAATTATCCGTATCATGATCTTATTAAGACGGAGTCCAGAACGAAACGCGACTCACGGAGGGTGAGACCCTGGGCCCGGGCACAGTTTGCTCATGCCTTACGACGTCCCTGCCCAAACTTTTTCTGGCTTATGAGGCCGAGTGCGCCCTATTGTGTCTTAACTTCGAAGGTGAGTTTTTAAAGATATTTTTATTGCAATCATTGATTTTACTTGAAAGAAGTCAATTCTGTGTTATATTTCAATACACAATATTACAATGATAACCCCACGTCTTAAAAGAGTTTATACTACCTGCTTTTCCAATTTTCATTCGCATTTTATGTTAAATTATTCATTTTGGTTATTTTAGTTTAAGCCTCATTCTGTTCATTAAACTGGTTCTTTTTCGTACAATTTGGGGTATTTCCTTTCCTTAGACTTAACATCAGGTGACCATTATCTGTGTTTTGAATAAAAATTCATAAGAGGTCACAGGGGTGTTACATTTTTTTCTAGCGGGCTGAAAATAGAAACAGTTTTCAAACAGGTATAATGCTTTTAAATTTAAATTAAACAATTTGAATATTTTACACATTATTTATAAAGGAATTGGGGGTTCAGAAAAAGTGTAAAATGTTTAAGATATAATCATAATTTAAAAAATTATAAGCATACGAAAATAAGAAACATTTCCACACACTTAAGAAACATTAAGTTTTACGTTGCACATGCTATTTTCTAAAATAGTTAATTTAATTACTAGATATAAGTTGATTTATAAAGTTAAATGTATCTCTTTATTACACTCTAGTATTTTTATATAAATAGAATAATAAATTACATTTTTTTAAAAAAAATACATTTTCAAAATTTTTAAAAAAATTTCAGTATTTTTCAAATATTTTGAAATAGAAAAGATATATTATTCTTAAATGATGTAGGGTTTATAAAGAGTATGATATACATTTTATAATTCTATTAAGTTTTATACATCAGAGGCTTCTATTTTAGAAAATAAAATGCGTGACGCAAAAGTTACTTAATATTTATTACAAAATTTTCATATGCTTATAATTTTTAAAATTATGATTATATTTCAAACATTTTGTACTTTTTTGAAGCCGCAATCGTTTGTAAATATTACGTAAAAATTCTAATTATTTAATTTAAATTTAAAAGAATTATACCTGCTTGAAAATTGTTTAAATTTTCACCCCTCAAGACAAAATTAACACCTCTGAGACCCCTTTTAAGGGGAGGTTCAGAATTTGTCGGTGGCCTTTCAGACCTAGTGCGCCTGATTCTGCTTCATTCAGATGTGTGCCCGACGAAGGGTTAAATCAATAAATGCTGCCATATCCTTAATTGCGTTTTCATCCGTTTAAAGTAAAAACTGGTTGAGATAAGGCAAAAATATTAATTCATTTCAATTATCTATTATTTTTTTTAAAAAAAACGAACGCACATTCAGAAAGGGAACACAAGTTTTCTCTTTATTGAACCCCTTTTCACTTCAAGTAAAACACATCCGAAAAGGGAAAATTGTTAATTATCCCCCGCGCTTCAAGTAATAGCAGCTTATAAACTATTATTAGCGTGATTTTATTCATAAAAGTACATTCATTCAAAAGCTTTTGCAAAAGCAGACCGTTCCTACAATCGTTAATCTGCACTGTAATGTCATCGCTAGCGGTCCTCGTTCAATAATTACTCCAGTCGGTTGGTGACAAAAGCCCATTATTTTGCGGGCCAGCCCTTTTGAAAGGGTTCGTTATTACATTTCGCAGAAGCCGAAAATGTGCTGTAAACAATTATCTCAATTCGTTAATTTCACCCCTTCGTTTAGCAGTCGTATAATGTCATCTGGTCTCAGTGCTGTGATCAATGAGGCAGGTCTAATTTAGTGGCTTTGTTTTCGTGGATGGTATTTCGTTCCTTTTATTGGAAGGGGGGAGGGAGAGACACCCCCAACTCGCAAGGTTTCGATCGCGAGCATCATTACTCATTTTCAATTTCATACACGAGTCTGTCTGTTGTGATTAAATCTTTTAAGACTTCGCGCAGTTAGTCGGGGAAGTTGATTGTGTATGAGTATGTGTGTTTGTGTATTTAAGTAGGGAGGGCTTTCGTCAGAAGGTGGGACACAATAGGGGATGAGTGTCGAACGCTCAGGTGGATATTGTGAAAGGAGGAACTCTTCAGCTTCTAATTAAACACAATAAGCTGTTTGTTCATCTATTCATCCATAGTTCGGTTTCGTTTACCATATGCAAAGTAGAGGTAATTACTGCCTTGTAAGGATTGTTAGTGGGTTGTGTTAATTGTTAGCTTTAAAATGGCTTAAATTGTCTTGATTTTAAAACAAATTTTGTTAGTACATGCTATTCTGAATGTGTCTTAAAGTATTATTGAAAAATTGTACTAAATGGTTAGGTAATTTTTTAATTGCATGAAGTTATGTTACTATACAACTATTGATTTTTATATCTTGTACATTTATCTATATCAAAGATCGGCAACCTTTCAAATGTGGCGGGCCAAACCAATCTACCAATATGATTCAGCGTGCTACACAGTATGATGTTTTTAAAACAATGCAATTCCCACGATAATGCATGCAGAGTTACAGAAGAGAGGTCAATAATATATATTTACAGCTTTATTAATTTTATATCATTTAAAGATATTTCTCAACATAAAAATAAATAGTATATAGAATATTACTATTTCTTTAATAAATATAGAAATAACTAAAATTATGCGTGTTAATATTGTGTTTTTAATCATTTATTAAAATAAGAAATAGACAACATGAAATACAAGTACTTCCCTTCATTGCAGTTAAATAAAAAGAAAAATTTTAAGGCGAATCTAGTGTTTACGCAACTCTACTTTCATTTCACACAATCAGGGGTATAATGTGTGACTTTCAATTTGACACGATTCTGAACATTCAGTTGTTGTACAATTTCTTTATGAACTCAAAATATTTTTCCAATGAGGAAACATTTTTTACTTAAATCCAGAACCAGGAAAGCAGAGTACATTCAATTTTCTCTCTTCAAACAATTAAATCTCTCAAACAATGGCTTTCGATAATTTTCAAAATAGCTGTGAATTTATCTTAAGAATTATCTTTCGGGTTTTTTCATAGTTTCGGAAATATCCATAATTCTGAAGATGTTTGTCAAAAAGTTCCACTACAAATTTATCAACTTTCAACCAGTCAAAAGTTGACAAATTTGTTTTGTAGTGCAGAGTGCCACTCAGAATTGTACCGCGCCGTACACGCCATCGATTGCTGACCCCTATCTATATCTTGTACTTTTATCTCAATTATTTAATTAACAGATTTATTAGCATGAAGAACAAATGACTACGAGAAAAAGACATATAAACACAAAGAAATATTCTAGCAGATTATTTACAATAGTGCAAAGCGCACTCGTTCTAACCAAGCATGACAACATTCCAGAAACGGCTTTTGTAGAACAGTTCCACTAGCAGGAACTCAGAGATAAAGTCTCTCTCTTGTCGCAGTCCGCGCAGGTAAATGAACTCTCTTCTAAACTGAACTTTGTTTCAAAGATTCTTTACATAGCTTCGCGAAAAGATTGGTCCTAGAGCCTTCTCAATGGTTCCTTTGCGGTATCGTATTTTTTGCCAACTTTGTTGCCAATTGGAAATCATGGTCATGGTTGACAAAATCTTATTTTTCACATTCACGCTGGGAAGCGAACTTTGCCTGTAAAACTTAATTTTCCCACAAAGAGAGTGTTACTGCAGGGAAAATAAAGTACGTAGCATGTTTCAAAATGTATCTATATTATCTTATTCCTTGGTGTTTATTCTTTATAAATACCTTTTATTTGGAGGTATCTGGTGAGTAACAAAATATATTTGACTCTTATTCATTAAATATAGTCATGTTCAAATACAGGTAAACCCCGTATAACACGGCGATTATATGGAGAGGATTCACTCTAACACAGTTCAAGGATTGGAAACATCCCCATATAACAGGGCGCATTTATACCACGGATTTACTCTAACATGGTTCTACAATTGTTTAAAATGCTGTTAATGTAAAAACTGTAATAAATATTAGGAGCAAATTTTACCTGATCTGAAATTGGAAAAATCCCTGTACAACTAATCAATAAAAGTAAATAAGCTATTAAGTGCAAAAAATGCCTTATATGACATTATTAATTCGAACGCTTACGTGCTGTTAGTCCTTCCTATAGAATTTTCGACAACTATTAATACTGAAATATACTTTAAAACTGTAATTGTGTCCTTGTTTTAACTACGTATACTAAAAACTTCGGCTTAGTAGTTCTAAACCATTGTTAGAGAAACAATAATTATGTTTTTACATTTTTATGAATTTAAACCCTAGCCCTAATCTCTACGGCCGGTGAACATAAAAAATGTCTCTTAAGATGTCCATTGTGCCGGTTAGTAATGCTTATGAATAAGGGAAAAAATTTTTAATTTATATTTAATGAGTATTATTCGTGAAGAAAATTTTGAAAAAGATGCGTATCTCCTTTTTTATTCAAATGTAATTGTAATATCATAATAATTTTTGGAATCTGTTCATTCATTTAAGGTATCCGACTACCCTAAAACCATGATTTTTTTCAAAAATTGGCAAGTTTTTTTATGACTTTATGTTATAGACCATTTTATTAACTTAATAACAATACCAAGTATTTCATTTTCCCTCCACTAGAACAAAAACTACAAGCGTTTTAGTAAAAGCAAATGCCATAACTTTACACAAGATGTCAAACTTTAAAATGCGTTTTACTCGAAATGTGTTTTTTTCGAAAAACTCAAACGGGGGACCGCGATTGCTCAAAAAGTTTTGAAAATAATTAGCTGAAATTTTTATCTTATGTTCTGCATAACAGTAGAAGTGTCTTGATCTTCAGATTTATCAATCACTGTTTTATTTCAAAATTTGCAGTTCTTTATGTGAATAAAGTCAATGTTTTTTAAGCAATTTCGTATAATGACTTAGATAAAGCGCTCTAGTTTTTGTAAAAATTAAAATATCTCTTATCGTGAAGATCACTTCAAACAGGAATAACAACGTAACACATCAAAATTGAAAAATTGAGAATTTGTTCATAAAATCTTTGTAGAGAGCGGGCCCCGTTTATGTAATTTTTTGTACATTTTTACTAGTTTTTTCCCATTTTGATAATAATAAATTTTTTTTCTTTTACCAATTTTAGGATTTTTTTCTTAAAATATACTAAATAAATATAAAAATCTCAAAAAGATCTCCATATCTCCTTTTTTAAAAAAAGTTGTCGCAACCTTAAGTCACTTATTCATATATATATATATATATATATATATATATATATATATATATATATATATATATATATATATATATATATATATATATATGTAGGATTTTCCCTTTGAAATATTTGTTAAAAGGTTGAGTCATATCCTTTTCAGAGGACCATAAATCTCAATTTTATTTATTACTGCATTCTGAAGCAGCGCCATCTAGTGAGCTTTCTTAGCTCCGGCTTGAATAATTTTTCGGCAGAGGCCAACTAACCACTGCTTGTTCAACACGTCGCGTCTTTACCGCATTTCCGCGCCCAGCGCGGCACCGCCAGTCCTAACATCCAAGAATGAGAAAGGTTTATTTCCCCGTCTTCTAAAGGTATTACTCAACTTTTAATTAACTTAATTCCTGCATGTCTTTCTCTTTGTAATTATCTTTTTTTGTAAATATTTCCCTTAAACTTTAAATAAATTCTCTTTTACTTAAATGAAGTATTTGTGTTTAAATGACTTAGATTCAATTAATAATTCATCACTCACCCTTAAATACTTACCCCTAGACAAACCACCTCGCCAATCTAAAATCCCGCCTTCTGAAGAGTCTGATTTTTATTCGAAGATTTATTCGGACTCCCATATATATATGTAAAGTATTGGCCGAGTGTAGTATTTTTTCGAGTGTTAGTAGGTTTTCATTAAACACATCTTCAGTGGACGCTCATCTTCTTTATTTTGAAGCACACATCAAAAGCTTAGGACAAAATTGCTATACATTTTCACGGTGATGAGACACACAAACTTGCGACGATATTAAAGCAAAGTGGTCAGGAGACAAACAATAGCAACATCTTGGAGGGCACAACACAAATACACAAAAAGCAACAATGTACATTTTTACATGATGACGGCAAAAAGGAAGAGAGAAGAGAGGGCGCGATTGCATAAGGTGTTTGGTTTTATACCAACAGTGCAAGCGCGTGATGATTACGTAATCGTAGCTCTGATTCGATAAAATGGGCGGGATAGGCATTTCTGATGCAATAATATTCATCGATTACGATTAAGGTCAGGGTGTTAGTTTCGAACCAAATAATTAAAATATTATTACAATATTATTAAAAGAGTTAATTAAAAGGATGCTAGAGGGAATTATTACATTTATATATATATATATATATATATATATATATATATATATATATATATATATATATATATATATACCAGAAAGGAATTTTAAGTTGATTTTAGTTTTAGTTATTTAATTACGTAACATTCCATGTTTTGATCACTTTTTTTAAGGACGAAAAAAATTTGTAAAATTTTTTTTTATAAATTGTTAGCAAGCAACCGATATTCATTTGAAGTATTAATTGCATTATGTTTGAATATCTAGATATCATTGTTTTACTGATGGGATGAATATTAGCAACTAAACCATTGCAGACACGGCAAGTCCCAAAATGTTAAAGCCTTTTCATGGTGGCACCCTAGTGGCGGTTCTTGCTACCGAATTTGGAAACTTGAATGAATTTTTAATTCAAACGCTCATCAGATGCTATATATTGCCATGGTTTAATTTTGTTTACAGTACCAGAGCAAAATTGATACTCAAGGAATTTTTTATCTGCCACATAATCATACGACATGCTTTCTTTCGATTTTCTCATCCAGAAAATCTATCGACTCCATCCGGGATTGAACCCGTAATCTTAGGCTTACGAAGTGGCGACGCTACCTCTAAGCCACCCAGCTAACTCTAGATTTTATCTATAATACTCGGTTATGTTTTTCATTCACTCACACATCCACATTTAATGTTTTTATTATCATCTATGAATTACAAAAGGATTACAAATATCTAGTTAACCACTTTATCTGCTTTTGTGATTCATCTTTACAGAGGATTAGATATTTAATAACATAAAATAAATCTATGATTTTAATAGATTCTTTCCACGCTCCGAAGATGTAAGAGGGTGCGGGGGAAGAAGCAGAAATAATCTTAAAAATAGCTACTTTTATTCTATCTTTAACACTTTATGAATGATATACAACTTTATAGCTTAACTCTGGGAGCAATTTGAAATCATAAGCTTCATCAAAATAACTTAGCTTCAGACAGAGCTCCTTGTGACGATCCTTCTCGAACCCCGATAGCTCGGTCAGCTCCAATGTTATTTACTTTCAGAACTCCTTGTGGATTCTATGACGTATATTAACTTCAGGACGCGCGACCTCTCAGCCGCAATTCACCATCCCTTATTCTTATACTTCACGGTTAACGATTAACCATTCACCTCACATACCCAACGTCAGGGCTTAAATCGTATTTACATTTGCATAAAAACAAGTCATCTCGGTGGACAGTAGTTTTTAAACTAAAATCACATTTAAAGAATAGTTTCTCCAAAAGCATCAGTAGAAGAACCTAAATTGTATGTTACATACTTAAATTAACAAATTTAAAAAATATCTTCTATATTTCGCACTTCATGGATAAAAGGTTGTGGTTTTATTGTTTCTGCAAAATTATCCTTTTCCCGTACAGTAAACAAGTCTCCAATAATTGTCATAATTATTTTTTACTACGATTGAATGTATCTCCGTAAAATTATTGATCCTTTTAAAATAAATACCATAAAAGCTTCCACGATACCATTAAAGGAAAATTAAATTTAATTGAAGCATATCTAGAAAAATATATCAATTTAAAGTCATCTGTAAAAAGATGATAGAACTGAAACTGCGTTATTTGATTCTTTCCTTTTAAAATTAAATTATCTCTATAAATACCAAAAGGGATATTATGTGAAATTTGTTTTTCCTAAGGGTTATGACTTTATTTAAAGAAAAATTTTAAGCTTCACTGTTGAAAAATTTGTTTTTGCCTTTGAACGAAGGAATATTTAAGTAAAATAATAAGTTATGTAATTTGTTGTTTATATAAGCAGATAAAATAAACAACGGAGATAGGATTTTTTTTCTTCTTTTCTCTCGAACAACTGAGTTATGATAATGGTTTCTGCTTATTTATTTTTCTTTCTTAACCGAGTATTTAATTATTTTATGATGGGATATTCTTGTAAAAGCATTATTTAATAGACGAAGATTGGAAAATAAATAAATTTTCTCGACATGAAGTAAGAAATAGCTGAATTAACGGGCATTTAAAAATGGCTATAATTATTAAAAATAATTTCAAAGTAGTATTCTTTTATGCATTGTCTTGCAATAAAAAAATATTTTTAAAATAGAATCGTATTTAAAAAATTTGGAATGCACGTATTTAATATGAAAGTAATTGTTTATTTTTAGTTACTGAGATGTGATATCATGTTGGACGGGGATTTATCGGATTTTCACCCTAATCCTCTTGGGAAACCTTTGGGGCCAGAATGGCGTTATTTCATATCCAATCATCTGAAGAAGAAACCGCGATATGCAGATTAGTTAATAGATATATATTGGAGTTTTAGTATTCGCGTGGTAGAATGGAAGGAGGAAGAAAGCTGAATGCTGATAGCCTTGAGCTGTTGGTAAGATATTAAATATAGAAGCATAATTATGGAATGGGCGTTAGTGCGTTAAAGAATCTATGGCAGATAAGGATTCTTAGGATAACTTATAATAAACATAAGTGATTAGGATTTCGTGTGCTATTTATTTAGAATTTAGAATTACGTTATATCCCTCCTTAATGCATCCATATTGTAAGACTTATGTTGTTTGGATCAATATATTAGAATAGTAGTAAATTAGATCTATTATGGCGAATTTGGGTTATCAATCATTTCCTCCTACAAATCTAGGTCACGTAGATGAAGAGATGATACCCCCAGGCCGGGGGCATCATAATATACAAAATAGTATATCTTTATGTAACTCTAAGAAATCTGTCTTTTTTAAACTCCCATCCGAGCACAAAATGGAATGTCGCGGGTTCGAGTCCTGGTGCCACTGAAAACCCTCCCTATAAAGGGGCCGGATACACGTTAAATATGTCGACTCTGATATTTTCTCGTTGGTGTGGTGGGATAGTGTTGGGATGATAGCTCCAGTTCAGGAGTAGTCCTCATCGCCTGCACCGAGGCCCATGATTACGAGGACCGTCGCCAATAGTTCTCGTGTTACTTTATAGTGTGACATTAACATGGGAGCTGTCACGCGGGTCACAAAGTCATCCTAGCGTTCAAGAAATTGTTAATTCTGGGAAAACTGTTTAGTTGTTATCAACGACCTTAAGGTATCCGACTACTTGCGACAACTTTTTTTTGAAAAAAAAGGAAATATGGAGATCTTTTTGTGATTTTTATATTTATATAGTATATTTTAAGGAAAAAATCCTAAAATTGGTAAAAGAAAAAAAAATTATTATTATTAAAATGGGAAAAAACTAGTAAAAATGTACGAAAAATTACATAAACGGGGGGCCCGCTCTCTACAAAGATTTTATCAACAAATTCTCAATTTTTCAATTTTGATGTGTTACTTTGTTATTCCTGTTTGAAGTGATCTTCACGATAAGAAATATTTTAATTTTTAGAAAAACTAGAGCACTTTATCTAAGTCATTAAACGAAATTGCTTAAAAAAATATTGACTATATTCACATAAAGAACTGCAAATTTTGAAATAAAACAGTTATTGATAAATCTGAAGATCAAAACACTTCTACTGTTATGCGGAACATAAGCAAAAAATTTCAGCTAATTATTTTCAAAACTTTTTGAGCAATCGCGGTCCCCGTTTGAGTTTTTCGAAAAAAACACGTTTCGCGAAAAACGCATTTCAAAGTTTGACATCTTGTGTAAAGTTATGGCATTTGCTTTTACTAAAACGCTTGTAGTTTTTGTTCTAGTGGAGGGAAAATAAAGTACTTGGTATTGTTATTAAGTTAATAAAATGGTCTATAAAATAAAATCATAAAAGATTTTGCCGATTTTTGAAAAAAGTCATGGTTTTAGGGTAGTCGGATACTTTAACAGTACCCTCCTATATGACAATCTTTGTAGGAGCTAAGATGTAAATTATCACAAATCCCCCTCTTTTTTGGGGAGTGGCAAACATATTTTTGTAATCTCATGCGATGACTGAATTCTCCGCACGACCACTTTTGTTCCGAAATGTTTTCAATGAACAGGCTATATCCTCCTTGTGAACAGCTTAATGGTTTTGATTGCTGTGTTGTACAACTCATTATAGTTTATAAATGTAAATGAGCAGAATATATATATATATATAGACTATATATATATATATAGACTATATATATATATATATATAGTCTAATTCTCTACAAACAAAAGATACTTTCACATCACATTCGAAAAAAACACAGAGACAGTAAAGAAAACATACAATGAAGGACACTAAATTAAAAATTATAAAATGGATGCTGCAGTATTATAAACATTGCTGACTTAGGACAGCTAATATACAAAAATATGTTTTTATAAAAGTGGGGTTGAACATGTTTTTTGGCCAGCCAACCTTCCCCCTTGATGTAAATAATACTGAGCAAAAACAAAACCTATTGAAAGTAATGGATAGGAATATCTAAATCCATTACAAAATAGAGGTAACTTACCTAAAAATTGCACTTGAAAATGCAGAGCCCGCGCTAAATCTGAGTGCACTAAATAAGTTATTGCCAGATTCTCTGGACCCTAATGCAGTTTTAAAGCAAGTGAATGGCTGAAATGTAGCACTTAACAAAAGTATAAAAATAATAGAAACAAAAATTAATAAAAGAGTTACAGAAACCATAACTTTAGAGACACTAAGAGTATATATGAATTAAATAATAGTAAGTAATTTTAACTAATAATAAAATATGGAGGTAACTATACTATGGAATATGTAATTTTATAGTATTAAAATATAATTAATCTAAGAATGTTTATCCTTACAATTTTGAATAGCTTTATTAAAATGAATTGGGCATTTCTGATTTAAGCTATATTTAGTAAAATGTTTATAGTTATTTATTATTTCTGATTTTTTGACACTAGAAATTTATTGCGTTGTATATAATTAATAGAAATATTTCTGAATATAGAAATATGTACATTACTCTCCCAATGCTAAACTTTTATTATATTGAAATTAAAATTTTCTCTTTTATCATAAATATTAGAAATTATTACATTATCTAATAATTTGATATGTATGTCAAGGAAATTTGCTTCATTGTTGTTACTATTTGTCTGTATTAAATTAAGATATTGTGGATAAAAAATAGTATTAGGTATAAAATTGACTTGCTTGCCAAAAATGATTACGTCATCTATATAACGATAAATATAATATTTAGAGTTATTAACGTAAGTACTTTCAAAATAATGTAAGTATAAATTGGCAAGACAGTTGTTTGCAGGGCCACCTTGTGGCAAACCTTTAACCTGCAGATAATAGTTACCCTTATGAAATATATAAGTACTAAACTAAGTTGTGATTTAAATCTATTATAATTAACATTATTAAATAAATTATCTTTATGCAAATTTACTAGTATATTAATCATATCATTAATATCAATAGAGTTAAAAAGATCTTCAAAATCTAAACTATAGACTGAATAAGGAATATATATATATATATAAGAATTTGGCCTCTGTGATCTCCATTGAAGGAAGTAGAAACTGATCATGCAAGGGATGAAGTGAAACTAATCGGCTGAAATAATGCATTTTAATCATGATAGCTAAAGTTAATTTCAGGAAAGCGATGGACATGAAACGTTTGAGTTGAAAGGAAAAGTTTCAAATGCTATCTAAAGAACTCCATCAAGAAAAATATTAAGCCATAAGTATACCACAAGACAGACTTCCTTATTTATGAAAAGAGCTAGATCGATAGCGCAGTGAAAAAAACATCAAAATTTTTTTAAAAAAACCAGATTTTTGAACCGGCTATAAGTGCTACACCACTAAGTAAGTTTAAAACGCTTTCATAATAGCAATTTATTAAAAGCAGAGCTTAAAAAACGTTGTTGTACCGATCAAGTCTTTTTGTGCGAGTAATGTATTGATTATTTTCCATGTAATAAATTTTATAACTCAATATTTTAAAATATTTTCGTTATTTAGATTCTATATTTACAGTAGTTCAAAAAGTATTGGGGGTGAAACCAGGGACATTTTTAAGGCGTGTGCTACCAAGACCTCGGCGTGGCCTTTTTTCGACTTGGCCTCAATAAGATATTTCTAGACATAGACTCCGAAAAACTGTGAATTTCAAACTTTATGGCAACTGGCAAGACTGCATTATTATTATGTTATTCATTTCACCATTGTAGTAAGCGTCTAAATAACTGCGCATACTTTCCATGATGTTCCTCGTTTTGGATGACGTGCGAACAATAGCAGTATTTTTTTTCATTTTCATTGTTGAAATTTGCATCAATGATAGTATATATATATTTTTATCTTTGAACAAACTCCAACATGTTTTTGTCTAGCATAATTGAGGCTTTACGCGTATTATCATCATCATCTACTACAACGAATTTTTCCGATCATACTGTGGGGCAGTCCAATAATATATAAACTTTCTCAAAAATTTCATTAAGTATCGGCTGGGTTTCAATGTCCTCCTTCTCGATTTTTTTCGTGCCAAGCGATTTCCATTTCATGTTAAGACAGTGTTTCTCAAAGTGTGGGGCGCGCCCCCCTGGGGGGCGCGATGACCCTACAAGGGGGGCGCGAGCGTATCAAAAATTTAAAGATTTTTTTTTCAAAAAATAACCGGAAAGAGAAGTAAAACAAAATGCTTTCTTCCATAATAAAAAAAAATACACACAACACTGACATAATTTATGTTTATTATCTGGCTTTTTTCCGTCTTCAAATAGCTATCTTTGTGATTCCAAAACCAAATTAAAGAATAAAAAACATTTTGTTTTATTTGCTGTATTTCCTCAATGAGAGATTTTTTTATTACGTTTTAACATAAAATATTACTCGTTAAAAGAAAAAACGAAACCCAGACCCTGAGAAAAATTCTAAGAACATAAACAATTCACCACTGTAATTATTATTGAAATACTGTACATTAGTTGTAGAAAAAGAAAAGGAAGTCATGATTCACTTTTCAGCCAGGCTGCACAGTACGTTTGCTAATCATTTGATTGACCTTCAATCTTATGGTATGGTTATTATCAATATTAGCTCCCTCCCATCCTTTATGCGTTTGCTTTTCGCTTAGGGAAATTGTAATCAATTGAGTTTTGCGATATTTGGAAAAGAATTGATTGGTTTAACATTTCTGTAGGATAATTGAAAAGTGTGTGATTTGCGTCCTTTATTATGGTATTGTACTTTTGAATCATTTTAGTTCAGTTTTATTGGATTTTTTCTCAAATCATCAAAGAATTGAATAGTCCTTGAAAGAAGGTGTAAGTATACTTTCTATAAATTAAAATATTCACTAGAATTCCGATTTGTATCGTGTACAGTAAAAATAATTCTAAACAAATGATTGGGGTGACTGAGTCCCCCCGCACTACCATTAATGTTAGTATCGAGTACGCGCCTGCTCCCGGGTTAAAACATTTTGAAGTATTCTCGCTTTAAATGTTGAAAAGTAACACAATTATTCTTCATCGGAATTTTATATTCTTTTTCATAATTTAACATTAATTCTAAATGCTAATTGTGTGAGGTTTAAAATTACAGTTCTTTTAAACAGTTATTTACAATTATAGCATTTATCTAAAAAAAAATCATTTTACATTTTTGTATACAATGTCGTGTGCACACAGTTTTACTCTCCTTACAGTTCAGCTATTATATCAAGAATAATGTTCTATTTTTTTAAAAAATGAACTCGTGCGAAGAGTCGGTGTTTCAGCCAGTATACGTTTGATGTATCAGTACTGAAGAAGGTATTTTATAAATAATTTCTTATTACTGAATTTGGCCGCGGTAGCCGAGTGGTATAGGTATCGAATCGTGGCTTGCCTTGTCACGAGTTCGAGCCCAGTACCACTAAAGACCCGCCGTGTAGGGCATCGATGCACGTTAAATCTGTTAAGAGTTGAAACGTTTTCCCTTTGGTGTGGTGTGGTAGTTAGGAGAGAGGGGTGCCAGCTCAGGTGTCATCCACGTCACTTGACCATGGTTCAAAATTACGTGGTCCGTCGTCAAAAGCCCTCGTGCAGCTGAACAGTGCGACGTTAATATTCAATCAATCAATCTTATTACTAAATTAAGAACAAGTTTAATAATTATTAGGGACTTCCACGGGCTTGTCTTGTAGAGGAAAGTTTTTCAAAGGAAGGTTTAATATCAGAAATTGACACTTAAAGAGTTATTTTTCTATATTTAGCTGAGATCTATATTTTGTCTTCAAGGCATCCACTGCAAAAATCCGGTTTGAAAAAAGGTAGGATGTTGAAAATGGTAATAGTATACGAAGTGCTTTTGTTTTCAGTACAGATAATTCCTCATCCACCTCTACCCCAAATTCAAAGAGCGATTTATTACAAAATTGCCTTTTAATTTTTCGCTGGATGTGAAATGTATGAAGATTTCTTCTTCGGAAGTTGAGAGCCCTTCTGGAGTATCTTGAAATAGATCCCTAATCCACTCGTAACTTGCTACCAAGCTGTCCTCATCCAGAAAATACTTTTTAAAATTCTTTGCCAACATAGCTAAATGATTTTACATGTTTTAAAAACAACTTTCACATGTTGTTCTACAGATTTGTAAGTTTTAACACATATCGAGCTGGCGCTTTTTTCCATCATTTACTTCAGTAGTGGTAAATCCAAAATTTAAGTATTTTTGAGAAGATCGCCTTGATTTAATTTTCGGAACCATGCTCGTTTGTCTGTGTACTTGTTGATTCTTTATTATGGTCGAATGTTTGCTTATGACTTAAAAATGTATGTATGATATTGTTTTTAATCTACTGCCGTAAATACTTAATTACCGTGAATTACAATTAACGTGGAAATTTAAAAATGTACATTCAAGCTAGATTCGGTAGCTATAGGAGTATCGAGTCGACCAAAACTGACTGGAATTGTACGAGAAAAGCATTTTTGCATGTTTGCGCAGACGTCCGATAGGTTGCCCAGACTCACGCAAACGTACCCTATAATGCCAGATGTAATGGATATGATAGAGAGCGACATTGACTAGACTATTTTTCTAATGACATTTGTACTTTGAGAAATGAATGCTGAAGGAAATAAATCTTTAATTAAATACATCATTTTGCGATCTGTTCCAATTTAAAAACTAGAGAAAGAAAAATAACATAATTCTAAGTAATATATATTTTAAGTAATTTTCTTAAAATATATATTACTGAAAAGTTACATATACACAAAATTTAATATACTTATCGTAATTATTTGTACGGTTTATAATTAAGATCGTATTGTAACTTTAGCGTCTCTCTCTCAAAGTGCATTTTTATTGCAGTAAATACATTATTGTTGTACGTGGAGGCGAGACAAAAATTATGATTGAAAATTGGGTCGCCAGTATTGAAAGTTTGAGAAACACTGCTTTTAATGTATAAGTGGTGCACAGAGTATTTTATGACTAATTAATCAATACTAAATTAAGAACAAGTTTAATAATTATTAGCTACTTACATGGGCTTGTCTTACAGAGCAAAGTTTTTGAAAGGAGTTTTAAGATAAGAAATTGACCCTCTGAGTTCATTTTCTATATTTAGCTGATATGTATATTTTGTCTTCTAAGCAACCACCGCATTTTGTAATATGTTTCAATTTAAAAATCAGAGAAAGGAAAAATAACTTAGTAATTATCCTATTACTTAACTTTTTTTTGCTTAAAAGTAACATACAAAATTTAATACTTATGTCATGAATTTGTACGGTTTATAATAAATATTGTTGCTTTATCGTAAAAGTGCATTATTATTGCATTCAGTAAATTATTATGTATAAGGGGGCGCCATAAAAATTGTGATTGAAAAGGGGGGCGCCAGTATTGAAAGTTTGAGAAGCACTGTGTTAAGAGAAATAAAAATGCTTGAAAATACATAGTAGTTTATCGAGACCGTTATATTATTTTGCGCTAACCAATATTTCATCTTAAACGTTTTCGCATTAATCGTATTCCGCTGTATTTAAAATTCACTATTAAAAGGGGAGTTGGAAACCTCTCTTTCTCTCTATACTGACAATGTTAAACTGGCTGTTTTCGATGTACCTTTTCTCAAAATCTATTATACGTACATGCTTGAAATTTTTCATACATTTAAATTACATCCTTCTCATTATACTGAAAGAAGCTTTTAGCTAATTTTGAATTTTTTAATAAGTTATGAAATTTTTTATCAAACACAGCGAAATTTTTGACCTATTTTTCACATAAAAAAATTTTAAAAAATACATTTTTGAGTTTTTTACGAAAAGTTCATTTCAGTATATATTAGATATCATTATAAATATTTCATAAAAAGTTTACATACCTGTGAACAGTAGTTTCTCAGAAAAGGTACATCGAACATTAAAATTTACATTTTGAGATAAATTGATTTTTATGTATACAGTGAGATTTCTAATCGGCTAGGAAATAAAAAAATAAAACACTGAATTTAAAATAAAAGATATATGTTTTGGTTTACTTCAAACGTTACACTTTTAAGCCAAAACCAAGTACTTTGTTTACATTTTTTGCCATTAAAAGGCGCATGATGCAGATTCAAGAATTATTTAAAAATAGGTTTTAAGGGCTTCCAAGTACTCCAGAGATTAAAGTAAGGTGTTTTTAGAAAGGTTAAAATCTATACAATTTGAAAATGTAAGAATCTCAAATTGTCAAAAAAATAAGATTTTAGCTTTCCAACACCCCTTAATTAATTGAAAAATTACTTACACTGGCAGCACTCGTACACCCTCAGACCATCTAGCTCCTCCAAACATTTCTCACAAAAGGGGTAAAATTATTCATTTAAAGTTCAGTATCAGGTTTCCATCCTATCTGAATACCACCATTTTCTAAAAATATTTTACGAATAAAAATATATCTACGAATTGAGAACCAATTTCCAAAACTCTGGGAGCTTTTAAATGTAGGTCTTGGTGAATTGCAATCGAATCTTTTGATTTGTTTTACTAATGGATTGTTCTACTCGTTTATGAAATTATTTTCTTAAAAGGATTCTGACAGTTTCTACATTGGCAGCCTTGTTAAATCTCTGATATACTTCCGATATCAATTTAAATGCATTCGTTGTAGGATTGCAAGGAACGTTTCTAACGATCCACCGTTTCTTCTATCCAGCCTAGGATGTTCTGCGACTGTCTTGTTCACAACTAAATTTGTCTATTCGAAATGTTAAAAACTACAGAGAAACTCTTTTGACAAAAAACTCTGAGAACTAAAAATTTCTTTCGTGTTAAAAGAATTTCGTGCTAAGGAATGTTACAAAAAAAACCCCAATACATTCAACGAGATTAAGTTAATCAGACATTTTTGTAAAGGGTGTTTTTTTTAGAGGTATAGAACTTTAAATTGCAATAAAACAACGATGTATTATTCGATTGAAATGATTTTTTTTATTTAAAAGATAATCTTGTGGCATTACATTTTAAATATGATTTCTGGCATATGACTGCCACGGCTGGCTCGGATGTAGTCCAATCTGGACGTCCAATTTTCGATAATTTTTCCAACATTTGTGGCCGTATATCAGCAATAACACGGCGAATGTTGTCTTCCAAATGGTCAAGCGTTTGTGGCTTATCCACATAGACCAATGACTTTACATAGCCCCACAGAAAATAGTCTAGCGGTGTTAAATCACAAGATCTTGGAGGCCAATTCACAGGTCCAAAACGTGAAATTAGGCGGTCACCCAACGTGTCTTTCAATAAATCGATTGTGGCACGAGCTGTTTGACATGTTGCGCCGTCTTGTTGGAGCCACAGCTTCTGGACATCATGATTGTTCAATTCAGGAATGAAAAAGTTAGTAATCATGGCTCTATACCGATCACCATTGACTGTAACGTTGTGGCCTTCATCGTTTTTGAAGAAGTATTCCACCAGCCCATAATGCGCACCAAACAGTCAGTTTTTCTGGATGTAACGGTGTTTCGACATACACTTGTGGATTAGCTTCACTCAAAATGCGGCAGTTTTGTTTGTTGACGTAGCCATTCAACCAGAAGTGCGCTTCATCGCTGAACAAAATTCGCTTATGAAAATCGGGAAGAACGTCAATCTCGTTTTGGGCCCATTCGACGAATCTACGCCTTGCTTGATGATCGTTTTGATGAATTGCCAAACCAAACTGAGAATAAATCACTTGACTACTGTTAAATCGGTCGCCATCTTGGAAAGTAATGCCAACTTAAACTTCTATACCTGGAAAAAAAACACTCTTTACATATGCTTGCATTTAATAAAATACAATAAAAAAAACATTCGCGAGAGGTTAATGAAATTAATACATTTTAAAAGTTTTTTTTTTTTTTTATAAAATACAACATTCATTAAGTTTTTGGAAGATAATCTGATATTTTTTTTTCATTGCATTGTCTTTTTTAGCATCAAATTGTCAACTAATTGTTCGATGTCTTCCATTTTGTAATTGCTTTCAGCATTGGAATGTACGCCTTAATATTTGTACATACTTTTTATAATGCTCTTTATTTCGAATATGCTGGGAACAGGAGCTGCATTGTTCGTTTCATTTTCATCGTCCGAATACGTATCAATGATATATTTTGAACCATGAACAAACTCAAAAATTTCTTTGTGTTTAATAATTGGGGTCGGAAAACACATCTCTGTACCATTCAACGTATTCATTATTGTCTATACCGAAATGAATTCTTCGGAAGATACAGTAGCAAAATCCAACAATACAGAAAAATATCCAATTATACAGTTGGCTGAATGTGTAACTCAGGTCAACGCCGTCATTATTCTATTATTCAAAATTCCACTTGTTGCCAAATCTACTTTCTTTATGCAGCTTATAACGCTATCTGTTGATACATTTTAGAACTTTTTTATTCCATACCGTTTCCTCTCACAACAAGTATATTTAGCTCAAATTTTAAAACATTCTGACCCGTGTCTCTTTTTTTTACCTCATTTTGAAAGTGGAACTTTAATTATGATCACCCTGCATAAAATAACTGGAGACAGTTTGCGTTTCTTTTGTATGAGACTTATACAAAACTGATGAAAAGGCAATTGTAAGCTATTTAAATGGTAAAATATCTCATTAAGACGATACAAACCGTTTAGAATATATTTTTTATAAGAAAACTGAAATGTTTTGTTTATTGCTTCAAATACATGTAGTCCTATATTTTCTTCCCATCCAGTTCTTTATCTCCTTTCAATAAAACTGTTCAATGTCAATTATGTGCCAATATCTTACTATCCAATCGATATTGGTCATTTAACTTAAAAGTACAAAGCGATATGAATATCTCCCACCAAAATAAATCCGTTTTAATTATTCAAGAACAAAAAAAAAAAAAAAAAAAAAAAGGGAGGAGTAACACCCCATGTCCAGACAACTCTCTCACTCCATTCCAAGTCCAAGCGAGGGGAGAACCTCTGGTTCAATAGCGATAACGAAGACGACATTTTCTTCCTAATAATCCCAAATTAGTGATCCCGTTTTAAAAGTTCATTCCCAATAACAACCGAACCGAGGCATCCACCCCAAAGTAATAGATCATTAGAAAAGTGATAGAAGAATTTCTCGCAAACGAGAAAAAGGGGGAGGAATAAAAAATATTCTAGAATTTTTTCTCCCAAAGGATCGAAGAGGAACGTGGAGAAATCCGGGGAGGGGGATGAGCAGGAGGGGGGTCGATGGAAAAGGATTTTAATTAACCATTATCAGGTGCTTCGATAAGCCGGCATTAATGCGGCGCTTTTCAAATCTGATGGATCGTGAGAAATCGGGGTCGCTGATGGAAAGAACTAAGATACGTATGCAACTCTTGGATTTTATCATTAGAGGTCTGGGGGTGAGTAAAATATACATTGTTATCTCTTTGCAGGTTCGGTTTGTCGATATTAAAGGTTTGGGTTGTTTGTGATTTTCAATATCTTTTTTTTTGTCTTATATAGGCTCGGGAATTTCTTTTTTTTAATTTAAGAAATGGGCTTTTATTTTACTTTTATTTGTGTAAAATATATTTAAAATAAATTATACTTAAAAAAAAACTTAAAAACACGCTTTTATAGTTAATCGAACTAAAAAGTAAAAAAATAATTCTTAATATAAAAATAAAATAATTAAAACAAGAAAATTAAATTCATTTTGGTAAAGAGTGGTGTGGTCAATATCAATTGTTATAATATCTTACTAGTTCTATTCCTAAATGCAGAATTAGTTTGGTATTTGTACAATACTTCTTTTTATGAATGCTTAATGAAAATTCTTTAAAAAATGTGTTAATTCTAAATTCAGTTATTTAAAAAAATATGTATAGCTTTGATTGAAAAATGCATGTCAACTTTTATTCCATGTACTATTAGCAACAAGTGAAAAAAATTTCCAAATATTAAAATCAATAGAAAAAATTCCTTAGCATTTTAAATGAAGTCACAAACTAGTTATTTTATCTGTCTGAGATAAGTCAGTTTAAAGCATTGATTTGCTATTGGGTTGTGAACAAAAACGCACGTAAAAGTTATCGCAACTCAGCGTTTTTTAAACTTGGAGCTTCCAAATTTTGTGAGACTATAGAAAAGTATGTAAAAAATAATCTAGGCTAAAAAAATTAGATTTGATTTTTTGATAGATTTTTGTTATTTGAATCGTACTGTGTCCTCTTAAGTGTTTAACTGTACAAGCAAATATGGTTGTATTTTTTCATTAGATACCGTATTTCCTCGAATCTAAGCTGCCACCGATTCCAACCGGCACCCCAAATTCTCAAAATGTTTTTCTGAAAAATCTTGTCATCAATCCTAAGCCAAATCTCCAATTTTCAACACGTTTTTGAAAAAAAAAATGTATGTATATATAAAATGTTTTGATCAAAATCCGATACTTAAGAATTTTTTTAAAAAATTCTTAATGAGAGATAAGAAGTTCATAATTAAAAATAGTTTTATCAGTATTAAAAACTTACAAACACAATCACGAACCAATAATAACTCTAACCATCGGTATCATGTTTCAAAAAAGATTCGTTACTCCCAGTGGCACAGTTGACTTCGGAATGGGTGACGGCGTTGCCATTTTCCTACACTTGTGTTTCGTGCCCTCCAATGTATTTGTCATGCAACACTTTTTCTTAAAAGAATGCATAAAAAACAATGTAAAAGAATTATTAAAGACTGTTGAACGTTAATAAGCAAAAAATACATAATTTTGTTTACGTCATCGACGTATATTTGTTTCATCCGTGTCAAATTTTCAGTGGCCCCGCTGCACTGTTTCCGTTTTTTTCTACTTATAAAATTGCCACCCTTTTCATATTTGCGTCATAGGGAACTCGTCTGGATGTTATTACCCCTATTTTTGATATTTAGGTGATTAAAAGAAAGCTTATACAAAAAAAAATATCAAAGTACTAGCAGACAACGATGTTTAGGATAGACTCAATACTGGAGTAAGCAATAGGAAGGGAAATATCATCGCGCGACGCAAGTGACCAGAATGAACGGTTACATTTTTCCTTTTATGAGGGGGAAAACTCAATTTCCCCCATCCAACAAATGTTTAACCGATTCTAAGCCTTATACGATTTTCAGCAACATTTTTACTGGAAGAATATTGCGGCTTAGATCGAGTAAATAAGGTAATTCTAAAATTTAAAAAAAATTTAGTAGACATACTTATTTTTTTTAAGAGTACATTGAGGCCGCAGCCGTCTGCACGAAAAATCGTTCGTGAGCCACGGTTTGAGGACCCCTGAGCTAATACAATTTCACTTTTATAACTATACGAATAATTAATTTAAGCATTTTAAAGGAAAAACAAATTTTTGATGAGGTGAATACGTTTTTTGAATAATAAAATAAAAGCTGGTTTTAATAATTTGTATCTGTTTATTAAAAATAGTTTTAACGTTAGAAGAAGGGTTTGAAACCTTTAACGTTAGAGAAATCGCAGCACCCTAAGCTATGGAGTAAGAAGTATACAGTGAAAATCGTATAAGACGGAACTGAGGGTGACTGAACTATTTTTTCGTGTTAAAGAATATTGCAAAAAAAAAAAAAAAAAGAAAACCAAGTAATATAAAAAAAATTCGTAAGTCAATTCCTACTTAGATTAACAGAGAAAAATTTTATTTTAGCTTCTTTTTATTAAACAGTTACAATTAATATAAATATGTATGTACATAGGATAGAATCACAACTTTAAGTGTTAATTAATTTTTATTAATTATCATTAAATATCATATTGTCATCCAAAACAGTCGTGTATATAAAATTTCATTTCAACTGCATGCTTTAAAACGTAAGAAAAAAAATCTTTTAAAGTTTTGACTCAAGTCGCTAATTCTTGTAATTCTTTAAATAATTAGTTTCGGTCAATTAATTTTAATTAATTATAATTATATTATCGTATTTTTACCCAAAACAATAGTGTATAAAAATTTCAGCTTAAACGAGGACTTTAAAATGTGAGAAAAAACCTTTTCAAGTTTCGACACGTCACCAAAAGTTTCGCTAAATCGCCAAAAATGATGCTAAAGTAGCTGTATTTCTAATACTTTGAATAATTAGTTTTAATCAATTAGTTTTTTATTAATTATAATTAAATTGCTGTATTGTCATTTAAAATAATCATGTATATAAAATTTCAGCTCAATTGAGCACTTTAAAATGTAAAGGATGTTTTTTTAGAGGTATAGAACTTTAAATTGCAATAAAACAACGATGTATTATTCGATTGAGATGAATTTTTTTTTATTCGAAAGATAATATTGTGGCATTACATTTTAAATATGATTTCTGGCATATGACTGCCACGGCTGGCTCGGATGTAGTCCAATCTGGACGTCCAATTTTCGATGACTTTTTCCAACATGTGTGCGCCGTCTTGTTGGAACCACAGCTTCTGGACATCATGATTGTTCAATTCAGGAATGAAAAAGTTAGTAATCATGGCTCTATACTGATCACCATTGACTGAAACGTTGTGGCCTTCGTCGTTTTTGAAGAAGGATTCCACCAGCCCATAAAGCGCACCAAACAGTCAGTTTTTCTGGATGTAACGGTGTTTCGACATGCACTTGTGGATTAGCTTCACTCCAAATGCGGCAGTTTTGTTTGTTGACGTAGCCATTCAACCAGAAGTGCGCTTCATCGCTTAACAAAATTCGCTTATGAAAATCGCGCGACCATTATTTTCGAAATAAGATTGCACAATTTGAAAGCGTTGTTCAGGCGTGAGTCTATTCATGATGAATTGCCAAACCAAACTGAGAATAAATCACTTAACAGCTGTTAAATCGGTCGCCATCTTGGAAAGTAATGCCAACTTAAACTTCTATACCTGGAAAAAAACACTCTTTATTTTATTAACGATTGAAAATTCCAACAAGGTAAATAAATATATAGAGAGTGTGATCTATATACAATAGTTGGAATTGAAAAACATATAGGCAACAAAACTAGGTTAATCAGAATACAGTTTATTTACGTGGATATGTATATATGCGTGTATTTAATAAAAATCAGTGAAACTAAAACATTCACAAGAACTTAATGAAATTTAATACGAAATTTTTAAGCTTTTTGAAAAACAAAACATGTATCGAGTTTTTGGAAAATAATCTGATATTTTTTCGTTGTCTTTTTTTAGCATCAAATTGTCAACAGATTGTTCGATGTCGTCTATTTTGTTATTCATTTCATCATTGGCATATGCGTCTTAATAACTGCGCATACTTTACATGATGTTCCCCATTTCGGATAACGTGGGGACATTATTAACGGAGCGTTATTCATTTCATTTCCATCTTCGGAATCTGCATCAATGATGTTTTTTGAGCTGTGATCAAACCCCGATATATTTTTGTCTGCCATTATCATTATCTACTGGGACGAATTATTCCGATGATACAGTAAGACAGTCCAATTACACAGAAACTTTCTCAAAATTCAGTTAATGCCAGCTCAGATTCAATATTCTCCATTTCCAGAAGGAAAACTTTTTCGTGTTAAGAGAAAAAAATGTATGAACATACATAGTAGTTGGTCGAAACGTATAATTTCGTGTTATTCGATATTTAGTCTTAAGCATTGTTACGTTAAACGCGTATTACACTGCATATGAGTACAAAAAATTAATATCTAAATAATTTGAAAGTTTATGAGAAGAAAAATTTATGTAACAGATGAGTAATTTTCAAAACACGGTTTAATTTTTTTATATTTTTTAGTAAAATTCAACGGATATGTTTCTTAAAATGTGGAAACTTTTTCAAGAAACTTTCTGAGGTATTCTGAACTCCCTCTTGTCATACTTTGTTCTTTCTAAGACGTCTTTTATGTATAGGATAAACGCATTTTAATACCTGTACTTAATTATATTATTCACAAAATATGTCACTCATATCACATACAAATTAATTAAGGTTTGTTCCATTACAAGTACATAAGCAAAACAAAATAAGTTTGTTTCTTAATTTCTCTTTCAAAAGCTATCAACATGTTAGATAATTCATCCTAAAAACCTTAAGTAATATTTATTAATTATATTATTCGATAATAATGAAGGTAAATAAAGACACTTATACCTTATGAGTATTCTAATTGCAGCTGAATTAATTTATACTGTAGCTACTGGAGCCTTACAGATACATATCTGTCACTCCCAAAGAGAAGTTCACAGAAGTTACTTGCAACTTTTAACGCAATTACGTGCCGAAGTTAGGTGGATAATTGTGTTATTGATCCTGAATACCGAAGAATAATTAGAATGCGATCCTTAAGACGTGCGAAAACTGCTCGACGCGTCATTGAAGCTTATCCAATTAGTTATTCGCCAAATGTGAAGGTTATACTTATCTTTTTATTGCTTGTTCTTATCGTTAGTTATTTTTGATTCTTGCAAGTAAAGAAAACGATTTTGGCTGAGAAAAGATTTGGAAATATTTTGCTGAGAATCCTGATGCAATAAGTAAGAAGTTTTAAGTGTTGCATTGTACGGATAAGTGTTACTTGTATAAATATAATTGATATGTGCTTTTGGAGAGACAATGGGGCAATTATGATTGTTGAAGATTCTGAAAGTAAATAGTTCCATACATTAAGATTGTTTCGTACTTTATGGCTTATTACATATATGTACTAGCTATTACCCACCGCTTCGCTAGGTTTTTGATTATATTGTATGCCTGTATTGTTTTTATCTAAATCAGATTCCAAAACTTTCTTGCCTTATAGACAGACCCCTTGCCATGTTTTTCGGTTTTGTAAGCCCCTGTATACCAAAAAGGAATTTTTTTTTAATTTATCAATTTAAATGTCTTTTTGACAGCTGGTACTACTACTGCTTATTTAAGAAGTCTCAGGGGTGTTAACTTTCTCTAGAGGGCTGAAAATATAAACAATATTCAAATATATATAACTCTTTGAAATTAAAATTAAATAATTCGAATTTTATACACATTATTTATAAAGGAATTGGGCTTCAGAAAAGTATAAAATGTTTAAAATGTAATCATAATTTTAAAAATTATAGCCATAGGGAAATATGAAATATTTCTATAAGAAATAATTAAATTTTACGTTGCTCATGCTATTTTCTAAAATAGTAGTTTTAATTACTAGCTATAAGTTGATTAATAAAGTTACATGTATCTTTATTACACTGTAGAAGTTTTATATTAGTAGAATAATAAATTATATTTCTTAAAAAATAAAAAAAATTACATTTTCAAATTTTTTAAAAAGAATTTCAATATTTCTTGAATATTTTGAAATACAAAAGATATATTACTCATAAATGATGTAGGGCTTAAAGAGTATGATACACATTTTATAATTCTATAAAGCTTTATACATCAGAGGGTATTATTTTAGAAAATAGCGTGTGCTATGAAAAAATTATTTAATATTAATTACATATTTTCATTTGCTTATAATTTTTAACATTATGATTATATTTCAAACACTTTGTATTTTTTTAAGCCATACTCCTTTGTAAATAATGTGTAAAAGATTCGAATTATTTAATTTAAATTTAAAAGAATTATACCTGTTTAAAACTTGTTAATATTTTCACCCCTCGAGACAAAGTTAACACCCCTGAGACCCCTAAAGAATTAATTTTCTAACTGTTGGGAGATGCAGTATTTAAAACTTAAGTCTTTTTAAGTAACTTTTTCCCCCTATCTTTTTTAAGGTAGAGTGGCTGATACAAGTTAAACCTGTCGATGCTAAAACTCATTTCGTAGGGCAGGGCAGCTCAAGAAGGGGGTGTAAAGGAGTGTCAGCTCAGGTGTCGTCCCGTTCATTTGACCTAGGTTCAAATTTACAACGTCGAATTACAATGACCATTCAAATTGTTGATCCCACAATGCATTCATAGAATGTGGCAAGAAATCTCGCGCATACTCGATGTGTTGCCCACAACTAATGGTTCCCACAATGAAGTCATGCAATAAAGCACTGTAAAAATATTGCTTTCTTTCTTACAATTCCTTCTATTAGTTCACACTCTCCCTATTTATATATCTTGTTCAAATTTTCAATCGTTAATAAAATACTTTTTATTCATCCACTCAAGTTAAAATAAATTTTTTAAGCTTGTAGTAGATGGCACTTGATGTTAATGCAGCGTTTTCAAATATTAATTCATTAATTCTATTTAATTTATGAATTAATAGTTACAAAAATGTTACTCCAATGCCGTATATAAAAATGAAAATCGCTCACTGGGTTCCTGTAGAGCAATGGATAGCGCGTTAGACTTCTAATCCAAAGATCGTGAGTTCAAATCCCACCTGGGATGGCCACATTCGTTAGAATGTGACTTATTTTCTACTGTACAATTTTATTAGAATAATGAAATTTAATTAATGAATTAATAGTTACAAACAAACAAAGATAGTCCAACACCCTATATT
Organism: Trichonephila clavipes; assembly: GCA_019973935.1. Classification (NCBI taxonomy): domain Eukaryota; kingdom Metazoa; phylum Arthropoda; class Arachnida; order Araneae; family Nephilidae; genus Trichonephila; species Trichonephila clavipes. The sequence goes on along the minus strand of BMAU01019284.1, from coordinate 100,189 downwards.
GAAAGGAAAATGGATGATTGCGAGGAAAATCGCTTTCTGTTTTGCAACTTAATCGTGTGATTCTGTCATATGTATATACATATTTATGTTAATTGTATCTATTTAATAAAAAAATAACCAAAATAAAACTTTTCTTTGTTGACCTAAGTATGAATCAACTTAATTTTTTTATATTACCTTGTTTCTTTATTCTAACTAAAGATTTTAAAAATAAAACTTCGATATTATTTGGAAATTAAGTAACTAAGTAAAATCAAGAGATATTAATTTTTATCACAATTATAATTACAATTAAATGCATTTCTGTTTTAACATTAGATAATTCGACAAGTATATATGTTCTTCCATTTCCCGTTGAGAAGTTCACAAAAGTTCCTTACAAATTTTAACACAATTATATGCATTCAAGTTAGGATGCTTAATTGCATTATTGATTTTGAATACCAAAGAATAATTAGAAGACGACCCTTTTGAAGTGCGAAACCACTCGAAGTGACATTTTAAGTGATATTCACTTTGTTATTCACGAAATAATGTACTTTATTTTATTTGCTCGAATCGTTACTTGGTTTTGTCGTTTACAATTGTATATAATACAGTATTTCGCAATTGAAAAAGGATGACAAAATTGATTGCAAATGTTACTGCAAGATGTATTTAAACGTTCTAATATATTTATAAATGCTGTGTATTAGGAATAGAATAATTTAAGATTTACTTTATTTTTATTTTAGGTTGCGTAAAATATATATTGTAAATTATTTTTAAGGCATACGCCTACGTTCGGAACAGTGATTTTGCTAAAGCATCTAAATGGACAATATTTATGATATTTAGTGTCACTTAGATTAGAAAACGTATATAAAAATTGTTTTAAGAATAATATTACAATAAAAATTTATTTAAGTACAATATTTTGACAAAAACTGAACATTGACCAATATGCAAAACATTCTCCTTTTATCGAAAATGCTTCTATTATAATAATATTTCGCTTGTATACAGCTCAGACCTCTGTACAGAGGCTCAGCTAGAATTTTTGAAATACAAAACTTAGAAGAAAATTTATCAATATTTTACTACAACAGAGGAAATAAATTTTAAGAAAAGAAAGCAGATAATTATTTCAATGGGTTGTAACTCAGAAAATAATGTGAATTTTTCAAAAATCATAGTTGAACCTCTGTACAGACGTCTGAGCTATATACAGGCAAAATATTATTATAATCGAAGCATTTTTCACAAAAGAAGAACATTTTGAAAAAAAGTTTATTCTAAGTTAATTTTTTGCAGAAATATTGTATTTAAATATTTTTTTGTCAAAATGTCCAAGCAATTTTATACATGTATTCTAATCTAAGTGACACTAAATATCATGAACGTTATCCATTTATGCGCTTTTTTAAAATTACGGTTCCGAATGTAGTCGGATATCTTTAAACAGACGATATTTGTTATAAAATAAATGTCATTATATTTATTTTATTTAAATTTAATTTGGTAGAATGGCAATACTGAATATTTCATTTGACTTTAAAGTATGTATTTGGGAAGACCGTTGAGATGATCCTGGCACACTTGTGTCGGGAGGCATTTTGATGGATGGATGGATGGACGAATCCGGAGATCGTTGGTTATAGATAATGTTATCCACTAACCCCTATCTAGGGTCTCTATCCCAGGAAATCATAAGATTTTCATACTTTTGATATTCCCTAGAATGATATTTCATTTCTGGGAATAAAATACACGGGTCTGAAATAATCTGGGCTAGTTTTGACTTAATTGTGGATTTCGACATTCGGTATGAGTTTTAGCTGACCAAACTGCTGCAATTTTTGGATCATTCACGACGGATTCCTGGGAGGGATTAATGTCTTTTTGAGTCCCCAACAGTGGGCTAAAAGTGTAATTCGAGAAACAGTAATTCTGATAAAGCGTTAGAGATAATTTTGAAGCTTGCATGTGTAAGGTAGTGATACATTATCCCAAGCGCAAACTTTTGAGTGGCATCGACGTTTCAGAAAAGGCCGGGAAGTGTCGAAATCGACGGAGGTTCCGGGCGTCTGAAGACTTCCCGCACCGCTGGGAACATCGAAAAGGTTTCTGCGGTTTTACATTAAAAGAGGCTTCAAACAATAGCGCAAATAGCAGTATCAGTTAGAATATCCAATGTCACATGTCAACAGATACTGGCAAAGTATCTTTACATGCATAAGATGTGTAAACACATCGTTCCCACATATTAAACGATAACCAAAAAACAATTCGAATAGAAATGACAAGAGACTTAATCTCGGCTTTTGACAAATCCTTCCCTACCTGGCAGAATTGTTCCTGGAAGCAAAAAATGGTGGATTGCTGGTCATATAAAAACATGAGAGCATTGGCAACTTGGAAATCGTCACAATCTCCATGCAAGCAGAAATTTCACAAAATTCTTTCTAAAGGGAAGATAATGCTAGAGGTGTTCTTCAATATCCAGGGCATTGTGCATCTGGAATTTATTCCTGAAGAACGCACTGCAGGCAAGGAACTCTATGTAGACAATATGTCGTTTGCGTGCGTCGATCTGAAAGAAAATAGCACAATTGTGGGCTTATCATGAGTTATCAGGAGTGCTTTTCATGATAACGCGCTCCAGCACACTGATCTTTCCTCGTCCCTGACTTTCTTCTAAAACTGAAAACTACTCTTTTGCCGTCTCCTCCTTACTCCCCTGATCTCGCCCCGGCCACTTTAGCCTTTAGCGTATTTTCTTTGCCGACACATCGCTTATACGTTCGTCTTCAATCTTCAGATATAGTTTAAAGTACATTGCCGACTGAATTAAAGGACATGGCTAACAAATTGATTCCAGAAATGCTTCGACGATCTTAACAAGGGATGGCAAAAGTGTGTTGTTGCTCAAGGATCTTATTTCAAAGAAGGTTGTGCTTCAGCAATTTATTTAGCAATGTTTTTTAATTTATAGACAGTCCGGGAATTTTTTTTTCTTTTTGATATTATGTTGAACACATCGCCCGATTCATTTTTAAAAACGACTGCGTATTTTTTCAATTCCTACTATTAGCTCACACTCTCTATATATTTGCTTACTTATTTATCTAGGTGGAATTTTCAGTCGTTAATAAAATTCATTTTAAAGCGCTCGATTGAGCTGAAACTTTATATGCATGATTATTTTGGATGACAATACACTAACTTAATTATAATTAGTAAAAATTAATTGATTAAAACTAATTATTCCAAGAATTACAAATACAGCCACGTTGGCATCTTTTTTTGGCGACTTAGTGACCCTTTCGGCGACTTGTGTCAAAACTTGAAAATATTTTTTTTCTCACGTTTTTAAAGCATTCAGTTGAACTAAAATTTTATATACGCGATTGTTTTGGATGACAATACTATACATTAATGGTAATGAATAAAATTTAATTACCACTTATTGTTGCGATTTTGTCATACGTATATAAATATTTATATTAATTGTAACTAGTTAATGAAAAGTAGCTATAAAATAAAATTTTTCTTTGTTGATATAACTAGGAATTGGCTTAAATTTTTTTATATTGTTACAGTAACATAAAGAAAACATAGCAAAATGAATAATAGTTATCATAAAGGAAATTAAATTAGTCAAGAAAATTTTAACTATTAATTTAAACGTGTCTTAAAATCATAATTTCGTACGTGCTTATAACTTACAGGGTTGCATAAGGCCATTGAATAGATTTATTTAAATAAATTATGTGAAAAAGAAAAATGGAGAAGTTATGAGTGCAATTTTAAAAGCAACTCCTAAAAAAGATATTAAATGAATACGCACTGCACAAATAGAATATTATTCATTCAGCGCTATTTAAATTACGTTCCCTGTGCCTTATTTGAGGTCACGTTTTCAAAACTTAAAATTTATTTTTACAATCGAAGCTATTTATTTGTAGCAAACTGTAATTTACGAAAACTAATGTTTTTCTCGTTGAATACTTAATCATTTAAACTTATAAAACAAGAGGACCACGCTTTAAAATAATCTGTGGTTACGAATGTTAAGCATTTGAAACGTTTACTGAGAGGAATTCATTCATGTAACAAAAATTTTCTATTTAGGTTTCATTTATTACTCCTTATTTTCAGAATTGTCCCTAGACCGAGAAACGGTTTTTGACTAAAATTCTTTATTTTTAGCAATTTTTCTAAGCTAAAATTTTAGAAAGATTTTCAAACGTTTTCTTTTGTTTTTAAAAGTTTTTTTTTAAATATTGTATTAAGGAATTATTAGAAAATTAAAATATATAATTTTTTTATTTTGATATAGCACTTGAATTGATTCTATTAACGCGATTTAAAAAAGTAAATAAAATGAGTGCCAATCGCATGAACTTCCAAGTTTTAAGAAATAACTCTCTCCCGGCTGTTACATTTGTTTTGAAGAGCTGTGCATATTTTGTAGAATTTTTTTCTGATTTTTTATGAAGGGATACACATTATTTTTTAAAAACAAACACATGTATATTTAAACTCATAATGTCACTAATAATGCATATATTTTTTTTCAAGAAAGAAAACTCGCATTTACATTATGAATTTATCTTTCTTTTACTCATGATTTCTTTACACAATTATTGTTCGATTAGCATTAATATACCCAAACACTTTCAATAAATTCTACGAAATGCTTGCAAATTTTGCTCCAAAAGAAGGTAAGCAGACTTAGCGCTCATACTTGCAGTTACTCTACTGTTATAAAAAAAATTGCGTATTGAGGCTTTGAAAGTGCTTTCCAGGTTTAAAAGGCCGGTTTTTATATTTTATCTGTCAAAGTGGGCGTGGAACAACAGCTGATGATTTTTTAAATGTCATTTTGGCATACTTTTAATTCATAAAATAGCAACTATGTTATATCACTGGAAAGATCAGGAATTAAAGATCTTAGAAATATATGAAAATCTCAAGATCGATCATCTGAAGGTTTTTAGCCTACTGATTTTTTTTAATCCTTGCTTAATCCTTACTTAAATTTATTGACATTGCGCGTTATCCTTCCAAGCTGTTCAATTACATCTGTGGGAATCCCCCTGGACACCAAGATTGAATTGAGGCAAAGAACGACTAGACGACATTTTCACAATAACAAATTATATTTATTCACTTGAATCAATTATAAACCATCTAATTACAAAGATTTATCAAGATGTCTACTCCAATGTGATTGACCCTTACTATTACGTTAAATCACACGAAATATGATACTCTTATCAAATATTAAACTCAATATCGAACGGGACTACCGGAATAAGGGGACCGAGAGATACACGCAATCTGAATTACTAGCATTCATTAATTTCCCACTAACTTTAATATATATTTACTCTTATGAACCGATAATCTTGATTTAAACTTCACCTGCCTTTTACTTCCTCACTTTCCAGGCGTATCAAACTTTCCAATTGTAGATCGCTGCCTAATGATCTGCGAGACGCTAAAAGCGTAATCAACTTGAATCTTCTTAGAACTCCGTCAACCTATCTCTTGGCGTAATAGCCTCTGCTGCTAACTTAAAGCACTCTCCTTAAATACTTTGACTAATTTGCATATCCCGATTCTTCGTTTAGAATTGGTTGGAAATATACGCGAATTTACAATCCCCAAAGACGCCCAAGAGTATTAGTGATAAAGTGCCGTACAGATACGTCACACATGACGCGGTAAAGGTGGTACGAAACCCTTTGGTCTTATCATATAACACGTGTTGTCAATTACATTGAACGCACCATGTTGAGTAGAGTGTGGCAAAAACTGGACTATTGCATTGATGTATGCCGTGTAACCAAGGTTTTTCACAAAAAACGCAAAAAGTATGCAGAAAATACAGTATTTACTCGGATCTAAGCAGCACTTTTGAAGTGTCAATGCTACTGAAAATCGGCGTGGTGTAGAATAGAAGGCAAATAATTCGCTGGATGGGGAAGTTGAGTTTCCACCCCTTTCAAAAGGAAAAATGTTGCCGTCCATTCTGGCTGCTAACATCGATGACTCATCACATTCCGCAGTTTATCTACAGTATTCAGTTCATCTTGAATTTCACTGTCTGCTCGTATTTGGGAAAAAAATTTGAGTACGCTTTCTTTTAATCTCCGAACCATCACAGATATCAGTAATGGCATCAAGACGAGTTCACTGTGACGCAAGTATGAAAAGGAAGGCGGTATGATGGTCCTGAGTAATATGACAAGCCAACTTCAGCATTTATAAGCTATTTAAGATAGTGCTTCTCAAAGTTTCAATGCTTACGACTCAATATTCAATCATAAATTCCATCGTGCCCTCTTCCATACAATAACAATGTATTGAATACAATTATAATATACTTTGGTGCTAAAGCTGTAATATGACTTATTTCTGTTGTTGTTGTTGTTGTTTCGAATGCCACCTATCTGACGTAGTCAGATCGAGGCCCATGAAATTCATCGAGGCAAGGGGCTAGAAGTACGCCTGTCGTTGTCATTGAGCACCATACAGGTGAGAGTGCGATTTAGCTCGGTGAAATTCCCCGAAGGGGTGATAGATGGCGACACCACCTATCTCCACCTCTACAATTTCTGCATTGAACTGAAGGGGAGGGAAATATTCTCCAGTCCCTGCGCTCGTGACTCAGCCCACAAGACTTCGAACCCACTGATTTAACGAGCACGTACTCCGTGTGTACTCGGAGGGTATTTGGTGGCATCAGGCATCGAATCCAGGCCTTATGGTCTGGAGTCCGCTGCTCTAACCACTAGGCTACCCACGGCCGACTTAATTCTAAGCCGTACAAATAATCAAGACGAGTATTAAAAACTTTGCATATAATTTATATATGACAAGCCCATGGGAGTCACTAGTAATTATAATCTTGTTCTTAACTTAGTTTTGATAAATTAATTATCAAATTCATTCTGCAGTACTGATGCATTTATGAGTATATTATATCAGTATAAATGTGTATATAATTTTTATTAAGTCGGAATTTATTTTTTGTTACTTTTCAGTAAATTAATAATTTTCCAAAACTTATTTTCGACTTTTCGATAAGCTTGCGCCTCCCAGATAGATTTATTACGACTCCCTTGGAAGCCGCGCCTCACAGTTTGAGAAACTGATTTAAGGACTTGGTAAGATGAGAATACGAAAACTGGTTACTTTTGGAACCCCCTTCCCCTTTAACTGCTTCCGGGATAATCAAGAAGGCACGTGCTTCAAAAATTGGAGACTGCCGCGGTAGCCGAGTGGTATAGGTATCGGATCTTGGCTTGCCTTGTCACGAGTTCGAGCCCAGTATCACTAAAGACCCGCTGTGTAGGGCAGCAATGCACGTTAAATCTGTCGAGATCTGAAACATCCTCCCATTGGTGTGGTAGTTAGGAGAGAGTAGTGCCAACTCAGGTGTCGTCCGCGTCACTTGACCATGGTTCAAAATTACGTGGTTCGTCACCAAAAGCTCTCGTGTTGCTGAACAGTGTGACGTTAATATTCAATCAATCAATCGAAAATTGCATAATGGATATCTGTTGCCGAGAGAAAAGTTTTCAATAGTTTCCGTAACACATTAGTTTAAAAAATGTTACATAACAAATGCATTGGATGGCATGGAAGACGACACCGTGTGGAAAAAGGGTGACTCTGGCACCAGTTGGAAGTCAGCTGTGACAGTGGAAATGACGAATCATTTTCGGATTATTCTACTGACGATTAGATCAATTACAGGCTCACGTATGTATTTATAAGTTTTAATATAGTGGTAAAATAAATAAATTATTCACATTTCTTATTGGTTCTCATTATTTTTATCAAATCCTACACTCTAGCGCACACTCTCTATATATTTGTTTTCTTATTCAAATTTTCAATCGTTAATAAAATACATTTTAAAGCGCTCAATTGAGCATAAATTTTATATACACGATTATTTTGGATGACAATACAGTAATTTAATTATAATTAATTAAAATTAATTAATTAAAACTAATTATTCAAAGAATTGTAAATACAGCAACGTTAATCATTTTTGGCGACTTAGCGACCATTTTGACGACTTGTGTCAAAACTTGAAAAGTTTTTTTCTCATTTTCAAAGCACTGAAATTTTCTATATACTATTCTTCTGGGGACAATACGATAATTTAATTATAACTAATTAAAATTAACTGACTGAAACTAATTATTTAAAGAATTACAGATACATCCACGTAGGTTTCATTTTTAGCGACTTGGGTCAAAACTTTAAAAGACTTTTTTCTCACTTTTTAAAGCATTCTGTTGAACTGAAATTCCATAGGCACAATTTTTTTGGATGCCAATACGATACTTTAATGATAATTAAAAAAAATTAATTTCCACTTAATGTTGTGATTCTGTCATATATATATATATATATATATATATATATATACATATTTATATTAATTGTAACGATTTAATAAAAAGTAACTAAAATAAATTTCTTTGTTGATCTAAGTAGGACTTGACTTAAAATATTTTATTTTATATTACACACTTGTTAAAAAATGTCTTGAGTATCAGACAGTGGCATAGCAGAGAATATTAGGGCCCCTCTGGGAAAGTCAGGTTTTGGGCCCCAAACTGGATCTTACAAAGGATTGTAAATTCATAACATAACGCAGGCTTTGGGGCCCCTAGACGATGCGGGAGTTGTGGAAGTGTACGTTACGCCACTGGTATCGGATATCGATGAACATTTTCACATTTTCTTTTTTCTCAAAAACGTGTAGAGATTCGGGGGTGCGGCTTAGATTCGATGGAAACATTTTTACAAAATCATGTTGAGAGTTTGAAATGCGGTTTAGAATCGATGACAGCTTAGATACGAATAAATACAAATAAAACTTTGAGTTGTTTCTGTGTTCATACAAACATTCTATTTTAATGTATTCGTCTTAGTGTTTTTCTATAGCTCTTCGAATCCCCGGAGGGAATAATGAAAAATATCCTGCAATAAAATAGAATTCACTCTATTCTTTTACAATACGATTGATTTCGCTTTTGTACTATGCAGTACACTTTATTCCACTGTATTACTCACAATTTATTCATTATTCCCACCGCAACCTAACATATTGAAATAAGAAATATTTCCATTACTTACAGACACAATTGTTTTTATTCTAAAGAAATCATTTATATCATTTTATTTTAAAACGATACACCATATTCTTCCATAAATTTAATTTCCTATCAAAAATTCAACATCGCTCTGTCATTCCTTACCTAAAGGCATGAAAAACAACTTTAAAATCGAATTATTTACCCCCGAAAAAGAGATTCCATCCTCGTCCTCATACCATTCATCTAATCAAGAAAGCAGTACACTCCTGTGCCGAGAATATATTACTCTCGAAGAAGAAGAAAAAGTACCTCTGGGTAAGGGATATTAATATCTTTCTGTGTGCAACCACTTTCCCATCAGATCCTAGTATCTTCCACCATATTGCGGAAAAGAAGCTGGTCTTTTCCCTCTTACCCTAGACTTAATCCTCTTTGGTTCGTGTTCCATTTACCACGATGAAAGTGGAAAAAAGAAAAAAAGAAAGAAAAAGAAGAAAAAAAGTTCATGACGCCGGATATAAGAGTCCCCCCTTCGGCCGATTTCCGATTCACTTCGGTAGATTTCGGAAGACTTTTCTTTTTTTTTCTGTATTTTTCTTCGTCTTCTTGCTGTTGTGTTCGGATGGCATCAATATGCAAGGAAGCATCCTTTGGGTAGTCCGTAGTTGCTGCTGGATGAAGGTAATGTGGATTGTGGAAGAGAAACTATAGTATTGTGATTGCAGTGGAAATGGTTCTATTTTTAGATGGGGAGTTATCTGTTTTTCACACACTTAACCAATCAGAGTTGCGGTTGTTAATCGAAAATATCACTACCCTCTTAGCTGGGTATTTCCTGATGCTGCAGACATATGTAAGTAATAATTCCCTGTAATTTTTCTAAGCAACTTTTTAATTTATAATGGCCCTGGCCTTCAGGACTCGCGTGCAAATAATTAACTAAATTACCTGCATAACGGGATGGGTGTAATCGTATATCCTGAAAGTTAACAGCTTTCATTCTTAAAAGTAAGATTCAGTCAGAATCTTTCGAACAATATCTTTCGACCAATCAAAGCCACCATCCATGGAAGTCACGTGGATTGCAAGACTTCCTGTTTCCTCTTCATGCAATAGCTCCAAGATACCTGAAATCCTTCTCTATGTCTTTGTTTTCAAAAGGTGTAACTAGATACATTCCAGTTTTTGTCTTTTGTCTGCTTAATGTGATGTCGATACGCTTTGTCCAATAATTATATGTGTGTGTGATCATCAATAAATGTTGAACACTATTTAAGAAGTTATGTTTCTTTGTACTCTGAACGATTCCTCATCACTAAAACAACCGTAACTTTGATAATGGAATTGGTAAAATCCCCAACTCGTCTACCCCTACTTGTGTTTGTATTATATATATATATATATATATATATATATACATTGCTGGACAATTGCTAAGGACGGATCACAAACTGCTATGTAGCATAACATTAAGCGAGACATGAGGCCTAATAGGATAAAATATAGTTGCCACACTGTTCAGACATTAGAATAAAGATTATTTATTGTTCTGGAAAGTACAAAAGCTGTGAAACATCTGAAGGAAGAAAAAATGTTCGTTTGATCTGCGTACGGAGAAATGGAACAATGCATCTAAAAGTCAGCAGGCATCTTAAAGAAAGGTATCAGTACGGGATAAGTCCACCGTAGAGTGTGATGCAACATTCCACACGTCGAACCATACTTTGCACAACATTATCCAGCAGCTGCTGAGGCAATTTATCCCATTCCTCTGTGAGAGCACGGATGAGGGTGTTCTTGTTTGTCGGAGGATAGTTTCGACCAGCAACTTGCCTCCCCAAAGCATCCCACACATTTTCAATGTGGTTTAGATCTGGAGAACGCGCTGGCCATACGAGACGTTGAATACCCTCGCTATCTAGTAAATCCTGAACAGCGAGTGTTCGATGACATGTTGCGTTGTCGTCCATAAAAACAAATTTATCACCGACAGCACCACGGAAAAGATGAACATGAGGAAGTAGAACTTCATCAATGTAACGTTGGCCCGTCATAGTCCCATTCGCAACCACATGTAGGCGCGTGCGGCCATTGATCATGATGCCGGCCCACACCATGATACTGTATGTTGGATATAGGTCCTTTTCCTGGATATTTTCTGGACGATAAGCAGTACCACTCTCGCGCCAGATCAGTTGGCGTCTACAATCCGATGACAGACTGAACCTACTCTCATCTGAGAATAGTACACATGCCCAGTCCTGTTCAGTCCAATTGTGTTGCTCACGACACCATTGCAAACGGGCAGTACGGTGATGTCTGGTCAATGGGACGCACACAACAGGTCTTCGTGCGTATAGTCCTCCTCCCCTCAAACGTCTGGCAACAGTTTTTCGGGAGATCTGCTTTCCTGAGGCAGCAAGAAACTGATTTGCACCTGCTGAGCTGTGGTGCGCCTGTTTCTTTTTGCTGATAGGACGATATATCTGTTTTCTGCAGGCGTCGTACTTCTAACACGACCTCCCCCGTGCCGTCTACTACACATTCCAGTAGTTTTAAATGACTTCCACAGCCGTGAAGCCGTGAGCGATGTCGAACTCCCTGGCAACATCTGTTATTTTTCGCCCTTCTTCGATCTTTCCGATAATTCGGCCACGCATAAAATCATCTATGTGATGTCGGAAAGATATGCCAAAAATGTTAAGTTCGTCTATTAAATCTTTCCTGTAAAACTTTGACTTGAAACAACAACTGTCCACACGCGTCAAAACCTTTAAAGCTCTTATGAACGCTATCACGTGATGAACAGACGTGGAAAAAAAAATTTGCATACTCATACTTCTTCTTACTAATATCCCGCACTTATTCTAATTTTCCACATTTTGCTTCCTTTCATTTTGTGGTTGCTATGGATGATAGTGTTATCCGTCCTTAGCAATTGTCCAGCAGTGTATATATATATATATATATATATATATATATATATATATATATATTATATGTAAAGGAGAAAAGCGATCCATTCATTCACTCATCATAACTCGAAAAATATTCCACTTACAGCAGAGGTTTTTACATTGTGGTCTATGGAACCTCTGGGGCCATCAGTACCTTTCTAGGATGTTCAAGAAAGTGTTTCTTTTAATGTTAAGATTCCTCTCTTTACAGACTGTTACAGGCGTAGAAAAATTGAAAGGTATGCCATCCTAGACAAGATCTTTAATTACTCTGTGTGCAGAACATGTATTTCGATCAATAATATTAACTCAAGGAGGAGGTTTCAAAATCTTGAGGGTCTACGATGCCAGGGCTAAAACATAAAGGGTGATTAAAATTTTAGGAACTGCTGATCTAGACTTGAAATCTGCCGGCATGTTCTTTTCAAGGAGTACAGATTCACTAAGAACGGATTTTGTGAAAATCCGTCTCCTAAGGCGGGGAGGGGGGTGAGTAACTGGGGCGTTTTGACAAAACATTTTCTCGCTTTTCAAACTATAATAGTTCTACAGTAATTAAATTTAGTATTCATGTTTCTTTTGTTAAATTGAATTCCGCTAAGTACCTATCCGCCGAGAAAAGCGAGAGACACATTCACTCATCACGAGTGTGATATGTGAACTATTTGACCCTAGACAGAAAATTCCTGAGGCAAGCTTGTTTTGTTAAACGGGGATCCCCTAGGACTGGATTTTATGAAAGTCCACACCCAAGGGGATTTGAGGGGACGCTACAGACAAAAAAATCCACGGTTTGGAGCTATTAGGTCAACAGAGATGAAACTTGGTAAACATATTTCTTTTGTTGGGCAGAGATTCGTCTATATGGAGTTTTGCAAAAATTCGAGCCCCAAAATGGGAGGGCGGAGTAGCGGAGGTATTATAGATAAAAAAAATTCTCGCTTTTGAATTATAAGATCAACAGACTTCAAATTTGGTAAACATGTTTCTGTCGTTGAGCAGAGATCTGCTAAGAACAAATTTCACGAAAACGGACCCCCAAGAAAGGTTACAGGAGTGTTATAGATTTAAAAAAAATTCGTTTCTGAACTATTAGACCTACAGATTAGAAAATTTAGTACGAATATTTTTTTTCTTTGATATCTATGTTTGAAAAGTTTTTAAGCTAAGAGTTGCTTTGATTAATTTGTTCCAGAAGTACAAATTTAATATCTGTATGTTGCAGTTTCTCGTCAAATAGTTTTGAAATTTAGATGAAAATACTCAAAATATAATTTAAAAATTTCACCTCATAAGTTGAGGTGATTGAGTTTCAACTCAATTGCTATATTTTTAAATTTCATCAGCTATAGTACTTCTTTTGAAGCATAGTCACGTTCTAATCTTCAAAGAAAATGTTTCACAAAAGATTTATTTCTAAAAATATATTAAAAAATTATGTCATCGTGCAATTTTCTGTACGATATATAATCTCATACATTCACCTCTAGTTACTCTCAACTGCAGCGAAACAAAGTAGTAGAGAAAATTCGTTTCCTATAATGGAGCTACTCCGAGTTTTCCCTTGTGGCATTTCCAGCTAATTTGTGTAACATTTCATTTTCAGCGGCACTTTACGTCAAATGCAAAGGCTGTAACGATCTCTGCGAGACAAGCGGTAACATAGTTTTTAAAAGTATTGGATTATTTATTCAGTTTGTGGAGAATGGAATGGGAAACTTGTACATCTTCTCTAAAAAGAGTAGTTATAATGGAAAGTTGTCCATAAAAACATGGAGTGAAAATGTGCACAGTTGTAAAATTAACGAATGTGTGTGTGTGAACATGTAATATACAAAAATAAGTCAATTCCTACTTAGGTCTACAAAGATAAATGTTAGTTTAGTTACTTTATATTATAGTTACAATTGATAAAAATATGTATATACATATCACAGAATCACAGTATTAAATGACAAAATAGAAAGTGATTTTCCTTGCAATTTTCCATTTTTCTTTCTATATAAAGTATTGAACTGTTTTTTTTTGTTTGCACCTATTTATTCATTAATTAAAGTTAATTATTTTAATAAAATAGTACAGTAAAAAAGAAGACACATTCTCTCTCAGAAATTAGACCATCCCAGGCGGGATTAGAACTCATGACCTTTGGATTAGAAGACCATTGCGCTACAGGGGCCCCACGAACGGTTTTCCTTTCTGTATATGCTACTGGGCTTGTATTTTTGTGTTTGTTACTTTTTATTTATTTTTTAATTTAGTTAATGAATTATAATATTTGAAAAGACTTTATTAATATCAAGTGTCATCCACTAAAAGTTTAAAAAAATGTATTTGAACTTGAATGGATGAACAGAAAGTATTTTATTAGCGATTGAAAATTTTAACAAGATATATACATACATATGAAATACATCTTTAATATTTCTGGAGAGTGTTCATGATAACTATAATGACGTGGCGAGTGCATGATACTGTAACGAAGGAAAGCATAGGGCGTGGCCATTAGAAGATTACTGTAAATTAGATTTTTCATGCTGGTTGATGTTGCGTATTCAATGTTATTGATGAGGCAGTCTTGTGATTAGTAAATCAAGTTTATTGCACAACTTGAATCACATAGGCATTTTAAAGACATAAAGTATAGACGACACTACGCAGAATAAAGAAACTACGACACTACGCGATGCAGCAGGCTACATGATTAAAGACACATTGGGACATCACATGATTTGGGGGCAGGGGGGTGGGATGGATGTAGATCTAGAAGTCCCCATTAAGCGGGTAACTAACTAAAAGAATTAAACGGTTGTCCTGAAGGACTGGGCCATAGACAAATCAAGAGCTATTAAAGGTTAAATTACTGAGAATGTGACGGGCGCATTGCATTTTCTACTATAATCTCCTCTTTGGTTCTTTGGGGCCGAAAAAGGCAAATTCTTTCCAACCAAATCCAGAAGCGAAGCGTGAACTTGCAAATTAGAAACCTTTTAAATAGCAGAAGTTTAACGTGAGCAGATGACTTATTGGGAAATTGGGAAGTGATTATACTAGTTTGGTTTAAGCGCGTGAACTGAAGGAAGAGAAGAAAGCCGTCGTTGAGTGTGAAACTATCCGTGATAGAACTATCAAGTCGAGGTGGATCCAATTCCACACGAGTTAATCAAAAAATATTGAGGATCCTAGAGAATTACGAGATTAAACAAGAAAATAAGGTAGGATAATTCTAGTATACATTAGTAACGTGATATAAACAGAGATTAGGAATAAAAAGGAAAGTTAATTATATAGTGGTGAAGATTGCACTTATAGTTGATAATACGTATTGTGTGTTTTCTCACCTCAGATCCGCTAAGTTATAATATAAATATTATCATTGTTAGTGTTTAAGTTAAGATCTTAATAAAAACATTTTAAGAGCATGACAACACCTAGTTCTTCATTCAATCCCACCCCTCTAGATCACGAAGTTAACTTAGGAGTGAGGTATCACCCACGGGTTGATTGATTGAATATTAACGTCGCACTGTTCAGCTACACGAGGGCTTTTGGCGACGGACTACGTAATTTTGAACCATGGTCAAGTGACGTGGACGACACCTGAGCTGGCACCCCTCTCCTAACTACCACACCACACCAACGGGAGGGCGTTTCAGCTCTCGACAGATTTAACGTGCATCGCTGCCCTACACGGCGGGTCTTTAGTGCTACTGGGCTCGAACCCGTGTCAAAGCAAGCCACGGTCCGATACCCATACCACTCGGCTACCGCGGCCACATCACCCACGGGAGAATACTTCATAGGAATTATTACATATATATATATATATATATATATATATATATATATCGTGTTGTATAGACAAATTACAGGTGAAGGTTGGCTAGCCCTAAATCTTGTTTAAACCTGCAATCTTGGTTCCTAAAGCCAGGAGTTTGTTATTGTACTATTGTGCCTAATATTTCCTATCTTGAATAGTTATACTTAGGTTCTATAGCTATCTGTATATATATATATATATATATATATATATATATATATATATATATATATATATATATATATATATAAGGAAAGAGGGAACTAATAGTAGAGGAATTTAACAAAGAAGAGAAAGATGGAATATTAAGTATTTCGCTAGAACTAGTCAGTGGATTTCAAATATTGTGATTGTTTGCAGGATTTACCGGAATCACTGCCTGTGTACACGATGGTTGCAGTAACTAAGTAATTATGGTCACAAACTCGTAGCCGGTGTGTCATGAGTTCGATACCTTGTGCCATTGAAAACCTACCATTCAGGAGGCTAATTCACGTTAAATTTGTCGAAGTTCGAAATCTTGCCATGGGCATCGTGTGGTACGTTTCAGAGGGGGTGCTAGCTGAAGGCTCGTCCTCGTCACTTCACCGTGATTCAAAATTTTGAGGTCCATCTGCAATAACGCTCGTGTTACTTTGTAGTGCGTCATTAATAAGCACTCACTTGTATTTATATAAGTAGGTCAAACACAAATACTTAAGTAAAACTAGAGTGGGGTATTCCTGTCCACCTAACGACGGACCAACTCCCATTGTATAAATGATACAACTGTCCGTGCTCACTGCTCAAATTGTAAAACTGTAATTTACACGTATTATGCAGTTTCGTTTTTTTTTCAATATATTAGAAATAGAAAAAAAATTAAATTTCAAGCTTCATATCCGCATTTTAATTTGTACTTCAATTTAGTGCCTGTTCAAAAACAATGTTCCGAATAATTTTTTCCTCTAAATTGCACTGAATTTTTATTTCGTCTTTGCAGCTTGAGAGAGCCACATACGTGTGAATATTATTTTTCTCGATGTTACACGTAATCTGACTTTTTCAAAACTCTTCCCCTGTGATTTATTTATTGTCGTGGCAAATGCCAATCTTACACGGAATTGCGTACGTTTCAGTGCTGATGGCCTATCCAAGTCTACTCGGTGTTTTGCTGAAGTTTATCAATAAATCCAGGAAAGGGCCAATTTTAATTCCAGTATTATTTGATCAACACCCACACACAATACCATATTATCTCTTATCAATTTATTTTAGATATACATACAATTTCGCTTTTCTTATCTCCTGGTAAAATTTCCCACTACAGTATATTTTAATGAATATTTTTCACGATTAAACTTGTACCATTGCGCATCCCAACAGTAATACATAAATAAATATAAAAACACAGATCAAACCCTCTTGATCTTGGTTTTTATTTTGAATTTCCTACAAAGTTTTATATTTTTTTGCATATGAGCTTTTATTCATAATTGACTTTACAACTAGCAATTCATCGCCATGTTTAACTATTTTTGCACGTACATACAAAGCCTCAGCATCATCATAAATGTAAATTTGTCTAAAATGTGGTTATGTATAAGTAAATTTATTCCAGCATCACGATAAACTTTTTTTTATATACAAAACAAGTAATACAAAAATTATTTATGTCAATATCTACTTAGCTCAATAAAGAAAAACTTTTATTTTAGTTACTTTTCATTAAATAATTACAATTAATACAAATATGTTTATACATATGACAGAATCACAATATAAAGGGACAAATATAGCGATTTTCCTTGCAATTTTATTTTCTACATATGGCATTGGACTATTATTTTTATTTGTTACTATTTTTTCATTAATTAATTTTAATTATTCTAATAAAATAGTACAGCAAAAAAGAAACAGAATTCTCAGAAATTAGGCCATAACAGGTTGGATTCGAACCCATGATCTTTAGATTAAAAGTCCAACGTGCTATCCATTGCAATACATGGACTCAACGAACGATTTGCTTTTATATATGCTGAAAGAGTTTTATTTTTGTTTGTTACTGTTTATTAATTTTTTAAAATTTAATTAATGAATTAATATTTGAAAAAAAAACTGTATTTACATCAAGTGTCATCCACTGCAAATTTTAAAAAAATGTATTTGAACTTGAGTGGATGAATAAAAAGTATTTTATTAACCACTGAAAATTTGAATACGATATTTATAATATATATATATATATATATATATATAGTGTCAAGGGGTAAGTCATGTTCGGGATCTTGATATTCAAAGAAATAAGCAGATTAGAATGAAATTACTGTTTAATGAAACATTAGATTACAATTAAAACTTAATGAGTTATTTCACGGAGCATACTCTCAATTGTCTCTAAGCCTATTGACCTCCACGTTGACCGAAAAACGTGACTTCTCGCCTGTGAAACCGGAGTCTCTTCCTCTCGCGTCTCTCTCGGTCTACGCCGCAATTGTTTCTCTCCTAAAACACGCCATTTACATAAACTCGCTGGTAGTTCCATCTATTGGTGAGGTTGTAAAATCACTGATTGGAGAAAATATTTATATTCCCTAATAACTTAATTCCTATATATATATATATATATATATATATATATACAGGGGAGAGTGTGAACTAATAGTAGTAGGAGTTGAAAAATAAAACTATGAAATTAATTGTATTGCAAAATACAAAATCGCTCAATTGAGATATATTAGCAAAATATAAATAAAATGTTGGTTGACAAATTAAAGTAGGATAGGAAAAAGTAAGATGAAAAATGTATAATTTTCAAATTATATTTTATTTTATTCAGATTTTTCTCTTATGTATCTAAATGAACACTGTAATGGACACAATCTAATCCAAAACTTTATTTCATCAATTTCCTAAAAACTACAAAGTTACTACAGACGTATGCATTTTTAATGTGCATTCAATTGCATATAGATTACTTTTTTATCAATATATTTATAGTATTATTAAATATCATATTAATATTTATCAAGGGAAAATTTATTGTTCTCTCTCTCTTTTTCTAATGTTATAGTGCTTATAACAATAATGTACTCTCTGTAAAAATACATTGTCATTCAGCCATGAATGATATTCAGTAATAGTAAAATCAATAGGTAATTAATGACTTTTTTCACTTATCCGTGAAATGATATCTGAATGTTTTAAAGGTACACATAACATGACAACCTCATTTCTGAACAATATATCTTATTCTGTTAAATGATTCTTATCAAAAACACTGAAATAATTTCGACTTCTTGTTTACTTAGCTATCGAAATGCTGTGGATGTTGTGCTATTAAAATTTTTAAAAAATGCAGGAAGAAAATACTTATTTAAGAAAATATTCAATTAATTTTATCTAAGCAGTGGCATATAGATTTTTATGTAATCTTCCTTTCCAATCATGATTTTTTAAAAAATATTAAGGAAAAGAAAATACATATATAGGAGGAAAAAAATACAAATCTATGTTTAAGATATCCGACTACGTTCGGAACCGTGATTTTCAAAAGCGCATAAATGGATAATTTTCATGATATTTAGTGTCACTCAGATTAGAATATATGCATAAAATTGTTTTAAGGAAATTTTGACAAAAAAATTTATTTAAATACAATATTTTGGCAAAAAAATTAACTTAGAAATTTTTTTTCCAAATGTTCTCCTTTTGTGAAAAGTGCTTCTGTTAGAATAATATTTAGCCTGTATATAGCTCAGACCTCTCTACAGAGGCTCAACTAGAATTTTTGAAGTATATAACTTAGAAGTGGGTTTATCCATGTTATACAACAACAGATGGGAGAAATTTTAAGAAAAAATCGCCGTAATTATTTCAATGGGTCGTAACTCCGAAAATAATATGAATTTTTCAAAAATCGTAGTTGAGCCTTTGTACAGAGGTCTGAGCTATATACAGGCAAAATATTATTCTAACAGAAGCACTTTTCACAAAAGGAGAACATTTGGAAAAAAGATTATTCTAAGTTAATTTTTTGCCAAAATACTATATTTAAATAAATTTGTTTTGTCAAAATGTTCTTAAAGCAATTTTATGCATGTAATCCAATCTGAGTGACACTAAATATCATGAAAATTATCCATTTATGCGCTTTTTTAAAATCACAGTTCCGAACGTAGTCGGATACCTTAAAAGAATTGCGTTTTAGGTTATTGATATTTTGATTTGATTCGTAAAATTCTGTTAAAAGTTAGTAACTCTATTAAGCCATATAATCTTAAAGTCTATACAATTTATTTCTATGAATCAATCTCAAATCAAAATTTAGTAAACTGACGAGGACAAGGATGGAGAAAATTGCTTGAAAAAATATTAACTTCAGTATTTTTTAAAGAAAAATATTTCTATTATTTCTTGAAAATGCATAGATACCGTAAAATCCGGTGTATAACGTACACCTATACTTTCTAGCTACATTTTTTAAAATTTTTAAGTATATTCGCCGTATACCGCGTGCCCCTTTTTTACGGATAAACCTGAAATATATGCGTGCAATGCGCTATGTTTTGAAGTCATTTAAAATAAAGCTATTGAAAAAAATAGAATACTTCTAGAACTGCTGCCCCGTAAGCTCATAAGGAGTGTCATTTCTTTTAAATAAACAGTATTGAAATCTATGCAGAAGTCTAATTGTTCCTATGCTCATTTATTTCTTTATTTTTTAAGCTATCGTTTTTATACCCAGCGTATAATGCGCACCCGTAGATTTTTATGTTAATTTTTGTGTTAAAATTGCGCGTTATGCGCCGGATTTTATTATATATATATATATGCAAAATTTACACATTCTTTCTAACAAAGAAATTATTTAAATTTTAAAACAGCAATGTTGAAAAACGCCAAGTTGATAATCTTCCTGTCTACTTGTCTTTTTTCATTCGTTAGCATGAGTAAAACACTACGGAGCATCTGTTTATTTTCTCTTTCTTATTTTTTGAATACATTAAAAAGAATTTCATAAAACTACGATAAAAAACTCTACATTTTTGTTTGGTTGCAATTTTTTTTTCTGATATTAGCAAGTTGCTGACGTTGTTTCTGTCGAGTGGTGGATTCAAAACCGGATGTGCGTTCAATTTGCCATAGCCCAAATCCCTCACATTGATGTGGAGTAGAAGTTTGGAGAAAGGAGGGCCATCTCGGGTGTCATCCTTGTCACTTGACAGAGATTCAAAATTACTACGTTTGTTGCCATTATCCCTCGTTTTGCTTTAGAGTGTAGTATTTATAAATAAAAAAGAAAGAGAAAGAAAATAAGCTAAATTATCAATCAAATAATACTAGCAAAATTTTTTTTAATGTTTTTTTTATATCTGGAAACATCTCGAAACAGTAAAACTAAGATAGATATACTATTTTATTATTGTAGATATTTGTTAAATGAATGGACTTAAATACTTTCAAATGAATACAAGTGTCCAAATATTAGAAAGCAGTTAAAAATTTTAGAGATTTGCATTGCATTCTTCAATTCAAGAGGATGAGTACATTCACATATTCTAGATAGCTAGTGCATTAACATATTCTAGGTGGATAGTGCATTCGCATATTTTAGATGGCTATTGCGTTCGCATATTCTAGATGGCTAGTGGATTAATATATTCTAGGTAGATAGTGCATTAGCATATTCTAGGTGGCCAGTGCATTCACATATTCTAGGTGGCTAGTGCATTCGCATATTTTAGATGGCTAGTGCATGAACATATTCTAGATGGTTAATGCATGAACATATTCTAGATGGCTAATGTATTCACATATTCTAGATTTCTAGTGCATTAACATATTTTAGATTGCTAATGCATTAACATATTCCAGGTGGTAAGTGCATTTATATATTCTAGATGGTTAGTGCACTCGCATATTCTAAATGGCTAGTGCATTCACATATTCTAGGTGCCTAGTGTATTTGCATATTCTAGATGGCTACTGCATTCACATATTCTAGATAGCTAGCGCATTCCCATATTCCAGGTGGTTAGTGCATTCAAATATTCTAGATGGCTAATGCATTCACATATTCTAGATAGCTAGTGCATTAACATATTCTAGATGGATATTGCATTAACATATTCTAGGTAAATAGTGCAACATATTCTAGATGGCAAGAGCATTCATAAACTCCAGAGAGTTATTGGACCAGAAGGCTTAAATTTATGATATCCTTCTCTAGATCAATGTCAAGGTTCATTAGTTAAACACTTGTAGATCTTTTAAGGTTAAAGATTTTTTTTTGTATAAAATTATCATGTATCTCTCATGATGATTAAGCGAGCTTTTACAATTTTTTAAAATTTCTCAATTGAAATTTGAATTCTCAATTAATCGCCTGTCACGAATGTCCAATCAGATTTGATAGACGACGGTTACGCCTCTCTTTTTATCAAGGGAAAAAGTATTTATGAAGATACTTTTAAATGTGTGAATTATGGGACCAAAAGTCCTAGTGAAATCCTTTTGGCTTAAGAGATATGAAACGAATAAATATTGCTCATTTTTTCTACCATGATAAAACAGGATGATAAATCTCACTGGAGTAGCTAGTTCACAGTGTGCTTTGTATCAAAATTAATTCATTCTTTTTTTAGATATGATAGCCTTATTAGTGGAACTGTAATTATACATGTTGGGGCCCTTGTAACTTACGGGTCCCATATCATCGATACGGCTGATACGGGGGTAGCTACGCCCGTGACAAATCCATGGATCTTTCATTACATTGCAAACGAACCTCAATAAGGGTACAACATATACTCATAGCACTACCTAGGTCTAATAAATGAAGCTTTGGCAAATAGAGGAATAATTCAGTTTATATATGTTATGTTAATTTAACTATTGTATTACAGAGAAAACAGAAGTTTTTGCGTCGCATTTATAATAACACTGGCATTAATCGTATTTAATACCATAACTGTAAAATTATTAACCTTATGCGCCTTTGTAAATACTATATTCTTTAACAATTAATAAAATATATTTTCAAAACTGTCATGCTGTTGCGTTGAAATATTATGCTTTTATATTAAAAGAATTATAGCTTTCCATTACATACATTTTTCATGTTTTTATGAGTTAAATATTTTTCACAATGCCAGACAAATTAAATAAACGCATGTAATGACTAATACATATGCCCTAATATTGAAAACCTTGGGAAGCATTTGTTTTCTTTATTGCTGTCTACTTTTATACATACTGTAATCTACGGCTATATTAAAATATTATATAAATATTATCTTATTACTAGAGAAAAGCTATTCTGCCACTTTATATGCTATAAACCAGAAGTGGTCAATTAGCGACCCGCCTGCCAGAAAAGACAGAAAACCAAATATAGAGAAAATGTTTTCTATATTTGGGAATATATATATATATATATATATATATATATATATATATATATATTTGTGACCAAAGCTTTTCTTGCATGAAGAACGACAAGATTAAATATAGATACAAGTTGACTGACATTACATTGTAGACTGTGACAAGAATTTCAACAAGCAATCTTTCTATTGATTTTTTTAACAAAATGCCGAAAAGTATGATAGGGTACACATTTGTCTCTTTAAACTGATTCTAAAATTAAACGTGCTTGCAGTCATATATAATGTGAAATTACTACAATAAATAATACAATAAATTTGCCACTAATTTATTTTACTTATAAATATTGATTTTATAACACAACTCATTCCTTTTTGAGATGTAAATTTAACTAATGAATGTAATCATTCTAAGCAATTAACTATGACGAGCATACTCGTTATGGAGAAGTTGCAGTATTTTGTGTCGTGACGAGTAAACTCGTCATTTGTAAAAAGTAGGGATCATTGTAATTTTTGAGAAAAACAAAACATATTCTCAAATTTCAAAAGTTTTTGAATATTTTGAGGCAAGGCTGAAGTAAAAAAAAAATTTTTTTTAAGTATACGAAATTTAAGATGAACTCATGTGTCCCCGTATGCACCAGATGAAACAGTGTAAGTTCTGTGAATGTACGATGATAATGTATTCTTACGAATTCTGTGTAAATAGTATAAATAATTTGTATTTGGGTGTTTAATGCATTTATATTACTCTATGTTATATTTATTTCATGTTAAAATTGTACTATTAACAAGCAATGCCGCCCCTTACATTATAATGGGGATTCAATGAGAACATGGCGAAATCTTGGCGGTAGAGCCAAGTTGGAATCATTTTTGGCGACCAAGTTGGTGTCCAATTTGGCGACGTTGGCAACCATTTTGGCGTCATTGGCGACCATGTCGGCGAGTTTGGGACCCTCTGGATTCTTCTAGAAAGTAGTGGATCTCGCCACTAAATTCACGCTTAATGAAGCGTGCGGATTTTTCTGGAAGTTTCTGTCGGGTTAATAAATATTAATGACAGCCGCAACCAGATCAGTCTTGATTAAACCCGCGAGTAGTGAGAATTGTTTTGACTAGCGATTAGCTCGGCTGTGCTTGTGAATAATCTTTACTTATTTATATTTTTAAACACTGATTATTGTGTTTGATTGCTGTTGAAGGTGTGAAGACCTTCGGATATTTACTCTGTGAATATTGCCGCTCAATCCTGTCTTTAAAGGATTGGATTTTTGATAACAAATTCGCATCGCTCTTAAAGAACTGTTTATCTTCTTTGTGATTGTTTTTGCATAAAATCCTAGAACCCGGATCTACGTAACAGTATTTTAGATGTTAGCCTAAATGGGACAAAGATAAAATCAAAAAGTTGATTTTTATTGATTTTTTAAAAAAATTTATACCTTTATAAGTATTAAATTTTTCTTGCGTTTTTCGAGTAATATGTATGTAAGGTATCCAACTATCCTAAAATCATGATTTTTTTTAAAAAAATTGACAATTTTTTTTATGATTTTATTTTATAGGCCATCTCTTATTAGCTTTATAAAAATACCAAGTTTTTTATTTTACATTCACTTGAACAAAAACTAGAAATGTTATAGTAAAGGTAAAAGCCATAACTTTACATAAAATGTCGAACTTTAAAATGCGTTTTACTCGAAATGTGTTTTTTCAAATATTCAAGTGGGGACAGTGATTGCTCAAAAAGTTTTGACAAAAATTACCTGAAATTTAGTGTGTATGTTCTGTATAACAGTAGAAGTGTTTTAGACTTCAGATTTATCTATCACTTTCTTATTACAGAATTTACAGTTCGTTATATGAATATAATTCCTTTTTTAAGCAATTTCATATAATAGCTAAGGTAAAGTACTATGAATTTTGTAAAAATTAAAATATCTCTTATCCTGAAGGTCATTTGAAAAAGGAATAGCAAAGTAATTCATCAAAATTAAAAAAATTGAGAATTGGTTCATTTACTATTCGTACAGGCCGGACCCCGTTTATGTATTTTTTTGTTAATTTCTACCCATTTTTTCCCATTTTAGTAGTAATAATTTATTTTTTTCTTCTTATTTTTAGCTTTTTTCCTTAAAATGTACTAAATAAATCTAAAAACCACAAAAAAATCTCCATATCTCCATTTTTTTTTAAAAAAAAAGGTTCTTGCAAGTGGTGGGATACCTTAACCAAATAAATAAATATTAGATTGGGGGAAAAGAAATCCATTATTTTTGTATGAAAATCAAGACTTTATTTAACATGCTTCCAATTATCCAATTTTTGTCAAATATGCACCGTTTTGTTGCATAATTTGTTGCCGTTTTAGAGGTGGCTTCATAATGCCTCTCTCGTAGAAGTCTTGGCCCTTATTGGCGAAAAACTCTAGTAATCGATTTTCACAATCTTCTCTGAATCCCAATTTCTTATCACTCAGGAAGTTTTGCAATGCGCGAAAAAGGGGATAACTACTTGGTGCCTGATCCGGGCTATATGGTGGATGCATTAAAACTTCCTAATCAAGCTCCCAGAGGTTCTGGCGAGTCACTACAGAAGTGTGTGGCCTGGCGTTGTCCTGATGAAACACAACACATCTTCTGTTGGCCAATTCTGACCATTTCTGGTCAATCTCTAGCTTCAAACGGTCCAGTTGTTGACAGTAGATATCTGAATTCAGTATCTGGTCCTACGGAAGCTACTCCTAATAAATGATTCCTTTCCAGTCCCACCAAATACACAGTAGAACCTTCCTGGCCGTTAGTCCTGGTTTCGCTACCATTTGAGCTGCTTCTCCTCACTTTGACAGCGATCGTTTTCGCACAATATTGTAGCATGTGACCCATTTCTTATCCCCAGTGTCACTATCTGTTTAAGAAATGGGTCGATTTCATTCGGTTTGGCCAAGGCTTCGCAGATGGAAAATCGATCCATCATGTTTTTTGGTGTTAATTGGTGTGGCACCCAAACATCGGGCTTCTTTTTGAATCCAACTTTGCGCAAATGGCTTAAAACTGTTTTATGGTCGATCTTTAGCTCCTGGGCGAGGCTACGACTATTAACATGCCGGTCAACTTCAATTATTTCTGTGATTTTATCGACATTTTCGACGACGGCCCTGCCTGTGCGAGGTGCAATTTTAACATCAAAAATACCTGAACGAAATCAACGAAACCAAAATTGCACGTAATTAGCTGTTACAGTATCAGCACCATAAACACTATGCACAATTTCAGTCACCTGGCTTGAAATTTTGCCTTTATCAAAGAAAAACTGTAAAAAGAACCGGATTTTCTCTTTGTTGACTTCTACTTTTAACACCCTGTAACTGACAACTGAATGGACCAAACAAAAAAAAAGCAAAATAATTTTTATTGTGGAATGTCATCTTGACAACGAGCATAAATTTGAAATTGTTTGATCGATGCTTCACGAGATATCGACACTACAGCCATCTACCGAAAAAGAATAATGGATTTCTTTTTCCCCAACCTAATATTAGTAATGAAATTGGCACACAATGTAATAAAATAAGTCCATCTTTTTATCTGATATTTTAACAGCGACATACTTATTCTGTGACTGATGAGTATATCTGTCATCGCTCGATTTCCGTGATACACATAGTACTACACTCTCAAACGGGATGTCGCATTTTACTGGTTAAGAAAGAGCGGCTCTGCACACAGCATCCTCTGTTTCTATACTGTGACATTCGAGCCAAAGTTATTGTCCACCCTTGGTTTGGTGTAGTACAATGTTTCCCTCTCCCAAACTTTTGACATATGTGTACTGTTTCTATAATTTTCGAAAAGCTGAGCACCCCTCATCAAACAAAATGGATGTATTTCAGAAAACAATCAATATATATTTCTTTTTTTTTTACTTTTTATGTGACATGCGCAAAATAATAAGAAAAGAGAAATAACATTATTCATAATAAAGTATATGTAAAAATTATGTCATAACTATTATGTATTTGGATTAATCCTTTACGTACCACATTAGGATTTATTGCAGCTATTTTTATGCAATATTTTTTTAATCACTACATTGAAAATTAAGGGATATACATAAACAAAATACTCATCTTTGGGAAATTTAATTAGAGCTAATTAATCAGATAGTCAACTGTAAAATTAATTGTACATACTGTTCACTTAAAATAAATAGTCAAATTGTTTTCTAAGGTCTTCATTAATGTACAAAAAATTCAAGACTGTTACATTGTGATATTAACCATTTTTTCGGAACAAGAATGACAATCTTCACAATCCGCTGAAAACGCAATTTTTGCTATAAAACTCTACGCCTTACCCGCTAATAAAATACTCAGCATAGAACCCGTGCTGCCATATATTTTGGAAGAGTGGATTTAAAAGAATATTCCAGCTAAGTATCGTCAGAGTATTCGTAAAAATCGTTATTCTGTGTAATTTTAAAGTGAGCGGTACTTATAAGTATTGTCGGTAGAGATAAAAAGGGTTAGTGAGAAGAATGAAATATAGTTTGTGCTGAGATGACAAATCTCCTCATAATTTAGTTTCCTGGTTGTTAATTTTAAAATGAGATGCAGTTTCACGCCCAATAGTCTGTTCCTTTTTTCAATTTAATGTGTACAAATGCTGAAAAAGCAACTTCTATGAATATGAAGTATGGAAAGACAAGATGAATTCAGAACTTAATCTGTTAAAACCGGATACACATGTTATATTTGTGACCAGAATGATGCTCAAGTACACTCCTTCAGTTTTTTTTTTAAGAATTTTAACAATTGCTTTCCTTCCGCATGCGTCAATTCTTCTGGCACGGGTGTTGTGCTAAAGTTAAACATATATCTTATCCATCCAATATTTTTGTTTAAATCAGGGAAATAGTTTTCCAAGCCCTATGCATACTCTCTAAATGCTATATTATGCATTTCAGAGTATCAGCACCAATTTTAGTATAGACGAACATATTATAAACTCTTGAAGAGACCAGTGCAACGTGGACCCTTAACTCTTCCTGTACCCCAAAGGGTACGCGTACCACACTTTGGGAAACACTGGGGAAATGTGTTACAACTCATGCATTTGCAAATAGAAAGATGTTAGTGACGACTGTGTAATAGAAGGTGTTAAAATTTAAAGTGTATATTAAGCAATCCACAACCATTATTGACATTAAAACTTAAAATTTTCTAATTATTCACCTTTTCTTATGGTATCCCAAATCCCCAAATGCAGATAAAAATAATTCCATTCTTGTTGTCTACTTTTAGGCGCATATCAACGAGCTCTAGTATAGATGCTGAACACTAATAGGGTCAAATATGCACACCAAGTAAAATATACATCACACACAATATTTCATAAAGAGATTGCACCAAGAATCTAATTTTAATGATAATCCTTACCATGTCAAACCCGATACGTAAAACTGATCCCCAATAATGAAAACTAACACTTGAGGGTCTTCTCCTCAAAATACCTTCCTAAAAATTCCGATAAAGGTCCAACGTATGAGGCTGGCTCAAAAAGTTCCACGGCGGAGAGTGACTAGATAATTTTCATCAATAGTCCAAGATAATGTCACCGAGAATTTTCTCGCATCTTTATCAACGCAACTGCAATTTACGTGCAGAACTAATTAAGTGTAAGAAGAAAGACATAGCATGGCAAACCAGCGGATCTGCTGGAATGGTTCGCCGTAGAATTTTCCTAATCAATAACCCGCAGACTCAAGAAAAGAGGGAATTCCTCTCTCTCTCACTCTCTCTCTTTTCCCTGAGTTCGAAATTAAAAAGAAAAACTTATCAAGTCGAGTAGAAAATTGAAAACCATTTCTGCGTGAAGGGGAAAAATTGTGTGATACATATCCATAAGCGCCGAGGTAAGTTTTCCCCGCGTTACGCCACTGTTATTTACCGGTCGCCATTTTCAGTTGGAACTTTTCTGTATTTGCTTTGTTCCAATCGCGCAGAATTTTCTAATCTGGGAACCGTTCAGGTAGAATGAAATTTTGGAAATGTTTTGGGGGAACATTTTTATATGAAAGGAGTTTAGAATTATTTTGTGGTGGAAAAGAGTTTTTTTGTTATATTTATTTATTTTTAGATCTTTTTGAAAGGGAAACATTCCAGTTAAATTTAAAATCGTCGTTTGCTTTTTAAAAAAAAAACGCGAGAGTTACTTTAGATTAAAAATTCGTTTCGAGTAAACGCGTAGGAGGAAGTTGTGCGGCGAAGGAACGAGGGAAAAAAAGAACTTTTGTTTGGAATAAAATTTGGCAAATTAAGTCATTTCTTTTTCTTTAAAAAGAAGAATTCTTTGTAGCAAGTAGAATGTTTTGGAAAAATTCCTCATCGCTTTTTGTGTTTCGAACATCCGTCTTGGAGCTTCGTACGGGGTCAATATTTATTTTAGTTCTTCCTTATTGGCTGTTTTTTTAAAAGTATTGTAACCACTTATTTGCATAAATGAGTGATCACTTTTGTTTAATTGAATACTTATCAGCGCAGAATGTTAACGAGTACTAATTATTTATTCAGAGCAAAAACTGTACATAAATTACTTTCTATTTATTCACAGTAAGTTAATTATTTAAACGAATGCGCACTTATATATATAAAAGTTTACATTGGTGAAAGTTTGCGTGTATTATTTACAAATGCAAAATGAATATTTTATGAAAGTGCCATGCAAAGTTAGAAAAATTCGTAACAAAGAAATAAAATAAATGCTTCTGATTGTCTTTTTACTGTTAAATAACATTTTAAAGAATTATTTGGTTTATTTTTCAATTCTTATTATATATTAGCTCCCTCTCTCCCTCTCTTATTTATATATTTATCTTGTTCAAATTTTCAATCGTTAATAAATTACATTTTTAGGCACTCAATTGAGCTGAACTTTCATAAACACGTTTATTTTGGATGACAATACGGTAATTTAATTGTAATTAATCAAAATTAATTCATTAAAACTAATTATTGAAAGAATTACAGATACAGCCACATTGGCTACTTAGCGACCATTTTGGCGGACTTGTGCCGAAACTTTGAAAGGTTTTTTTTCACACTTTTTAAAGCCCTCATTTGAGATGAAATTTTCTATACACAATTGTTTCGGTTGGCAGTATGATAATTTTATTATAATTGATTAAAATTAATTGACTGAAACTAATTGTTTAAAGAATTGCAGATACAGTCACGTTGGCTTCATTTTTAGCGACTTGGGTCAAAACTTTAATAGATTTTTTTTTCTCAAGTTTTAAAGCATTCAGTTGCTCTGAAATTTTATATACACGATTGTTTAAAGTGACAATACGATATTTTAATGATAATTAATAGTAATTAATTACTCTAAATATTGTAATTTTTGTCATATGTATATACATATCTATATTAATTGTAATTATTCGATAAGAAGTAATATATATATATATATATATATATATATATATATAATAAAATTTTTCTTTGTTGGTTTTTTAGTGGGAATTGACTTGAAAAAATTTCTTTTTATATTACTTGTTATTTGGGTTATTTCCGTTTCAGTTATGTATCTATGTTCAACTCACCGGGTCAATATGCAGATTGTTACAGATTAACCCGTTCATTAACGTGCGTGTCGCACTCCAAAACAATATAGGCCGTAGTAGCTTAGTGGTCAAGATAACGGATTCGTGGTTGACTTTTACGAGTTCGAGCCTAGTACCACAGAAGACTCGCCTTGCAGAGGGGTCCGATGCACGTTAAGGAATGTTGGAAAGCTAAAAAAAATTAATTTTTTTGACAATTTGAGATTATTACATTTTTAAATTGTACAGATTTTAACCTTTCTAAAAATACCTCACTTTAACCTCTTGGGTAATTAGAAGTCTTTAAAACCTATTTTTAAATAATCGTTGAAACTGGGCCACGCCCATTTTAATAGCGAAAAATGCAAAGTACTTCGTTTTTGCTTAAAAGTTGAACGACTGATGTAAACCAAAACATGTATCTTTTATAGTGAATTGAGCCTCTTATTTTTTTTTATTTCCAAGCCGAATAGAAGTCTAACTGTATACATTAAAATAAATTTATCTCAAAATGTAAATTTTGATGTTCGATGTACCTTTTCTGAGAAACTACTGCTAAATATGTATGTAAATATTTTATGATATAATTATAATGATGGTACTAGTTTTTACTGAAATGACCTTTTGATAAAAAAAAACTCTAAAATTCGTTTTCTACAAATTTTTTATGTGAAAATGGTTCAAATTTCGCAATGTTTGATAAAATATTTTATAA
This sequence comes from Trichonephila clavipes, assembly GCA_019973935.1. Taxonomy (NCBI): domain Eukaryota; kingdom Metazoa; phylum Arthropoda; class Arachnida; order Araneae; family Nephilidae; genus Trichonephila; species Trichonephila clavipes. Next base: position 68,615 of record BMAU01019284.1, on the reverse strand, counting down.
ATCATGAAAAAAAATTCAAAATTAGCTAAAAGCTCGTTTCAGTTTAATGAGAAAGGTGTATTTTAATTGTATGAAAAATTTTCAGCACGTACATATAACAGATTTTGAGAAAAGGTACATCGTAAACAGCCAATTTAACATTGCCAGCATATAGACAGAGAGAGGATTCCAACTGCCCTTAAATATGTCGAAGCTCAAGAATCCTCCTGTTGGCGTGGAAGTTAGGAGAGAGGAGGTGCCAGAGCTCATAGGTGTCGTTCTCGTTACTTTACCATGATTCAAAATTATGAGGTCCTTCGCCAAAAGCCCTGTGGCCGCGGTAGCCGAGTGGTATAGGTATCGGACCGTGGCTTACTTTGTCACGGGTTCGAGCCCAGTACCACTAAAGACCCGCCGTGTAGGGCAGCGATGCACGTTAAATCTGTCGAGAGCTGAAACGTCCTCCCGTTGGTGTGGTAGTTAGGAGAGGGGGTGCCAGCTCAGGTGTCGTCCACGTCACTTGACCATGGTTCAAAATTACGTGGGCCGTCGCCAAAAGCCCTCGTGTAGCTGAATAGTGCGAAGTTAACACTCACTCACTCACTCACCGAAGTAATATAAAAACTATATTGGTGACGGAGTAAAAAATTTTGAACCACAGACAAGTGACGAGGATGGCATCTAAGCTGGCACCCATTTTTCTTCCACACTACGCCAATGTGAGGACTTTGAGCCGCGATTGAAGATCGAAGTTACGAGGTACTTTGCCAATAGCCCTCGTGTTGTTTTGTTGTGCGGTGTAATATCTGTCCCTCTCTTTAATATGCATACAGCGGATTTTAGCAGCAGTTGGGCTCGTCGACCACAAGTTAGTAACCATGACCACACTAGGATATAACGGCTAATACATGTTTGGAATTCTGTCTTTTGAAATGAATATTGTACGTAGTAGACAAATAAATATGCTTTTGATCTTTGAAATTTATTATTTTAAACTGCTGAATAATAATTGAAGTGTAAAGTAAATATAAAATGGAATTTTTAAGTAGAAAAATACTCGAGCCCAACATACCGAGTAATAATAAGCAATATAAATGAAAAAAACTTTCAAATTGCAATTGGAAAACTCTTTTCTTATTCATTCGATAGTTGCATAAAACTAACTGGTTGTGTTCATCAAAGGATTCGTTCTAGTATGTAGTTTTTCTAAACTCTAATTCTGTTTTTGCATCGGTGGTTCATCTTGTATGAATCTAATTTATCAATATATTATTTATTCTAATCTAATCTAGTAAGTCTAAATCCATTCAACCACACGCACTGCTTCGTTTTAAAGTATTTTTTTAATAACATGTGAAAAAATCGGCATGTATAAATACAGAACAGATACAGCTCGTACAAGTAACATAAAATCCAACGTATAACGTGCACTGGTGCATAAGCGCACCAGTAGCGCACACAGGAATTTTTCAAGGGGGACTGGGGTGACCCGGGGTCGAAAGTTCACCATTCTTGTATCATGCTCCTTTTGATTTTGTCGATTTTCGGGAACAAAACACAGTAAAAAAACTAATTATTGAATAAATAATTATCATTAATTAATAAAATTAATCATTAATAACAAATACTTAATTAAATTTTACGTACTATGTACTTAGAATTATAATCAATCGGAAAAAAAATCAAGGGCTTTGGGATGGGAGGTGGACCCCCAGCCCCTCCCCTTGTGTGTGCCACTGACACGCACCAATACTTTCTAGTTGTATTTTTTAATTTTTACGTATATTCACTGTATACCGCACACCTTCGTTTTTTACGAAGGAGCCTGAAATGTACATGTGCAATGTTTTTATGTTTTGAAGTCATTTATTCAATATATTATCACAGGATTTTGAAACAAATTGTATACTTCTAGAACTACAACCATTTAAGTTCATTAAGCATGCAAATACATTTAAATGAGTATCCTTATCTATGAAAAAGTCAATGTTTTTTTTTAATTCTCATCTCTTTTTTTATGTTTTACCTGCGTTATACCCGGCGTATAACGCACAGCCGTAAATTTTAATCTTATTTTTTGAGTTTAAAGTGCGCTCTAAACGCCGAATTTTACAGTAGTTAATTTCAAAAATGCAAAAAAAAAAAAAAAAAAAAAAAAAAAAAAAAAATGCGTATGCGCACGCAGTAGTTTTCTTGGGTGTTGTCATACGGAAACACTAACAAAATACACATACCCATACCATTTTCTTGATTTAAAGACTAACCTTTGCATACAGATTTTTAGTGGTCTTTTTTGGTATACCAATTCTTCGCAAGGGTGAATTGAAAAATTAAATAATACAGATAGAAGGATAAAGAAGTTTTTAATGAGTTAATTTTAGGTGAATTTCAAATTAAACAAACACAAAAAAGGTTTTTGCATATCTCAGTTGAAAAATGAAACCTTATTTGTTAAATTTTAAGTCTGTATATCTAATAGCTGATAAGAAGGATTTTTTTTAATTTATGACGCTCCGTAACTCTCTTGAGGGTCGATTTTTGAAGACACCTTCCTAAGCTGATTTCTGCTCATCAAAAGTGACATATTGTTACAAATTCTGTGTAATAAATGCTTAAAATAGTGTAAATAATTTATATGGATGTGTAATAAGAGTTAATATTACTTTCCGTTGTATTTATTTTATGTTAAAATTATCATATTCGCAAGCAACGTACTTCCTTACATTCTAATGGTGATTTAATGGAAAAATAGCAAAATGTTGGCTTCATTTTTGGCGTCCCTGTTGGCAACTTGGCGATTGATTAAACGGTGCAAAAGCTTATATGTTGTAGCTCTAAATGGGAAAGAACTGCAACAAAGAGGATAGCACAAAAACGTTCTCCGTAAAAAATACATATACGCGTGCCAATTTTCATAGTGATCGTTTGAATGATGTTGGAGTGATGTGATTTCCCCCATATACAAACACCCATTTATACATTAGGTTGGGGAAAAAGAAATCCATTATTTTTGCATGAAACTCTAGACTTCATTTAACATGCTTTGGATTGTCCAATTTGGGTCAAATATGCACCATTTTGTTGTATAATTTGTTGCCATTTTTAAGGTAGCTTCATAATGTCTCTCTCATAGAAATCTTGGTTCTTATTGACGAAAATCTCTAGGAATCGATTTACACAATCTTCTCTTGATCCCAATTTCTTATCACTCAGGAAGTTTTGAAATGCGAGAACAAGGTGGTAATTGATTGGTGCCAGGTCCGGAATATATGGTGGATGCATTAAAACTTCCCAACCAAGCTCCCTGAGTTTCTGGCGAGTCCCTACAGACGTGTATGGCTTGATGTTGTCCTGATGGAACACAATATCTCTTCTGTTGGCACATTTTGGCCGTTTCTGGTCAATTGCTAGCTTCAAACGGCCCAGTTGTTGACAGTAGAGATCTGAATTTAGTGTTTGGCCATACGGACGCAACTCATAATAAATTATTCCTTTTCAGTCCCAGCAAATACACAGTAGAACCTTCCTAGCCGTTGGTCCTGGTTTGGCCACCGTTTGAGCTGCTTCACCACGCTTTGACCATGATCGTTTTCCCACAATATTGTCGTATGGGACCCATTTCTTATCCCCAGTCACCAGCCGTTTAAGAAATGGGCAAACTTCAATCCGTTTGGCCAAGGCTTCGCAGATGGAAATTCGACCCATCGTGTTTTTTGGTGTTAATTGGTGTGGCACTCAAACATCGAGCTTCTTTTTGAATCCAACTTTGCTCAAATGGTTTAAAACTATTTTATGGTCGATGTTTAGCTTTTGGGCAATGCTACGACTACTAACATGCCGGTCAACTTCGACAACTTCGGTGATTTTATCGACATTTCCGAAGACGGGCCTGCCTTTACGAGGTGCATCTTTAACATCAAAAATGCCTCCCCGGAGTCGATGAAAACAAAATTGCTTGTAACTAGCTGTTACAGTATCCGTATCATAAACTACATACACAATTTCAGGCGCCTGACTTGCATTTTCGTCTTTATCAAAGAAAAATTGTAAAATGTATCGAATTTTCCCTTTGTTGACTTCCATTTTTAACACCCTGTAACTCACAACTGAATGGACCAAACAAAAAACAGCAAAATAATTTCTTTAGTGTAAAGTTTCACCTTGACAACGAGCATAAATTTGAAATTGTTTGATCGATACTGCACGAGATATCGACACTACAGTCATCAATCGAAAAAATAATGGATTTCTTTTTCCCCGACCTAATATATAGATATAGATATAGGCAGTTTTAAGGAAAATACTCGGGCGTCAGGCTACTGTTCAGAAGGTGCACGCGTAAAGTTATTTAGTTATTTTTTGTATGAATAGGAAATGAATCTAAACACAGTTTAATCTTTTCAACGTTAATTGTAAACTCTCTCTCTCTCGATTTTTCTCTTTTCCTTTCTTTTTTTTCATTGATATAGTAGTCTAGTGGTCAAGATAAGGGACTCGTGGTTGGTGTGTCATGAGTTAGAGCCTAGAACCGCTGAATAGAGGGAGCTGATGCAAGTTAAATATGTCCAGGTGTAAATGTTCATTCATTGGTGTGGTGTGGAAGTTAGGAGAAGGGTTCCGTCTTCGTCACTTGACCATGGTTCAAAATTATCATGGTTCAAATTGTAGCTAAATAGCCGTTAATATTCCTTCACTCACTTTTTCTCATGCTTTAACAAAAATAAATGAAGTAAAATTCCTGGAAGTTTTAAGCATAATATTCTTTTAAATTCGTTAAAAAAGGTACAAACTAACTATTAACATCAGAGTTTATACAATCGGAAAAATTAAATAAATTCTTAACATCTTTATTTTTAAGATATAAATTTAAAAATTTAAAGAAATATTTTTAGGATAGGTCACACATTGTTTAAATTCAATCACAATATTAAAGTTTGCTAAAAAAATTCGAATTTTACAATTTGCCTCTTAATTTAAAATGAATAACTGATCTTAACTATCTTTAATAGTTTATTAGCTTGTTAATTTTTCGTAATACTTAAAATGATTATCAAATACTAAACTCCGTCAAAATATGAAAGATAGATATTCCGTATTTAAAACTTTTTTAACTAGATACCATGTATAAAAATACATATAAATTCTTTACCTTCGTTTTACTTTCCGACTACTTTGTATTCTTAATTTCATCAGTTTCTAAACTTGCGAAATAATTATATTCGATTAATAATTTTCTCTTGTTTTGGTTAAAATACAATGCTACACATTTTCGATTACATTATTCCATAAGCTAAATACTTTTCCAATTTATTTTCACTCAAACTTTCTCATCGTTTACATACTAAAATAATCTATTTTTAACGCGAACTTTAAAAGTACTCCCGAGCCAAACGATTTCATGTCGAAAATATTGAAGGAGTTGATATCGATAGTTATATGCAATCGATTAATCGGCCGCGTGCTGAAGTCAGATGGAATTTATGCTGACGAGAACTTTTATTGAATCCCATAAATCGAATCAGAAGTCACGTAGTTACCCATCGTGCATTGCTCCTTTGATTGCACGGAAACGAACTTTTCCGACTGCCGATGCAGTATTGTTTTTTTCTGCTTAGAACAGAATTTGAGAAGTGGAATTCTTGTTAAGATTACTTTCGCCATCATGATGCGGAAAATAAAAATTTAAAAAATTAAATAAGAATTTAAATATATGAAAAAACTTTCTGGTTATATGTTTTAAAGGTGATCAGAGTTTTTATTTGTATTAAATGTATTTATGTGTATTTCTCTTAAGTCTTTATTTTGTTCTAAGCCGGTTAATCTTATTTTTTATAAAGCCCTTCAATATACAGTAATATCCAGAACTTGCGTGATAGGTTGGTTTGTGGTTTATAGTTTCATATATAAATACATATAAACTATTTTTAGTTGAGGCCGAAGACGATGGCGGTAGATAATTATAATTAAAAACAAATATATTTACTAAGATAACACAAATACAAAATAGAAAGCCAAAGCAATTTTGATGTAAAAGATTTCATAAAATCTAACAAGTGTAGTATGCCAACTTCAATTTTTCTCACTCAAAATTTCATCGTAGTATGCTAATAAGTCTTTTATTCTTTGGTTAAAAAATACTCTCTTTGTTGGAGTATGCATTTCCCAAAATTTGTAACACTTTTTTAATTCATCTGAGGCCTTCTGTCAAATTCCCACCCGTCATTTGATCTTGTGAATGAACTGGGTTTAAAGATTTAAGATATCCGACTACGTTCGGAACCGTGATTTTAAAAAATCGCATAAATGGATCATTTTTATAATATTTAGTGTCACTTAGATTAGAATAGATGTATAAAATTGTTTTAAGGACATTTTGACAAAAAAAAATTATTTAAATATAATATTTTGGCAAAAAACTTAACTTAGAATAACCTTTTTTCAAAACGTTCTACTTTTATAAAAAATGCCTCTATAATAATAATATTTTGTTTATATAAAGTAAAGACTTCTCCAGAGAGTCTGAACTAGGATTTTTGAAAAATTCACATTATTTTCAGAGTTACCACCCATTGAAATAATTATTGGCATTTATTTTTTAAATTTCTCCTCTCTGTTGTAGTAAAATATGGATAAATCCACTTCTAAGTTATATTACAAAAATTCTAGTACAGCTTCTCTGTACAGTGGTTTGAGCTATATACAGGCAAAATATTATTATAATAGATGCATTTTTCATAAAAGGAGAATGTTTTGAAAATGGGTCGCTCTATGTTCCTTTTTTGTCAAATAATTTTTTATTGTAATACTATTCTTAAAACAATTTTATATACATTTTCTAATCTAAGCGACACTAAATATCGTAAATATTATCCATTTATACGCTTTTGCAAAATCTCAGTTCCGAACGTAGTTGGATACCTTAACATCTCCAATGTATTGCCCTTGCCCATGAGCTCATAAATTTTTAGTTACTGGTTGTAGGAATCCAGAAGTTCCTGAACGTCATCACTATCCACTTCTAAATTTATTTGCATAGTAAGATCGACAGCTTCTTCAATCCCATTACCAATTTCCTTAGTCTCTGACACTGATTCCGCATTAGTTTCAATAATAGGGAGGGGGGAACAATTTGACGAGATTTAAAAATTGCGTAAAACCGAATTCTCTCGCGTAAGTCGAGGTATTAACTATATCTTAAAATATACTCGCACTTTTTGTTCTTAATAATTAATTTCTGACGTATAAAAATTCATGAATTATATATGTCAGAGGAAAATGATAAAATAAGGGATCTCATCAAATCCCCAAGGAAAATGAGCAATTGATGGAGATGCTAAAATAACGTCTCTTCAAAGTCATTTTCCTGATAAAAGTAAGGGATTTATTTGAATGAATCCCTGAGCTGTTTCAGTAAAATGATGAAATAATATTGTCAAGAGTTTAAATGTGTTTATTTAACAAATGGGGTGCATTATTAAACGTAGAAGTAAGTAATACAACAATAGTCAATGAAATACAAATTATTTATTCGAAACTAATTAACAATTAAATTGAAAATTAGGCTAGTAATCAATCTTTTTGTTAATCTTATGATGCCATTTTTTTTAAATAATATATTTGGTTGATATGGGGCTAGTTGATAATACTACCTGTATGGTTAGGAAGTACAAGGACTCGAATCCCACAGGTGTCTCCCCCTCCCCTGTATAGCATTTTGCCAATGCAAATCCTGACTAGTTCATTTCATCATTTCACTGAAACAGTTGAGGGATTTGATAAAATCACTTACTTTCATCAGGGAAATGACCTTGAAGAGACGTTACTTCAACATCTCTCGTCAATTGATCCTGTTCTTAAGGGATTTCATGAAATTCCCCCCTAATTTCGCCATTTCCCTGCGACATATATTCTAGTAATAACTAACAGTTTTAATGTACTACTAGCCATTATCCACCCGCTGTTTCATGATGTTGCATGATTTTATACTTTTTTTTAAAATTATTTATGTCTTAAGTTTAGGGGGAGCATTAAGTATTCAATTGTTTTTAAAAACATTGTGATAGCCATCACATCTTTATTTAAAAAAGAACAGAACTTAAATTTGTAAAATGGTCATATTTAAGACAAGTTATTGCATGTAACGGCAAGATTCAATTCCTATTTAAATCTGCATTAATAGCCGCACCTGCAATATATCGAATTTCCAACGTGGAACGCATACCATTGCTTGTGCGTACCTATATTTAACTGTAAAATTTTCAATTTTTACTCTAAAATGCTTTAGCTTTTAAAAATTGCGATTGATTTATTTTAACTTTCATAATAATAGAATTTGGCAGAAACATTTTACTTTATATTGAAGCTTTTCCAGACTTTGTGTCGTTGTCTACATATCCACAAATTTAGGACTGTGGGTAACCTAGTGATTAGAGCATCGGACTCCAGACCGGAAGGCCTGGGTTTTATGCCCGAAGCCAACAAATACCCTCCGAGTGCCCACGGAGTACGTGCTCGTTAAATCAGTGGGTTCGAAGTCTTGTGGGCTGAGTCACGAGGGCAGGGGACTGAAGAATATTTCCCTCCCTTCAGTTCCATGCAGAAATTGTGGAGGTGGAGATAGGTGATGTCGCCATCTATCGTTTCTTCGGGGAATTCGGTCGAGCTAAATCGTACTGTCACCTGTGTGGTGCTCAAGGTCAGCGACAGGCGTACTTCTAGCCCCTTGCCACGATGAGTTTCGTGGGCCTCGATCTGACTACGTCAGACAGGTGGCATTAGAAACAACAACAAATTAATTTGATTTACCATGAGCCCCTCAGGTGACATAAAGCCCCCAGGTATCCGTAGAAACCAATTTGGGAACCTATGCTCTGAAGCAGGGTCTTCAAACTGTGTCGATTCAAGGAATCCTTAAAACTATAAGATGTTTCTGGAGAACTTCATCCAAGCCTTTGAAGAATATAGCTTAATGTATTTAAAGTAGATCCCTATGCTATAAATACTTTACGTAAAGACAATTAAAGAAATTTTTTGTATGTGCTTTAGTGTGTTAGAGGGTGAATATTAACGTCGCCCTGTTCAGCTATATGAGAGCTTTCGGTGACGGATCTCGTAATTTTGAACCATAGTCAAGTGACGAAGATGACACCTGAGCTACGTGTGCTTATGATCACACAACAGAAGTGAAAACTTCTGATTTATTTTGGGCAAGAGTATTCAATTGTTCGTATGCACTACGTTTTGTTTTACAGTAGAACGTCGTTATCCGAACGTTTATTATCCGGACCAATTTTTTTTATCAGCTACATGTACTGTTATGAATACGTTTTCGAACAGTACAATGCTGAACAGTTGCTTCGCGTAAGGCCAAAAGTGACGGGAAAACCCAAGGTCAGGGATATTTGGGGAATTTCAGTTGTGTGATTTGGTAAACATCTGCGCGGAATATTAGGTTAGTTTGTTCCCAAACTTGACTTAGAAGATGTCTCGAAGAAAAGGAAAACCATGAGGGAAGCAAACGATGTTGTTCTTGATCATGCTCCCTACTTGAGGTGAGGTTTTTCACAAAGAAAGAGCAGAAGGGACCCGATATTGGGCCCTCTGTTGTGCAAAAGAACTATGGAGCTTAACGAGAAATTAGGCGGTTCGGCTGATTTCTCAAAGCTAGAACTTTAAAACACGCCACGGGATAAGGGACCTGCAGATTGTAGGGGAATCATTGTCTGGAGATAAGAATTCTGCCCACAAATCTGCTATGGAGTGGTACAAACAACACTCAGAGTGCTGTCCTACTCAACTACTGCTGCTCAAGATAATCAAAGACTGCAGCGAAAAAACGAGGATGTACAATGGTACAGCAAAAAATAAGTGATTGTTTTTCCTCAATAAAGGTAAAATTGTGGCATTTTGCACCTATTTTGCTTTTTCTACAAGCAGGTTTCCCGCATGTAATGATTTTCAATATTCGTATAGGGTCCGGTTTCATATACTGCATGGATAGCATTCGGTTTTCAGTTATTCGAACAATTGTGTATCCGAACGGTGTCCGATCCTAATTGATTTGGATGAACGACGTTCTACTGTACATTTTCGCATGCGGGCGTTAATTGGCTCTTTTTCGTGCACATTCATCGGTGGGTTTGTTTATTTCATTCATTTTCTTTAAAAGACATTGTTTAAATAATTGTACATTTTCACATTTCTATGTATGAATATATACGATATAAATTTCAGTTAGTTAAATTATTTAAAAAATATATTTATATGTCAATTACTTGTGTAGATCATATTTATAATATATATATATATATATATATATATATATATATATATATATATATATATATATATATGTAATAATTCCCCTAGCATCTTTTTAATTAATTCTTTTAATAGTACTGCAATAATCTTTTAATTACTTGGTTCTACAGTAACACCCTGATTTTAATCTTAATCGAGTACTCTTATTGCATCAGACATCCCAATCCCGCCCATTCTATCCAATCAGAGCTGTTATTACGTCATAAGTACTTGTACTATAAAAGCCGAAACCTTGCGTAATCTCGCTCTCTCTTCTCTCTTCCTTCTTGGCGTCATCATGTAAAACTGCACATAGCTGCTCTTTGTGTTTTTGTGTTGTGCCCTCCAAGATGTTGCTATTGTTTGTCTCCTGTCCACTTTGCTTTAATATCGTCGCAAGTGTGTGTCTCGTCAACGTGGAAATGTACCGAAAATTTGTCCTAAGCTTTGATGTGTGCTTCAAAATAAAGAAGATGTCTGTTCACTGAAGATGTGTTTAATGAAAACCTACAAACACACTCGACAAAATATACCACTCGGCCAATATTTTACATATATATATATATTTATGGTACTTACGTACTTTCGTAACAATGCGTGCGTTTAAGAAAACTCGCCAAGGTGGCAACCCTGATTTCCCATGTGTCTTACGCGCTGAATTTGTTTCATTTACTATCATATCGCCAGTAGCGTTTCAATAGTAAGAAAGTACCGCTTGTATAGTTTGCATACCACCGTATACTATGTAAGGCAGTGCTTCTCAAACTTTCGATATACACGACCCATTAATCAATCATTATTTTCATCGCGCTCCTCTTTATTCAATTACAATGTACTGAATTCAATAATACTGTGCTTTGACACTAAAGCTACAATACGACTTTAACCTCTTATGTGCCACCGACGTATATAAATGTCTCGCTCAGCGAAATCATTAATTTTCTGACCGTATATATATGTCTTCCCGAAGTACAATCTTTTCTGTGCAGAGCTATCCATAAAAAAATTCCGAAGGCTTTGGAATGCACTAAAAGGACTTTAACAATGTTTGCGAAGGGTTTACTTTTTTCGGAGAGGATTTGCTTATTTATTCCTTTTCTTTTTCTCTCCTCCTCCCCTAAAAAAAACATGAAAATACACTTATCTACGTGGAAAATGGTGGCATTGAGAAGCGAACCGCGTAACTTTAAATCGGCAGTCAAGTAATTATTTAAAAACCGTACAAATTATCAAGTGTTAATACAAGCCCATGGGGTCACTGATAATTATTAAACTTGTTCTTAACTTAGTATTGTTAAATTAATAATAAAATATACTTTGTACACTACTCGTACATTTATAAGTGTATTATGTCAGTGTAAATGTGAATTTTATATTTTATTATATCAGAAAATACTTTGTTTGTTTACTTTCAGTAATTTAATAGTTTTTAAATAACCTTTTGTTTTCAACTTTTCAATATGCTCGCGCCCCCCTCGTAGAATTATCACGCCCTTCAAGGGGGGTGCGCCCCACAGTTTGAGAAACGCTGATGTAAGGCTAAGAAAACTTATGCCTTGAGAGCTCTACTTACGTTTCTTAAAATTCTCTAAGCAAACAAAAGGAGAGGCTTCGTGCTTTTTCTCATTTAAGGCTTTTATTTACTCTTAATACACTTAAAACTAAAATAAAACAAAATATTGGTAACTTTCTTGCCAATTAATTTCATTAAAGTTTCGGATTTTAACTCTTTTGACTCATTTTTCTGCTTAAATGCTCTTTCTACTTAATCAAAAAAAATAGATCTCCAGTTTCGTTTCTTTTTATCTTCAATCTCCTGAAAGAGAGAATAATCTTTTTTTCATTTATTTTCACTTGCGCTCTATCTCTCTTCTCTCTTTCACTCGTTGGAATTGAGTAGAAGTAGGCTGCATGACATTAATATTTAAATAAAGAAAACAAAAATTCCACTAATCCATTCACATACTTGAAGGACGTGACTGTTAAGAGGTCTCAGGGGTGTTCAATTTCACTAGAGGTCTGAAAATATATACGATTTTCAAACGGGTATAATTCTTTTAAATTTAAATTAAATGATTCGAATCTTTTACATATTATTTAAAATAGAATGGGGCTTCAGAAAAGTATAAAATGTTTAAAATATAATAATAATTTTAAAAGTCATAAGCATATAAAAATTCTATAATAAATATTAAGTATTTTTTGCTTTGCGCACGCTATTTTCTAAAATATTAGCCACTGATGTATAAAATTTTATAGAACTATACAATGCATCATACTTTTTAAACCCTACCTAATTTTAGTATTTTATATCTTTTGTATTTCAAAATATTTGTAAAATATTGCAATTTTTTAAATATTTTTTTAAAATGTATATTTTTTATTTATTAAAATATGTAAGTAATTATTCTATTTATATAAAAGTAGCTACAAAGTATTGAGAATACATTTGTCTTTATGAATCAACTTATAGCTAGTAATTAAACCTACTCTTTTGGAAAATAGCATGCGCGACGTAAAGCTTAATAAATATTTCTTATAGAAAAGTTTCTTATTTTCATATGCTTATAATTTTTAAAATTATTATTATATTTTAAACATTTTATACTTTTCTAAAGCCCCATCCCTTTATAAGTAATGTGTAAAAGATTCGAATTATTTAACTTTAAATGTAAAGAAATTATACCTGTTTGAAAAATGTTTATACTTTCAGACCCCTAGAGAAATTTAACACCCCTGTGACCCCTTAAGAAATTTACGAGACTATTTTATTTATAAAATATTTATTTACGTTTGCTTCTACAAGCAAATTACCTTTAAGAATTAAAACGTAAAACCAAAAATTAAAATTTTGGCGCTTTGAATAAGCAAATAAGAATCATTTGTGGTACCCCTGTCAGAGTTCCAGGGAATCCAGATTAAAGACTTTACAGACATAATAGAAATAACAATGATTATGTCCAAAATTAAACACTAAAACAATATTTTCCCTGTCATATACATCCCATTTCTACAGAAATCAGCTATTATATAAATATGTACATCTTCCTACAAGCATCTCATTCATTGATTTGCCTTAACTCACGCTTAACCTAAGACCTGCCATCAAGTCTATAACCTAACACTTAATTTTATTTACCATTCAGCACGTTCTTGTAACCAAATAAAGACCGAACAGTGCGCAGCTTTACCAGTGAACAACTGGTTTATTATAGATCACGATTTGCCTCTCTCTTGACTGGAGGGGGGACGCGGAGATATTGTGAGTTAATGTAAACCCGGAGAAGCGGTACGCTGACTGGTTGCAAATTAGTCCATTTAGTAGGACCTGATCTTACCTACACTACTCGTCCGCCTTTGAATTATCATAAATGAGCAGTGATTACGATGATGGGGTCCTTATATATCAGTGGCCTTAACTAATATTGTTAACAATAGTGTTTCACATGCGGCTTATAAGCTGAGCTTGGCATGTTATGTATTGCAACGTCTGGGGATCACATTGCTTGTAAAGGGTGAAGAGGCTCCAGTGTGTAGTACGGATATACTCTGTGTACCATCCTGAGTTGTGGATTAATAATTTCATATTAATTGGTCTACATGAGTTAAAGGGGTTGTCCGGTTGGTAGCGCAGTTATATGGTCGTCGAGGATTCTAATTTCGTTGTAGAGAATCGCGTGGAAGAGTAATGAAATTTGTTGTAAGTTAAATGAAATGCTGTACATTAAGGCAATTAGGTTAATAATGGGTTATAATAACTTGAATAATCAAATGCAGTTTAAGAATAGAGTTCATTCCCATATATCAGGGCTAACCTTGAAGTTCTCGCATAGTATATGGCAGTGTGGCGCACACAGGAATTTTTCAAGGCGGGAGGGGTTCCAGTGTCAAAAGTCCACCATTCTCGCATTATGCTCTAATACACCGCCCAACATATTCTTTTGATTTTGTCGATTTTCCGGAACAAAAGACAGTAAAAAGTTAAATTATTAAATAAATAATTAGCATTAATTAATAAAATTAATTACTGTTGCAAATACTTAATTAAATTTTACGTTCTATGTGCATAGAATTATAATCAATTGAAAAAATAAATATGAAAAATTTTAAATGAACCCATGTGTCCCCATATGCATCGGCTGAAACAGTGTATAAGTTCGCATAACTAGGTCATTTATGTGCGATGATAACGTTTTTTAGATGTTAGTTTAACAGATCCAAAGAAAAAAAAAGCCGAAGAGATTATTTATTATAGAGTTCCTTTAGGTATGGTTAACCATGGGACAAATGCGTGACACCGGTCAGGCGATGGGCCCATTGACAGCTGCTGGTCCGAAATTATCTTGCTATAGAGTAATGTAAATGTCACCTGTTTGACGAGAGAACCATGTGCTGACATTAAAGTAATGGTCCAACGACGTTCTGCCGAAAGAACAATTATTTAATTGGTGAAGAAAAGGTAAAAATGCTTTCTAGTCTAGTTCTTTTATGTCAAACTTGCAGCACCTACTCCAAGACTTCCTTAGGGTCAAATTATTTTAGTAGTGTCTTATAAGTATTAAAATTGGTGATTTTATAAAACAACTAGCTGGTACGCCCGTTCTTCGCAGGGGTGAATTGAAAAAGTAAACAATACGGATTGAAGGAAAAAGAAGTTTTTAATGAGTTAATTCCACGTGAATTGCAATTTAAACAAAACAAAAAGCTTTTTGCATATCTCAGTTGAACAAAAAGTCATATTTGCTAAATTTAAAGTTTGTAAATCTAGTAGCTGATAAAAAGGATATTTTTTTATTTATAACGCTCCCGTAACAACTCGTGGATCGATTTTTGAAAACACCTACCTGAGCTGATCTCTGCTCAGCAAAAGTAACACATTGTTACGAATTTTGTGTAGTGAACGCTTAAAAAAGTGTAAATAATTTATATCTAGATGTGTAATACACTAATATTACTTTCTATTGTATTTATTTTATGTTGAAATTGTAATATTCGCAAGCAACGCCATTCTTTACATTATAATGACGATTCAGTGGAAACAGTTAGTATCATTTTTGACCATCATGTTGGCAATTTGGGGATTGATTGAACAGTGAAGACGTTGATATGCTGCAGCGCGACCTGATGGGGTGCTGCAACAAGGAGGATAGCAAAAAAATATTCTCCACAAAAAAATACATATACGTGAAAATTTTCACTGTGATCGATTGAACGGTGTTGGAATGAAGCGAGGCCATTTATACAAACATGCAATTATTTATATACATGTCATCTTTTTGATCCAATATTTTAACAGCGATTCTTATTCTGGGATCATTGTCATCGCTCGATTTCCATGACTCGATTTCCATAATTGCTCGTTCTCAAACTAGGACGCCACATTTAGCTAGTTAAAAAAAATATTTATATCTCAAGAAAAGATAGAAAGTATAAACCATTATCTTCCCCATCTTTGAAATCTGTATTAAATTGTTACATTCTGAAAACAATGTGTAATTTTAAAACTATAAAACAAAGCTTCGTTTTCTAAATACAATTTTCAAAATCGCCTAAATAGTTTTTTTTTTAATTTTTTTAAATCTATACGTATAATATCAAGAGGTCTTGGGGCACAGATTATTTTCATCAAAAAGCCAGAGATGATTAAAGAAAAATGCCCTGAGTCAATTTAACTTGAAGTACTTCGGGGAAAAAATAAATATATGCATATCCCATTTTTATATAGACCAAAAGCTTTCTTTTGTGAAGATCCGAGGAAGAAGAAAAATCTTCTTCAGAAATAACACTTGTCTTGTTTTTCCGTGAAGTGTTTTTTACAGTTTGAGTAATAGACGCTTATCTTTTTATTATGTAAAGTAAGTGGCTTCTCTCGTGCTGTTCTGGATATTAATGTTTTTGTTTTAAAACTGTGCTGCTTGATTTTATGACTTTAAACACATTTTGCATGTTTTTTGTTCCTCTCTCAACTTTCTTATTCTTTTACAGTTTCGCGAAAAACTTCCGTGAGCACATGAAGTGTTATTTCATGTTTGGAAAGTCTTAGATAAAATAATAGAATTTTTTTTAAAAAAAATTAAAGCCTCCAAACAGAATTTTTGATCGGTATTAAAAATTGATTTTTATTCATTTTAATGGTGGATTTTTTTCTTTTCCCGTAATTTCTGTCTGAAGTTTTCCTTTTTTAATTTACTCAAGATAGGTATCGAGTTTTAATAAGAGAATAAGTACCAGGATAGAGTTTTGGTTGAAAGCTTTCTTTATAAAGAGGTTTTATTGAAATTTAAAAGAATTATAAATACCTTTGGCTTTATGGGGATAAAACAAATTGCAGAAGGTGACATGTTTTACATTGCATTACGATTAATCTAATAAAGATTAAAAATTGAAATTTTCATACCATCCAAAAAATAATTTGATTTGCCTTTCAGAACTCTAAAGAGGAATCTAATTATACAGGTGCCTAACTACTAAACGCGAGTTTGAAAAAGCTTATGAATGAGTATTTTTTTTGTATTTAGTGTCACTTTAATTAGAATATACATTGAAAATTGTTTTAAGAATATTATTGCAAGAAAAAATTATTTAAATGTAATTTTTTGGCAAAAAAAAAAAAAAATGAAGACCTATTTTAAAGCATTTTCTTTTCTTCTAAATTGATTGTATAGTAATAATATACTGCCTATATATATATAAAACTTATGCACAGAGCCTTGAGTAGGAGTTTTGCAATATATAGCTTAGAAGCGGATTTATTCATATTTTAATACATCTGAAAATGTGGCATTCTTTCTTCATTTTTTACTGAAAAATTCATTAAATTAAAGTTTTTTTTTCTTGTAACAACATTCTGAAAATAATTTTATATGTATCTTTTAATTCAAATGACACTATTAGAAATATTAATTGTTTATATGTTTTTGAAAATCGTTGTTCAATACATAGTCAGTCATCGTAATAATTAGTTTTCCGTAGAGTTTTGAAAAGCAAATAGAATTATTTTTTTAGGATGGTATGAAAACATTTCCATTTTTAATTTTTATCAGATTAATCATAATATATAATGCAAACCCTGTCACCTTCTGCATTTTTTTTTATCCACAAAAAGCAAAAGGTCTTTATTATTCATTTAAATTTCAATAAAACCTTTTTATAAAGAAAACTTTCAACCAAATGCACCGTCTTGACACTTATTCTCTTATTAAAACTCTATAAAAAAATTTTTAAAAAAAATTCAGAGAGACATTACGGGAAAAGAAAGAAAAAAAAAACGCCATTAAAATGAATAAAAATCAATTTTTAATACCAATCAAAAATTCTGCGGGGCTTTAATTTTTTTTAAATCTATTATTTTATCTAAAACTTTCGAAACATGAAATAACACTTCATGTGTTCACAGAAGTTTTTCGCGGAATTGTTAAAGAATAAGAAAGTTGAGAGAGGAACAAAAAAAAAATGCAAAATGTGTTTAAAGCCATAAAATCAAGCAGCACCGTTTTAAAACAAAAACTTTAATAACCAGAGCAGCCAGCACGAGAGAAGCCACTTACTTTACATAATAAAAAGATAAGCGTCTATTACTCAAACTGTAAAAAACTTCAAGGAAAAACAAGACAAGTGTTATTTCTGTAGAGGAAGATTAGCAGAAGAAGATTTTTCTTCTTCCTCGCATCTTCACAAAAGAAAGCCTTTGGTCTATATAAACACGGGATATGTATATATTTATTTTTTCCCCAAAGTACTTCAAGTTAAATTGACTCAGGGCGTTTTTCTTTAATCATCGCTGGCTTTTTGATGAAAATAAACTGTGCCTCTCAAGATCTCTTGATATTATACGTATAAATTCAAAGAAACTTGAAAAAAAAAAACTATTAAGGCGATTTTTGCAACTGTATTTAGAAAAAGAAGCTTTATTTTACAGTTTTAAAATTACACATTGTTTGCAGGATGTAACAATTTAATACGGTTCTTGAGATAAAAAGGATTTTTAAAACAATTTGATGCATATGTTACCGTTAAAATATAGGATCTGTTATTTCAAGAAGAATTAGGTATTTTATGAATTGCTTATCCAGTTACTTTAAGTATATAAAGCTCCTGAGTTCAACTTGAAATTAGCCTTTAGATCACCGATTTAACAAATTATTAGGTCTCTTCTCTCGTTCATTCTCTGGAATTGAGTTGAAGTGAGCTGCACGACAGTAATATTTAAATAAAGAAAATGAAACTTCTCGGGAAAAAGTGTGCATGAAGTTTTTACTTAAAGGGGACACACACATTACGATTCATTTGACAAAAATCGGTCAAAAAATCAAATCAAATTTTTTTAGACTAAATTATTTTTGATATACTTTTCTATAACCTTACAAAATTTGAAAGCTCTAATGTTAAAAAAATGCAAAATTATAATAGCTTTTATACTTTCGTTTTTATTCACATTCCTAAGGCAAATTAAGACTTTAAACTTGCTTATCTCAGAAAGATAAAATAACCAGTGTCTTCATTTAAAATGCTAAGGCTTTTTTTTTCTATTGTGCATAAATCTTTGAATTTTTCTTACCTATTGCTAATAGTACATGTAACAAAAGTTGGTATGCATTTTTGAATCAAAGCAATACTTATTATTTTTAAAATAATTGAAGTCAGGATTCCTACATTTTTAAGGAATTTTCAATACGCTTTGATAAAAAAAGAAGTATTGTACGCGTACGAATACCAATCATGTTATCGCAAAACCCGTACCATTTTTTGTTATACCTAGATTGACGTAATTGAATCTTTTTTATTGAATCTTTTTTATTCACAATAGGAAACAACGCAAAAAAATTTAGAAAATCATTAAATCAAAATTTTTTTGCGTAAATCGTAACATCTCCCCGTAAAACAAAAGCACGCGCTTAAGTCTTCGGTTAATGTTAAAGAATCGGGCCCAAATTCGGAATATTTTGTAGAAAATTAGAAGTGCGCTATAGAATCTATGGTGGCTTAGATTAGAGTAAATACAGAATATGCGAGGGTTGGGGCATAAGTCATGGCAACTATTTTTTCCTTGTATATATGTGAATGGATCACAAACGTATATGTGTCGTGTGGAAGTTGTTGTTGTTACTGATGCCACCTGATCGGCAAAGGACAGATCGAGGCCCACGAAATTCATCATGGCAAAGGGCTAAATGACGCCTGTCGTTAGCCGTAGCTTTGAGCACAATACAGGTGACAGTACGATTTGGCTCGTTTCCACCCCAATTTTGAGGAAGGACACTTGGGGAAGGCCAAGGGCCTCCCACCTCTCGACTTCTTTCACCAACCACACGAAAGGACTTGCGGCTTGACGGCTATTTAGAGTACCCCCATGCCGCAAAGGTACTATACATTTACAAACATCCATGTCTTCTCCGGGATTCGAACTCAGTCCCCACGGCACCACAGTCTGCGTCGATAACCACTATACCGGTTGGGCGACTCGTGTGGAAGTTCTCCAGGCATAGTGTGTATACAACAGAACAGATGGCTCTGTGATAGCTGATAGTAGCGCAGCGAGGGCTGCGAAATCAGTCAGTTGGTGAGTGTCGTGTGATGGAAGTAACCCATGTTGAGCAGCGTTCTTACATCAAAATAGACATTCTCCGAGGGAAAAATGGGAAGCAATATCACAGTGAATTAGTGGATGCCCTTGGAAATAAAGCCTTATCATACCGTACTGTAGCACGGTGGTACTGTGTTGTCATTTTTTTTGCACCGTGAAGACCATATTGCCCTGTATACTACCGTAATAAATTAGTGTGTTACGATATTCCAGTGCTATTCATTGTCCACATATGTAGTTAACATCTTGTCCTTTCGTCTGTATATGTCACATTTTCCAACCGGACTGGTTTTTTCAAGAAAAACAAACAGTTGCCATAACTTTTGTCCCAACCTTGGTATATATATAAATACTAGTCGTTACCCTCCCGCTTCACTCTGTATTTCACGATGTTGTATATATATATACTGTTTACATATATATTAATTATTGATATCTAGCATTAAGAATTCGATTGTATTGAAAAATATATTTATAGCTATTACACTCTCGCCCCTTGATATAAAAAAAAAAAAGAACATAAATTATAATATCTAATTTCTATTTATATCTAAAACAGAAGGAGAAAGATTTTTTTCGCTCACTTAACCTAATAATCAAGTGGATTTCCACCAAAGCAACTTTCAGTGGATCTCTACTCCATAAAATAAACATGCGTGCTAAATTTCAAGTCTAAATCTAACAGAGCAAAAACGGAATTTTTATCATCAATACCTCGTTGACAGCATTCTTAGCGGATTCCAATTCAACAAAAGAAGCATGCAAACCAAATTTTATTATTATAGTCTTAGCAGTTCGAAAACTGGAATTTTGTCTATCCCAATAACTCTCCCCGCTTCACCCTGGAGTTGATTTCCGTAAAATCCATTCTTAGTGGAACTCTATTCAACTAAAAAAAAGTACTCAACAAATTTCAAGTAAATGAGTTAAATTCAAAAACAGGAATTTTTCTATAACACGCCTTAATCCCTCGCAACCCCACTCCTTTGGGGGTCCGTTTTCGCAAAAATCTTTGTAAAAGGATCTTTATTCCATGAACAGAACTTACCTTCTAATTTTCAAGCAGGTGGTTCTATTAGTTGAAAAGCGGAAATATTTATCTATTACTCCCCTTAATCCCCTCAATGACCCTTGGGGATCAATTTTCCCCAAAACTATTTTGTAGCGGATCTCTACACCATGAAAGGAATTCGCTTATACGAAATTTTAAGACTGTACGTCTAATAGTTGAAAAATGAAAATAATTATCTATAACGCCCCTTAAGCCCCCGCAATGGTACTTAGGAAACGATATTCACAAAACCCATCTTATGGCAGATCTCTACTCAGTGAATGGAATCAGCTTACTAAATTTCGAGATTTTACGTCTAATAGTTTAAAAAGGAGTTAATTGCCTATAACGCCACTTAATTCTCTACAACGCCACTTGGGAGTCGATTTTCACAAAACTCATTCTGTAGGGGATCTGTACTCTATGAAAGGAATCCGCTTACCAAATTTCAAGACTGTACGTCTAATAGGTTAAAAATGGAAATAATTATGTATAATGCCCCTTAAGCGCCCTCAACGGCCCTTGGAGGTCGAATTTCGTAAAAATCATTATGTAGGAATCTCTACTTTATAAAAGAAATCTGTGTACCAAGTTTCACGACTGTACATCTAATCGTTTAGTAATGGAAATAATTATCTATAACGCCCGTTGGGGTTCGAACTTTGCAAAATCCGTTCTTATCTGACGTCTACTCCATGAAGGGAACCTACCTACCAAATTTCAAGTCTGTAGGTTTAATAGTTCCGGAGATATCGTGATTAGTCAGTGAGTCGCTTTTCTCCTTTATATATATAGATATCCTGTGCTTTTTTTCTTGTTTAATATTTGACATATCCATAATATGACGCGTAATTTTCGATAGAATGATTAATTATTATCAATTAATTTCTAAAACAACGGAATTGTTGTAATTCTGAATAGTTTATTTTTCCATTTAAAGATCTAAAAAGATTTTGATAGAATAACTTGGTAAAATTTCAAATTATTAATCTATTAGACACTGTGTGTGTGTATTAATCTAACCTAGTCAATTATTTCGTGAAATTACCAGGTGTCTTACATGTAATGAATGTGCAGAAAGCCTCGCCAAAGAAGCTAGAGACATCGATCATAAGTGCACCACCATCACACTTGAAGATGCTAACGCAGTAGCCAAACATAGAATTATGAATCACACTTTTAAAAAACCCCTAGTTACGGAATTTGACTGTCCCCGAATTGTAACATCCACAATTGCCAGATTGAGAACTGAATACCTTAAGAGCATGAAGATTCACCCAGGCAAGACAAGATCATATGTCCAATGCAAACACTGCTCAGATCTTCAACTGACGCCCAATCACATCTTGGAATGCCCAACTGTCGCAACAAAGTTACTAAAAATGGGAATGGTCCCTCTGAGGGACTCTTTGCGGGAAATCCTGTACAGCCCTGATGCTCCCAGAATAGCAGAGGCAGTGAACAAGACTTTCGACGGAATTTAGTGATATCTACTGCATTTATTCATAGACACGAGAACAACAACAACCAGATTTCTTTGAAATAACTGAATTATATACTTTAAGGATAAAATATATATTAAATGTATATTGTAAAATTTAAAAAAAAACTAAGTATCCATGTAAAATTTGTGAATTTTCAAGTAATGCATAATTTAGTCTATTACTAGAATGCTATATTATCGTTTGTCTATTAAAACGCAAATGTTTTAACTATATTTTAAATTAAAACACTTTTAATTTGTAAGTTTTAACTTCTAATTATAGATTTCAATAATCATTTTAATTCAATGCTTGATGAGTTGTACTACTAGAATGCTAAAATTGAGCAATAATGTGTTTCATATATTTATTTATTTTTTTATTTAAAAAGAAATAAAACAATATTGTTAAATTTTTTGAAGATACTCTTTTTTTTTGAAAAATTAATAATAAAACAAGAGTATTAAAAATAAGTATATATAATCAACAAATTAGTCCTCCTTTGCAAATTTATCTTAAACACATGCCTTTTTACAATCGCTTCATGTAAAAAAAAGGTTAAAATATTGATGCAAATATGAAAAAAAAACGTGACAACCACGGCGTCTTTTGTCTCTTTGCTTCACATTTTCCATTAATCTAAAAATATTGTTGAAATTTACTTCTTATTAAAAACGTTGTATTGATTTTTCACCGTCGATATCTAGAACTAAAAAGTTTAGAAGGGAGTTTTATTATAGCAGTTATATATATATATATATATATATATATATATATATATATATATATATATATATATATATATATATATATTATTTTTTCACAAAACAAATTGTTGTTTTGAAATGTATTTGATTTTTTTTAAAAAAAAATAATTTTTTTATGGTTTTTTTTTACATTTAAACCAATTTTGCATGGTTAGAATATAATTAAAGAAAATTATTTGGATAAAATAACCTAAAATTATTCATCTGAAAACTTAGATCACATGTCGCTTAATATATATTTGAAATTCTCGTATTTACAAATACATTTTAATTTTAGCCAGAATTATTTATAATGATGATGGGGATGTAACCGACTTTAATTGTATACTGTTTAAAATGTATAAAAATATTTGAAATGTGTAAAATTTTTTATTTTTTTTATTTTCAAATTCTTAAACAAATGTAAATTATTGTTTAGACCGGGAAATGAATATTATAAGCAAAAAAGCTAGTTCTGACTTAGAATAGAAATATGTATAATTAATGTTTAACATTAATTTCTTTTTCTTTTTTCCTTAAATTAGGTATGAAATCGCATTGTGGCAGCATTCAAAGAGTTGTTGGTGCGTTCCCAGGAATTTTACCCAGAGCATTTTGGCTAACATAAGAAGACATTGCAAGGGTCAAAGGTAAGCAATTTCTGTATTTTAAGATCGAATAATTCCTCTAAGTGAATGGATAATATTCCATATAAATGGAGTTGTTTCATTTTTTTTTCTTTTCACGTATTAGCTTTGATTTATTACGTTGAGAGGAAATCCTTCTCTAAAGGGTATTTATATTTGCATCACTTGTTTCTGCAGGGATATTATCCAACTGCACTAAAATTGCGAATTTTGCCAAACATTGACAATCATTTTCTGATTTCATTTTATGGGCCATCTTATTAGCTTTATAAAAATACCAAGTTTGTTATTTTCCATTCACTAGAACAACAACTACAAGCGTTTTAGCTTTTAGCCTTTAGTAAAAACAAATACCACTACTTTACGCATGATCATACTTTAAAATGCGTTTTACTCAAAATGTGTGTGTGTGTGTGTGTTTCTTTTAAAAAACTTAAGCCGGGACAACGATTGTACGAAAAGTTTTGAAAATAATTAACTGAAATGTTTTGCGCATGTTCTGAATAATTGTAGAAGTGTTTTAACTACCAGATTTATCAATCACATTATTTTAATACAAAATGTACAGTCCCTTATGGCAACATAATCACTGTTTTTTAAGCTATTTCCTATAATAACAAATATAAAATGCTCTAGGTTTTGTAAAAATTAAAATATCTCTTATCCTGAAGGTCATTTTAAAAATGAATTAGCAAAGCCAGACATCAAAGTTGAGAAACTGAAAATTTGTTCATGGGCTTTTTGTACAGAATGGGCCCCGTAAATGTAATTGATTTGTAAATTTTTATCAATTTTCTCCCATTTAAGTCATAATAATTTCTTTTTCTCTTCTTAATTTTAGCATATTTTTCTTAAAATGGAGTAAATTAATCTAAACACCATAGAGAAAAAAATCCCCATATCTACATTTTTTTTAAATAAAAAATTTGTCGCAAGTAGTCGGATA
Organism: Trichonephila clavipes; assembly: GCA_019973935.1. Classification (NCBI taxonomy): domain Eukaryota; kingdom Metazoa; phylum Arthropoda; class Arachnida; order Araneae; family Nephilidae; genus Trichonephila; species Trichonephila clavipes. The sequence continues at coordinate 43,883 of BMAU01019284.1, read as the reverse complement.
CCTTAAGAGTAATTTACAAATAAATAAAAGAAAAAACTTAAATTAAAATTTTAACAAAGAAAATCTTTAACAATTTATGTAAAGGAAAATAATTTTTTTTATTGCTGATGAATTTTTTATATAAAAGTATATTTAATGTTATTTACTCCTTCACTATTTTTTTAAGCTACATTGTTCATTTTTTCTTGAAATCTTATGGTCAAGAAACACACACAAAAAAAAGGAATTCAAACTAATCATTTGTATATGTATTTTATATACAAATACTTACAATACGCATTAAAGATATTAAATTTACAAAGCAAAAAAAAGCAAATATATTTTTAAAAGAGAAATTTCTTACTCCTTAAAATAATTTATTCCCTCTCCAAACGATCCTAATCTTCTCAATTCAACTTTCATAATTAATCATACACATTATCCATCATTAAAGCAAATCTTCTTACTTCCCGCCCTAGACCCCTCCCCCCACAGCGCTTCATCAAAAGCAGATTCATCTTTCGCTGATCGGTACAAGCACTTGCTTGTAAACTCTCTCAATTCTGTCTATAATTTCCAAAGAATCCAGAAACCTCATTTGCTCACAGGCTTTTAAATGGCTTAATTATTAGAAAATCCGAGTACCTCCAACATGATTAACGGTTAAGAGCTTGTATTGACTTTCCAATTAATATGATATCAATCACTTCCAACGGTATTATCACTTTACTATGGTATTAATTACCCAGCTCGTACAGCATGCGCTATCTAATTCATTTCCTGCTATGATTAATAGTTTATTAAATGGGAAAATCGGACTCCATCTACAATGCTGCAAATCGGAAATGGCTGGCAGTTGTTTACTAGGCGTTAAGTTGAACGGCAAACCGTTTGAATAGTCACGGGGACTAAATACCTTGTTTGAAATATGATAAAGTCCATACGGGCCAAGTTATGAATTTGACGGGATTGTTTAGGAAACTCCAGATTATTTGTTGGTGAATAAATTTCGTTTTAAATTGCGATGCTTTTGAGTTTTGAGTATGGGTTTCTGTTGATGGCATTGTTATGGATGTAGGAAGATGATGCATGTTTGTTAATTTAGAACGAAATGTTGTTTGTGAGAGATTTTCGCGCTTGTAGAATTCTTTGCCTTGTTCGAAATTTGTTATACAAGCGCGCGAAAAGTCATTTGAGTAGAATGTTGGGTGGAAAAGACAGCTTATATGCTTTGGGAAAATATAATACATCATAAATTTGTAGTGTATTTATTAAGTTTTATCTTACTCTTTAACAGTGGCATAATGGATAATATTACGGCCCCCCTGCAAAGTCATGTTTTGGGCTCCAAGCTGGATCTCACAAATGATTCTTACGAACTTGGCATCAGACAGGATTTGGGTCCCGTTAAATCATACCCCCCCCCGCGATTCGGGGATGTACGTTACGCCACTGCTGTTTAGTAGTAAATTTAGTTATATTTGGTTTAAAATTCCTATGATAATGCAAATTTATTTATTAAATAACCACATTGTTATCTGCGAGATGTTATTATTTGCTTATAGATAATTATGGTCTAGGTCGGCAATCCTCAATCCTTGTACTGTCGCGGACTGGTCAACATTTTGATAATTTTACCGTGGCCCTTTGCAGGTGGAACTTAGATTACTTATATTTGAGACTGTTTTTATTTAATAACTAGCTGGTATACCCGTTCTTCGCACAGGTGAATTTAAAAATTAAAAAATACAGACTGAAGGATAAAGAAGTTTTTAATGAGTTAATTTTACGTGAATTATATAAATTAAACAAAAAAAAGCTTTTTACATAATTCAGCTGAACGAAATAACCATGTTTGCTAAATTTTAAGTCTTTAGATATTATTGCTGATTTTTTTATTATTGTTATTATTTATGACTCCCGGTAACTTTCTTGTGGGTCGATTTTTGAAAACACCTACCTGCTCAGCAAAAGTAACACATTGTTACAAATTTTGTGTAATAAACACTAAAAATAGTGTAAATAATTTTTATCTAAATGTGTAATAAGTTAATATTACTTTCTGATGCACTTATTTTATGTTAAATAGCTATTTCCCGCGACTTCGTCCACGTGGAATTTAACAAAAAAGTGTTTATTCACTTCACAGAGTTTACGAAAACTTTTCTTCTACTTTGTGAATCTATGTTTCTTTTTTGTTTTATTTTTTTCTTTGCTTTTTGTTGAGCAAGGGGTGAAAGGAACGCATGACCTTTGACGCTGTTGATGGGGTGAGGACTAAAATATTTAGGATCAAAATAGGTCTAAGTAGCAAGTAGGGTGAAACTCGAACACAAACGAAGCCGCAAGGAAGGGAGTGAAAGGGATGCATGACCTTTGACAATGCAGTTAAGGACTGTAAAATCATTAGGATCAAGACATGAACGGGAAATGTCGCGAATGGCAGCAACCTAATGAAAAAAAAATGTTTGATATAACTGCTAACAATCGTTGAGACAAAAGGCTCGCAAAATAACATAATTCCTATGAAATAAAAATAATCTCAATTGAATAAAAATAGTCCCTATTGAAAAAAATAATCCCTATTTGAATCGGATATTGCTCACTTTTTCATTGGTTTTAATTTTATTTTCTCGGAATCCTAATTTTTTTTCTAAAATAAAAGAAGCCTAAGTTATTTCTTATAACATTAGCTCTCTGCCAGTGAAAGTTTCGTCAAAATTGGTCCAGCTGTTTAGCCGGAACAGAGAGACAGATAGATAGACAGACAGACAAAAATTTTAAAAATTGATTTTTTCATGTAATTACCGTATATACTTTTAAATGCGTTTAGTAAAAAGCTGTTAATTTCAAATTACAAACAGACACTTCATTTTTATTTATATGTATAGATTTTAATTTAACTGTATTTCAATATGCCTACTGGATATAATATAGTTACTCCCAAAAATGAACACAAAGGGATTGTTCCAGTGACGTAAATGAGAACTTTAGGGCCACCCCTGCAAAGTCAGGTTTTTAGCCCAAATCCGGGTCTTCAAAAGGGTACGTAGTTGGCCTTAGTCACGCTTCGGGGCCTTAGAATCCCTGCTCCCCCAAACATAGTGGGGGTTGCGGGACTGTACGCTACGCCACTGGATTGTTCTTGTCTAGTCCATGTAATGCAGAGAAGTCAAATGGCACCAAAAGCGTCCAAAATGGCCCTTGTTGTGTCGACCTTTGGCAATTAAAAGAATTGATGATCCGTAAGGCTTAGGTCTACCTTGAAGAGTTTAGCCAATACAAAAGGACAGTTAAAAATATGATTAGAAAAAGGTGAACGTCAGGGCAGTGAGAATAAGTATTGTAACTTTGGCCATCGGGAGATATTTTCATCCCTTTAAAGTGTCTTGTTCGTCGTCTGGTTAGGATGGTCGAAATTACTTGGTTACAATTAAGTTCTGATATGAAGTGCTTCTTAACTGGATGGGAGGAGATAAACATGTCAAAGAAATAAATAAAAGGGGCTGTATAAAGAGAATAAACATGAAATATAAATAGATTTCAATGAAAAGTTGCATAAAACCAAGAAAACTATATCACAGTAAATAAAAATGGAAATATATATATATATATATATATATATATATAATTTAATGTTCCACTTGGTGGCTCGGTACCATTTGATCCACGGCCCAGAGGCTGAGGACCATTTGTTTAGATATGAACTGTTTAAAATAAAGAATACGAAGTGGAAACGTTTCAGAAAAATTGAGATTTTTTTGATAAAAAAACACTAATGTTGGATTGAAACACTATGGGATGAATGTGTTTTTGTTCCCTTACTTTACGTAAATTTGGTAGTGTTTAGTGAGCAAAATTCATGGTTATCACGAGATAAAGGTAAACAACACGTATTCCCCATTTAATTCACAACTGACATTAGATTTTTTACTTGTTTTATTTGTAAAATTAGGATAAAATTTGATAATTTGATAAATATGTTCAAGAATTAAGATACTTTAAAACGTTTATCAATTTTTTTTATTACGTTTTACGTATATTTTTAAATCAACTGTATTTTGTTTACCTAAGTGCTTTATTATTGTTGATCAATATATACTTTTTAAAAGAAAATTTCTACAAAACGCGCAAAAGTTGGCAACAGCAAAGAACTAAATCCGTGTACTGATTAGCTGGAAACGAATAATTGCAAATATAAGATGACTAGGACGTCACATGAATTTAGGCTATTGAATACGTAGTTCAAATTTGGCAGTATTCAACTCTCATGGCTATGTAAATTTGGTTGTGTTCAGTTCCTGTGGCAATGAAAATTTGGTAGTTGTAAGTTTTTTCGTGATAATGTAATTTTGGTAGTATACCGTTGAGAGGATTCAAATTTGGCGTTCAAGTGTAAAATAATTTTTTTTAATGATAGCTGTTTTTTTGTACATTTTGAACCTTATTTAAATTATGTGATTTTAATGAAACATTACAGTTTCACGAAATTGTATGTAAAATATAATGCGTCTATTGGCGAATGAAATATGTTTCAATTGATGCATATTGCATTGTTTATCAGTACTTCTTCTGTACGGTAATTCCGTGATGTTTATCAGATAATATTAAATATTGTACACAATATTTTTGTTTATAAATTTCTCATTTACAAACATTTCATAATTTACCTGTATTCTATTTTTTTAAAAAATAACTATGTAATAGTTTTTGAGACACATGTATACGCATTGATGTTAAATCTTCTATACAATTTAATATGGGTATGTGTGTTCGAATTATTTTTTATTTCACGATAAAGTTTCTAAAAACCCAAGCCAATAAAAATAAAAAGAGCATGTTTGACATGCTGAAAAATGATTTATTTTTTATCCAGTATCAGGCTTAAATTATTTGCTTGAAATATTCTATATCATTTAGGAGTTCCTTATTTTATTTTTAAAAAATCTTATAATTTGGAATATTAATTTTTCTTATATTTTGATTATTTTAAAATTCTTTAATATTTTTTCTTAGTAATGAATTTCTTATTTAGTGACTAGCTTTTGTTATAATACAGTCAGACCCCTATTTAACGAATTCCTTGGGATCGAACATTTTATTCGGTTATTCGGGGCTATTCGTAATGTCGGGGTTAAAAAATTAAAAATTGTTTGCACCAATCTTTAGAAAATTATTTAATAAGCAATTGCCACAAATTATCCATATTTAGAAGTCCCAGACTTTTCATTAAGCAGCTGAAAATTATATTAGTAAATTATTACACAGCAGTTAGCTCGAAATTTTAAAACACTGATCAATAGATGCTTGTCAATCTTTCTGATTCCTGACTCAAAATAGTTCTTTTTCGATTGTATGCAAAGAAAATACTGCGTCATTTACATCATGCTGCATGAGATACGTTTTCACAGATTCCAAACAATGTAAAGCATTATAAAATGTAAAAAAATTAAAAGTTTCAGAAAGGAATTTCCTGTTCAATTCTAACATCACGTGATAGTTTACACTTGTGACTCATCTGCACTTGTAAAGTCTTACAATGAGGTGCGCCTTTTTCCGTCAAAAAAGATGCTGTTTTCAAGAAAAGTTTTTTTCTATTCAAAAAGGATATATCATTTGAAAAGAAATTCAATTTTTACAATTCAAACTAATTTTTAAAAAAATTTCGGCTCTTGAAATAATTCGTTAATTCGGGATTTTATATGATTCGTTAAATAGAGGTTTTATGCCTTAATATACATAATTAAGCATGTGTGTATAAACTTATTAACTATTATTTCAGTTATTTTATAAAATATGTTTGTAATTTTCGAGATTACGTACCTTATTTATCCATATTATATTAATCGGAACGACTATTAAGCACGATTAATATAAATAACTTTTTTACAGAAATAGTTACTTAACAATATTCTAATACAGATTTTCAAATTTAATCAAGAAATTTTTTTTAAAAAAAACTCAAAACATATTTGAATTTATTTTGATAGGAATTTAAGTAAAAGTTAAATATTTATAACAATCTATCTATCCACCAAAAAAACTTTCTGTAACCTTTGCTACAAAATGGTAGTTTGGTGTAGCAAGTTTCAGAAGCAGTAGTTTAGTTTTCTATTAGTTTCCGAAAAGATATTTTCCAAGCTATTTTTACCTTCCTTTTTTATTTGTTGGTAGTTCCACGAGCAATTTGTCATTGTGTGACTTCATAGGTATTCGCTTAAATTCCTAAACTACTTTTGTTGAATTTTTGCCAAAGCCTTAGAGAAATATTTTAAAGGTACTGTTGAACTTGACTCGTTTTAGAGTTACTAAGATTTCAGTTTAATGGAATAAAATCGTATTTGTATAAGATTTATGAAGTTCAAATTGCTTTTCTAAACATTGCTCTCTATTTTGACATACTTGTATACTGTAAAATAGATTGAAAGAATATTACATATATATATATATATATATATATATATATATATATATATATATATATATATATGGGGGTGTGGGTTTGAGTAAGATATATGTAGATAGTAAGTCTTACTATCTACAACTTGCATCGAATTTAAATCTATGCTGTGAATACTAGTAGGCTAAAATTTTATAATTATATTTTATTAGTTTAGGGATTTTATTTATAATATTTCAATTTCTCCTAATATTATTCATTCCTTTCCTCTTGATACGTAGTATGACAAACTACAGGTGAAGGTTGGCTAGCCCTAAAACTTGTTTAAACCTGCAATCCTGGTTCCTAAGGCCAGGAGTTTGTTATTGTACTACTGTGCCTATTTATTCCTATTTACTATTGTTATCTTAGGTTCTACAGCTATCTGTGAATTTATATATTTTGAATTTTATATATATATATATATTTTATAATTTTATATATATATATATATATATATATATTTTTTCTCTCAATTTAGCTCATTAATTTCATTAAGATAACGCGTATGCTTAGTTTAATTACAAAAAAATTATCTAAGTGGAACCACAGTTCTCTGCTTCTATGTGTTAACACTTTAATTTTAACAAATCACTTTGCGTGCGATTTCTGACTAATATATTTTGCCCTTATATACCTTAATAATTATGATTTTTACATGCAAGTTTTTATGTTGCGTATATTTTCCAAATTTTTTTTCTTAATATTCATCTCAAGAGAAACCTTGCTATTCTCGCTATTCATACTTTCATTTCATTTTATTTTCTGGTGTTCCATCCACGTGTGATAGATATAGGCATAATTTTTCAACATATCTCTGTTTTTTCTATTATGACAAAAATGTCTGCTGTACAGGGAAGGTAGTTCCATAAATCATTGCTTAACCCTAAATTCACTGGCCTAATTCAGCGACAGCTTCATAAATCGTAATGGGTCTCCATTTTAGACTAAATATTCTTTTAGTATCTTTAATTTTAATAGGTCTACACCTCTGTCTCTTGTTTTGTTTATTTTTATCCAATTTTAGTACAATACTATTTTTGCACCAATAATTTTTTTGATCTGTTTCTTAGGATCCAATTTCTTTCTTTTTTAGCCTTGTAGAAAGTATAATTTTGTCTCTTATTATTTTATTATATATATATATATATATATATATATATATATATATATATATATATATATATCTGCTATTTTAAATTTCTTACATTTAAATCTGTTTTCAAAGGACTTACTTACGAAGCGTGTCCGGAAGCTAAGTACGTTTCATTCTAACGCAACAGCAGTGATAGTATTGTAGTTCAACGCTTCCGCACTCGTGCCTTTCGTTGATTGTCAGTACAGTGACGCTATCACAGCCGGATTGCGTTGCTTTTACACGTGTTGATGAGCATTCAAAATATTTAAGACGCTTACCAATCCCTCTGACTGTGAAGTGAATTTTGCAATTCGCTTTATTTAACACAAGGAATGTTAAGCCAGTTAAAATCTTCGTCAACATGCGCAGACTTATGGTGAAATTGTAATGAGTGAGGAAGTGGGTTCAACAGTTCAATGATGGGTGCACCAATGCTCATGACGAAGCACGGACTATGTGGTTTTCTGTTTTCAATGATGGTTTGGTTGACTCAGTAAATGAGATAATTCGCAGGTAAACAGACAGTTCATAATAAGACTGCTTTTTGATGAGTAACCACAAAGAGCTGTTCAGCAGTGGCTCTTTTCACTGGCAGCATCTTTCTTTGGAGAGGGTTGTGACGTTTGAAATAAATAACGGTAGCGTGATATTGATTAATTTAAACATTTAGTTTGCTTGTGTCACAGCTGTTATTTACAAATTATACACTGAAGTTATTAAACTTATTAAACGATTATTAGAGTTCAAATGATGTGGTTTGTGAGAGAGGAATTCTCTTTCGGGATCCACTCACTTCAAAGGTTTCAAATCATCTCTGGTTCTCCCTCTGTCTCTTCTCTCGCTTCGGGGATAATGAGCCAGTGTTTCTTTGGCATCCAGTTACATCCTGCTAGTGGCGAAAAAGGGTTCTTTTTTGGTGTCAAAAGGTGGCGGGGGAGGTCCAAGGCTGGACCGTGCAATAACTTTTGAGATACAGATGCAAAATGCACGTGTGATGATTATTTCGAAAAAGAAGCCGATTCATAGCTGTGTAGTGGAAATCGTTACAGGGAATAGACAAGTTGGTTTCTCAATATGATGAATGTCTGGACAATGGTCTTAACTTTGTAGAAAAAGTTTCCGATATGCTCTTACATGTAAAAATATTCTTTGTTTTGACAAAAGATTTTTTTTATGTAAGTTTTTCTGTTTTCCGACCCGACTCGTAGATATACTTTCATAATTTATAAACATTACAGTAAGTCAGATAATATTTTTGACGAATGTTTCAGAGTTTTTCAACGAACAATTATCAATATTATATTTGAAGAATACAAATAATACACATGCGATCAAAATCATAACATAATTGTTGCTTGCAGATTAAAATTATGTTACATTTTTTTTTACTCTTATTAAATTAACGAGAGTCTCATAAAAAATTTATATTCTTGTTTTACGGTTCATTTAAAATTCCTGGGATGTCCTTCTAAAAACCTCACTTAACATTTAAAAAAACTGTGAAATTTCCCTTTTTTTTCCCTCCTGACAGATGACTTAATCCACTTTTAAAGTGTCTGACCAATAAATGTTAGAATCATCCCCCCCCCTTACATACCTGGAGCTCCCCTTAGGCATTTTAATGTGTAAAATATTTAGCTTTGCTGGGTGTGTGAGGTAAGCTAAAAAAAAATCTTCAAAACTAAATTTAACATTAAATCTGACATTTTTTTTTTCAATTTTACCCGCCTCCATCTGAAGGTACCTCTATACTCTAATGACATTTTGATGAGGAAAAATTTTTTTATATTTGTGTTCCTGGTGCTACTTTTTCCTTCTCCTCCCTTTTTTTTTTTAAAAAAAAGATTTTTTTTACATATTTCTCTGGATTTCGTAGAGGCGTTGTCTCTTCGTTTGTTAAGTTTAAACTTATTATTTTTTCCTCTTTTACATGTCACGTGTACGGAAGAGAAAAAAACGCGCAGATTTTAGGGATATATGTACGTGCATATTGCAGTTATTTGCCAAAGCCAAGTGTAAAAGGGATTCCAGGGGGAAAAATTCACAAAGAGGAATAGGGCTTTTTTTCTGTTTTTTTATTTAATTTATTTCTCTGACTTTGAATTTTCGGCAAAAGTTGAAATATTTTCATGGAATGATAAAAATTGTGTTCTCTATTGTGTATTGCGCTTTTTGTACTTGGGAAGTTTCTTATTTTGTGGTGATCTGTTCTGTTCTTTTTTAAATTTAAAACCATTTCTGTAGTATTGTAAAGTTGAAAGATATACGATTTTTCAAACTCTTACGGTCAAATTGTGATTTATTTTTTTAAAAAATGTCCCGAAAGATTGAAAATTTTCCAGTTTCTTCTTAAAATCGAGCTTGGTTTCATACAACTAACATATATGAAATTTTACTACTACCATAATTATTTTTTCTAAATTGTGAAAAAAAAATATCAGAATACTTTTTTAGAATATGTTTTTAATTTTACGCACCAATAATTGATGTAATAGGTACGAACAAAAGGAATTATCTAATGTGTTTTGTATACACCAAAATAAAATAATTTTTAATATTTCTTAAGGGGCACGCTGTTTTAGTGTTGATTAAAATATTATTAAATTGCTTTACCTTATATTAAGAATATAACATTCAAATTATTTGTATGGTATTGAAAGCCAATTCATTTTGATACATTTATTTTTCTTATAAGTAATTGAATTGAACATTTTATATTTTTTAAAAAATAGGGTAACTAATTTTGTTTAAATAAATAATTGATATGAAAATATGTTTATTTCAGCCTCATTATTTAAATTGGTATGCAAATGTGTACAATGGATTTTTATAATCTCGAATGATGGAAATAAATCACAAAATATTTAAATAATGTTTCTAACATTCAAATGCTCTTAAAATGAATTATAGAACTTTACGATTGAACTTTTTTAATATTTTTTCGCGTAGACTGTTTTACCGAAAATATTTAATTCATCTAAATTGAAACACATTTCAAACAAAACATTCTGTCAAAACAAATGGAAAAATGTAATATACAGCCAATTTTTTAAATGTACTAGACAGTGAATGTGTGTGTGAAACCGCATCCGAAACATATAGTACAGCAGCTGAAATACTTGGTATTTCGCCAGAATTGAGAAATTTTAGTGAAACATTATAATTATTTGACTGATTAATATATTGATATGATTAATGTATTCTCGTTTATTAATATAAAAATGAAGTATACAATGATAAAATTTATGGATTAATTTAAGAATGTTTTGGCGTCTTTGGTGTACAATTTAATTACATCAATTAGTTAAATTTAACATCTATTTATTTATTTATCAAACGCCCATGCTTGGCTTTTTGACCATTCGACGCCTAGCCTCCCAGTACCGAATGACGGCGTCATCAGCCGAGTATTCATCGATTCCAATACATTGGAGTTTGTGGTCGCTTGACCGCCTTCTGTCTTGACCGCAGAGTGGGCAGTCCGCGTCATCAGGAAGGCCAAGTCAGTGGAGGTATACTCTCAAAAAGTCATGTCCGGTGGTAAGGCGAAAGCGGGCAACAGCCTCGTCTCTCTCCAGATGCATCGGTCCTCAGTTGCCAGAGTTTCCCAAGGCTTTCCAAGGCTCTTGGGTTTTTAAGTAACAGTATATATATATAGTTTTAAGGAGTCTCAGGGGTGTTAAATTTCTCTATAGGGCTGAAAATATAAACATTTTTCAAACAGGTATAATCCTTTTAAATTTAAATTAAATAATTCAAATCTTTCACTCATTATTTATAAAGGAATGGCGCTTCAGAAAAGTATAAAATGTTTAAAATATAATCATAGTTTTAAAAATTATAAGCATATATAAATTCTGTAATAAATATTAAGTAATTTTTGCGTCGCGCACGCTATTTTCTAAAATAGTAGCCTCGGATTTATAAAACTTCATAGAATTATAAAATGTATCCTACTCTTTAAGTCCTACATCATTTAAGAATAATATATTTTTTGTGTTTCAAAATATTTGAAAATATTGAATTTTTTTAAAAAAAATTTTGAAAATGTAATTTTTTTTATTTTTAAAAAAATACAATTTATTAGTCTACTAATATAATATTACTGCAGTGTAATATGGATACATTTAACTTTATAAATCACCTTATAGCTAGTAATTAAAGCTACTATTTTAGAAAATAGCATGCGTGACATAAAACTTAATAAATATTTCTTATAGAAAAGTTTCTTATTTTCATATGCTTATAATTTTTAAAATTATGACTATATTTTAAACATTTTATACTTTTCTGAAGATCCATTCCTTTATGAAGATACTTTTAAAATGACAACAAATTATACAATAAAACGATGCAAATTTGTCCCAAATTGGAAAATCCTATGCATGTTAAATAAAGTCTTGCACTTCATGCAAAAAAATGGATTTCTTTTTCCCCAACCTAATATATGTAGATTTTAATTCAACGCAACTAAGTATTATAAAAAAATCATTCGTTTATGTTCAGTTTTTTCAATACCAGGGTTTCTAATGTAGTCAGTCACCTTAATTTCTGAAACGCGATTAATTCCATAAAACAAATTTATTAAAATGTATCAATGTTGTAATTTATTTTTCGTAAATTTAGTTTATAACTGATAAAGGTAGGTTTAAACAATCACCGTAGTAAGTACTCATAAACTTGAAAATTTATGAAATGATTTTTTTTCTATAGAGTCATATCATTACTTCACAAAATAAATAAATAAAACTCATGTCTTTTTTTGGAAAGTTTACAGAACTACTTTCAGAAAAGAGAATATTAATAATTTCGAAGAACATCAGGATACTGCGCAGAGGAAATCCAATTTGCCTAAAAGCATGCTTCACTGCTTAGCATGTCTGACAGCGTATTAATCAGCGATTATGGCGTAAATAGAGTAGTAACCGTCTGTTCTGGAAATAGTTTCATCAAATGGGAATGAAACAGTCGACCATTTCCAAATTATTGGCTGCGTTAATTAATTGTTCGAACTTAAAAGGGAGGAGGGCAGGACGATGAGGTAATATCGTGCGAGTAAATTGTTCCTTTTACCTGAATTGGCTGTACTTTTCAAAGTTTGTTGTTTTTGACTTTGGAATTCATATAATTAATAAAATAACGAGGCTTTTTTTATCTTCCCGTTCACTTGGTTATTTCATAGTGCTATCTCTCTATATATAGAATAATAATAAAAAGCAATAAAATACAGATTGTAATTCCTATAAAGCTAAGAATGGATGAAATTGTATTTTAAAAAACGTATCAGCACTCGCCAAAATATAAAGAAAATAAATGTCGCAAAAGAATATCATTCTAAAATTGGATAAAAAACGAAATTACAGGAAGCAGAGTTGTTGAGCTATTAAAATTGAAAATACCGAAGATTCATTGGACAAAAATGGAAATCTGTAACAATTTCTAAAGCTGTCACTGATTTAGGACATTGAAATAGGGTTAAGCAATGCTTTATGCATCCGCCTTCTCCGTTCAGCAGAAATTTTCGACATAATATAAAAACAGTACTCCATTGAAAATTAGATCTGTATCTATCTGCACGTGGGAGGAACACAATGCAGTAAGACAAAATAATTGTATGAATAATGAGAATAGAAAGGTTTTTCATGTATAGAGAAACAAATATTGAGAGAAAATTTCACATAAAGGATTTACAATAAAAGCCAAGATAAAAACTTGCACGCATTTATGCAAACCAATAAGCATTTTCTAAGACGATGCATTCAAATCGGAACTCGCGCACTAAATGACGTGTTGTGGTAGCCACGTGTTATGACGCCTCTGCTATTTGCTTCTATGTTGATACTTCTGGTATGGTATGGACCGTGGCTTGCTTTGTCACGGGTTCGAGCCCAGTACCACAAAAGACCCGCCGTGATGCACATAGCTGAAACGCAAAGAGCCAGCTCAGGTGTCGTCCACGTCACTTGACCATGGTTCAAAATTACAAAAGCCCTCGTGTAGCAACAGTGCGACGTTAATATTTCAATTCTATGTAACTAAACAAATAAATGTAAGATATAAATGTAGATATCTTACAAAATAAAAAGCTAAAGTAATAAAAGCTAAAATAAATGCTGAAGGAATATTGAAATGAATATATAATACTCATGTATGAAATAATTCATATAATGCTAGCAATTAGAAATGCAGAAATGAAATAAAATGCACTTATATATAAGAAATGATTTGAATTAAAACATAAGTTTTTTTATCATAAAACCACCAATTACTAATATATATTAAAACATGTACAAAAGACAGAAATATAAGGTTCTATGATCTTAATATATATATAAGTCAGTAACTTTACTGGTCATGGTCGCAAAATCGTGACCATCATTACTTCTGTCGAGTTGAGGGTTTGAGTTCTGGAGTCACTAAAGATCATAGTAGAGGGATCGATGTTCATTAAATCAGTCTAGGCTCAAGTCCTTGACTTCTGTCATGTGGAAGTTTGAAGTGTAAGGTGGGGCCACGATAGCTGAAGGTTATGATATCGCGAACTCATGAACGGCGTTGTAGAGTTAAAGGATCGAAACCAAATGCCACTGAAGACCACCGTGTAGAGAGACTGATGCACTTTAAATCTCTCATCTTCAAAGTCCTCCTATTGGCCTGGTGTGGAAGTTTGGAGAATAAAGTGCTAGCTCAGATGACATCCACTTCAATGAACCCGAGTTAAAATTTATATACGAGTTCGGTCGGCAATAAAACAACTTTTGTGCGGGATACAGGATTCGTTTTGCATGTACTGCAATGGTCCATATTAACATCATTATTGGACATTATGGGGTCTTTGGTATGTTGGACCTCATAATTACAAAGCTCCTTTCCTTAATGATGTGGCAAATCATTATTACACTTTGGTCATGATTTGGGTGACTAGTTTCATTCAACGTTACGAGTTTCAGTCGAATAAAGACTTGACTAGAACATCGCCGGTTTTCACTTTAGAGTGATGAATATTTGTTCACTATTGCTATTTATTTGACAGTGTGAGGCTTTAAAAGAATTGTGATGCTTCTTCTGAAAATCAAAAATATTTAGAAAAATTGCTCTTTAGGAGGATATTTTTGACTATGCTGCTTTCCTCTTTTTTGTCAATGACCCCCTACCATGTGACATCCCTCTACCACCTCTACCATAATGGTAGCAAAGTAATGTGCTATCCACCTGCTAAACAATGGGACCTTTTCAATTCAGTATTTAAGGAGAAGGAGAAAATTTTATACACTGCCACCCTCGTCTGAAAACAAGAAAGTTAGTTCAACTGATTTTTAAGGTTTATGGATTTTGAAAGACCACATGGTGTTCAGAAGGAAGTTAAGAGGGAAAGAAAACCTGTAGTTGAATTCAGAACCAAACCCGTTCTTTAAGTAGTTATTGCTATCAACCTATAAATGTTAAATATACCCCACACAGATCAGACATTATCTTCATCTTCTCCTTACATTTAAAAGATTTGGATATTTATTTTGCAGAGGCACTCTAGCGTACTTGTGGAAAAATAAACTTCAATCAAATACATATTATATTTAAACATGACAGACACCCACATTAAACAGGATGCTTAGAAATACAGATAAACATAAGCTCATTCTTTCGGTTAAATCCGTAACAGTGTCTTAAAATGTGCTTGGATTTTTCTTTTTATGCTGTTTCCCTCGGAAAGGGATTTCAGTAAACATTTTCCTCCGCAGGGAAATTGCGGAACTATTTAGCAATCAGTAAGTTGTCACATTATGGATATTAAACTAAATCATTGAACTTTAATTACTGATGTTAGAACAAACGTCATTCTAAGTGACCTCTATTTTTTTCCATAAATCAAATATTTAGTAATTAAATTGAAAATTTGTCATCCTTAACAAATTATTTTTAAAAACTTTTTAAGCGGTAAGTGTAAAAAGAAATATTTTTTTCTCCTTATGACAAGAGAAAAAAGATAATTTAATTAATTAAATAGTAATTAAATTCTTACTGAATGAAAATTAATGCCTATGTGAACAATTAAATGCACACTATTAGATTAAAAAATTTAATTAAAAAAAATCACGAAAAGAATTTATTTTACTTCGCTACGATAGCCACGACGAATTTTCAAAGAAAACTGTCATAAAAAGAATAAAATAATTTCGTACTTTTTTTCCATATCTCTAACGAAATTAATTTTTACCTTTAGAACACACCAAACTTTCTGAAGAAAAGAGCAAGAGACAAACGGTGATAGTGATGACCGTTCGTTTTGACATCGTATCATCGTAATTGTTCATCGCGAGATCAAAAAACCCTTAATTACTGCAATCGTCAAAAAAGATGATGTATAATCAAATGAATAATTTAAATCTGCTTAATGAGTTCGTGAGATGATTAATAAGTCATAATGAGATCAGTTATCAGGAATGGGTAATGGCGCAAAATGGAATTAGTAATTTGGTTCTAAGAACATCTTAAGGAAATTTTTCATTCCATCGAAGAATGGTTCTGGAATTTTTTCGTAATAAAAAAAATAGTTCTGTTTTATTTTTGTTCTTCTTTTGGGTTATTTATAATGCTTCCGTGGTTTTTGAAGCAAATTTTTAGATTGAATAGATTTCGTAACTCGTGCATTTTATTGTTCCAATGATACAGTCATTTTGGTTAAAATGGTATATAAAGTGCAGGTTGGAGATTTTGACAATTTTTTGGCTTTAAGTATGCAATGTTATTGATTTTTCATTACCAAAATATATTAAAGGTTATTTGCAAAACTTAAGGCTACACGGTACCCTTTTTCGAAAAATGTTTTTGGAGACAGTTACAGTAAAAATAATTGATGTTTTACATTCAGATTATATTATTAAGCTGATTCTGTAAGCAAAAAGTCAGTTTGACCAGCCATTGTTTTACAATTTTTAAAAATTAGGAATTTTTGATGTTTTTTCAAACTTTTATAAAATACTCAATTTTTAAAATGTTTAAGTTATTTATGATTCTTAGATTATTACAAACAATATTTAGTATGGATTTGAAAATCTATTCCCTTGTTGATTTTTAATAATTATTTTTCTAGAAAAACCTGGAAAAAACACGAACATTTTTAAAATATCAACTTTAGCATTTTTTAGAAAAATAGCTAAGAGTTCTCAGCCTAAATCCATACTAACTTTTATAGAACAAAAATTTGGGAGTATATACAAAAAAATTCAAGGCTCTATCTTGAACAGGAAAAAAGCCTTAGGGATTAGAAAATACTTATACCTTTAAAATTAAAAGTCTGAGAAAAACGCATTTAAAGTTTGTCAAGTCATAAAACAAAAACTTATAATGCCCGTAAAACTCTAATTTTTTAATTTGTTATTTTCCAATGTATGTTCTACATTAAAAAACTATTTTTATTAAATATGACTGAAAATTATATTTTTAATTCAAAATATATTTTTGCATAATATTGATAGCATTTGTTAAGACGTCAGTTTATTCAGCTTTATATTAACCTAATATTTCACAAAAGTTTTGAAACACGAAGCATTTATGTACAAAATAATAATGATACTAACTTAAGCTAAAAATAGTCAGGTTTGTTCATAAAATTTAATTTTTTTTTCAGTTTTAAATTGGGGCAGTTTTTAGGAAGTTTTAGCTCTTGTCGTACGACTTTAAAATACTAAAATATAGTACTACTATATGTTTAGTATAATGTAGTTTGGTACAGCAAGGAAATATTCAGTTATTTCTGCAGCATTTGAATTCAGAATACTTGTATTCGGAAGTCTAATTGCAGAATCAGCTGAGGACTGATTTTTAGATACATCATTTTCAGTAGTATTCCATCTCTTCGAAATATTGTTTCTCACAGAAACCCAGAACGCATTTGCCATTGCATTTTCTCTACAGGAAAAATTAATGATAAATCTTTTAAGATATAAACCATTTTTAAAGCAAAAATTAGCCATGAAATTAATCCTTATTAATTAATTATGAGAACTCAAAAAACTCAAAACATAATCAAGCAGAAATGATTTTAGTAAGGAAAATTGGAATTAATAACCATTTCAAACTAAAAGCTCAAAAATGTTTTTAATTAATTCAACTTAAGTGTGAACAAATGCTTTAAAAGGAAACCGAAACCAAAACCATAACTCATAAAACTTCAAATATCTTAAAAACTAATTTTCTAACAGATCTGAAATTTCGTGGCAAGCATCTCAATGATATGGGCCACCAAAACATGCAAAAAAAATTTTTTCGGTAAAAATGAAATTTTTAGGGTAATGTGTAGCCTTAATAGGATAAAGGTTAACTAAAGAAAAGAAGAGAGCGAGAAATTTATGGTTATCGAATCAAAATTCGCCAAATTTGGTTTCCATTTTATTTGTGATTGTATTATGATCTTGAATTATCAAACTATATTAAGGGTTACTTGAAAAATTTCATATGATAAAGGTTAACTAAAAAAAGAGGACTAGAAATTAATCGTTATCAAATTAAATGCTTAAAGTTGGCGTACATTCTATATTTTACTTTAAACTCCATTTTTCTTTTACTTGTGATGGTATTATTGAGGGGAATGCAACGCATGAGTTATTTTAAATTTATTTCTTATAAATTCTTAATTATAATTTTCTTTTTTGGTTAGGGCTTAGATGCTTGTGTTTTTCTTTTTTTAAAAAAATATTTAATCTCCAAAGAAAAACTGTACAAAAACCAGGTACTCATACAAAACGGATTAAGAATGTTAGAGTTCATGCATACCACTAGATGGCGCTATTTAAATTATAAGGTGTGTATTATTGCTTAGCCAGGAGAATGTAAAAACAAAGAATTACATGAGGCTGTACGGGCCATTCGCTCGATGTTCGTGATACTTTTTTATATAGATTATTAAATAAAATCATTTGAGAAAGGACAACAACAAAGAACTAAACTGGTCTCATCATTAAAATATTCGTAAATGCCAGACATGACAAAAAATAAGCTATACCTAGAGCATCAATAATTAATTCACCAGAACGCGAAAAAACTACAAGGAACTCGTGAAGGTAGAGAAAATGGTACTTAAGTGTTATCGCAACAATGGCCAACGTTCAAGATTACTCGCCAAGTTGGCAACTCCAAATTTCGCATGTGTCGTATGCTCTGAATTGTCAATCATGTGCTTCGTCTCATATCATGTCGCTAGTAGGTTGCGATAATACATAAGTACCGAAAAAATTGCCTTAAATCTAAATTTGATGTATTTACATGATGTATTCAATATTTGTTAACTGCAATAATGACATCGTCAACAATCGAGAAAGCAAGCGGTAAAGAGAATTTTTTCATTTTAATGGGATGTTACACTACAATTATAGCAACAGACAGAAAATTGCCAAACAACTAAAATAGAATTGAACTAAGCCTAAATTGGAACACCTAACTCGAAATCATCTTTCTTTTCTACTACTACAGAATCAAAACAAACATGCTGCTCCACGCGCATGCGGAGAAAGAAATGTTAGTCATGGTTGGAAAAAGAGCGTGTTGCCAGGCACAACAAATATATTTTTAGTTCCACTGGTTATAATCAGATAAATTTTATTCTCTCTAACAAATTGCTTAAAATCAGATTCAAAGATTTTAATTGTATGCATTTTATACACTATCTGGCCAAAAGTATCCGGACACCCCTTAAAAAGTGGTTCTGGTGAGTGACACAATTTGATACGTAATTGAAAGCTATAAAAGTGTTGGTAGTGGTTTTTCAGATTGTATTTATGCGTTTGTGATGCAATGAGTAAGTCAAAGGAGCTTAGAGAGTTTGATCATGGCAGTATAGTGGGATGTCACCTTTGTGGGAAATCAGCTCGTGAGATTGAGGACATTCTACAGAAGCCTAAATCCACTGTGAGTAATGTAATTGTGAAGTGGAAACGTCGAGGCAGTGAAACGGCACAAAAACCAAGCGGTAGGCCGAAAATACTTGGTGAAAAGCAGCCGCAGAACTCTGAAAAGGGTAGTGAAACAAAATCGCAAGTCCTCGTTGGTGGAAATTTCTCAGGAGTTCCAAAGTTCATCAGGAATTAGTATTGACAGCAGGAATGTCCGTAGAGAGTTAAGAAACTTGGGATTCCATGGTCGTGCAGCCACTCACAAGCCAAACATCACTTCACAGAATGCGAAGCATCGATTGCAATGGTGTAGAGTTCACCGTCATTGGACTGTGGACATGTGGAAAACTGTTCTTTGGAGTGATGAATCTCGCTTTACAGTCTGGCAGTCGGATGGACGCGTCTGGATTTGGCGGATGCCCGGCGAACGCTTATTTAGTGACTGAATTGTGCCGACTGTTAAGTTTGGTGGTGGTAGCATAATGGTGTGGGGGTGTTTCTCGTGGTTTGGCCTGGGTCCGTTAGTTCCTGTGATTGGAAACATGAACTCTGAGATGTATGTGGACATTCTGAACAATGCTGCACTCCTAACTCTATGGCAATATTTCGGGGAAAGCCCATTTCTCTTCCAGCAGGATAATTGCTCCATTCACACATCAAGGCTTGCACAGACGTGGTTTGACGAAATGGGTGTCCAGAAACAGGAGTCGCCTTTTCAGAGCTCCAATCTAAATCCCATATAACACTTTTGGGACGAATTAGAGCGCAGATTACGTAGCCAGCCAAATCAACCATCTCCACTGCATGCACTCACTTCAGTTGTGATGGACGCCTGGAAGGAAATTCCTATGGTCACCTATCAAAAATTGGTGGAAAGTCTTCCCAAACGTGTGCAAGCTGTCATCCATGCAAAAGGGGAATGAACAGCATATTAATATGTGCCACAGGATGCTCTAAGTTTATACCACTGGGTGTCCGGATACTTTTGGCCAGATAGTGTATATAGTATACCCACTTAAGTATTTTGCCCCTTATAATATCGGAACAACTGCTGCTATATTAATAAAAGTGGTATCTAGGTATAGAGTTAAGTACCCACATGCATTACTAAATAAAACCATCTTAGGCTCCCCTTGGTGGTAAACTGTCGAGTTAGCATTCCTATCTCGAAAACGGAACGAGATAATGAAAAAAAGTGATTTACAAAGTTTTAGAACATCATCGATGAAGTACGAAAAGGCATTTAGTGGACATTAATTCAAAGAATAGAACGGTTAAACCACACATTTGTTTTCTCGAGATTTTCTACTCTGTGATGTGAAAAAAATAAGTAGTTATAACTATGTTGTTCAAACTTCCCCCTGCCAATTGAAATGCACATTAAGATCCTTGTTTGAATGTCACATAACGCACGTTTGAGCACAGAGCGAGACAAGTTGTCACAAGCGTCCGTAATGCATTCTTTAAGGGGTCACATACATCTGCTGTATCAAGTATCTCCCAAAGAAAAAGTCCAGTGGACTCAGATCAGGCGAAAGAGAAGGCCATTCTTTTTTTCGTTCTAAATCGATGATGCTCTACAACTTAGTAAATCACTTTTTTCCTCTATCTCGTTCCGTTTTTGCGATAGGAATTCTACCTCCACAGTTTACCACCAAGGGCTGATCTAGGTGATAATATTCAGTAGTGTATAGCTACTTTACTATACCTAGGCACCACTTTTATGAATATAACAGAATCTGTTTCGAAGTTAAATGGGTGGCAAGGGGCTTTGGTGGGCATACTGTAAAAGATTCTATATTCTCATCTTTTTTTATCATACACATTTAATAAGAATCAACAATTTCTCATACCATCTTTGCCCAAAAAAATTGATTCCTTCGGAGTCAAATTAAATATTTTCACTTGAAAGAAATATTATTATCAGATGCAGATCACCAATTGTTATTTTAGGGTTTGTCTCAGCAAACAACACTGAATTTACTCCATTAAGATACATCAACAATTTTGGCTTCGAAATTGAAATGAAATTGCTTTACATGAGAAGAAGTAACTTTAAAAAAAAGCATTTTTCTTCAACAGTATCTTAAAAATAAATAACAGCAAGGATTATAAGGAAAAAGATATTTCTTTGGAATTTATTTCATAAATATATTTCTTTTTATGAAACAGCCCTGATTTTTTCTCCACTTCACTTGGTTGGAAAGAAAACAAACATTTCGATTAAATTCGATTTTTTTATCTGCATTTAATTTAATATCAAAACAGAGTGGAATATGGCAAGTGGCATTTCAGTTTCTTTGCCTTTCGGCCAATTGCGTTGTTGAAGTAATCCATTTTTACCTGTTCTATTGTTTCTGCATTTTATCATTACGTGTTCTGTGTTTTGAGTTGGAATTTCATTCAAGAAGGATTTATTCACCGTTTCGCGCCCTTTTGAATTACTTTTCTGTTCTCTTTCTGTTTGGTCTTTTATGTTGTGTATTTTATAGTAGAAAATCTTATTTTAATGAGAAATTATGTTTCCTCCTTTTACCTATGAAGGGATGAATGATAGAATGCCGAACTTTTGGAAGTGTATTCTGTTAATTCTAAATCTTCAGTATTGTCAGCTACGTTCTCCCTCACATGTGGTATTCTTTTTTTTTCATGATTTGTCATTCCAAATAATTTATTAAGAGGAGTTGGAAACCTTTCTCTCTCTATATACCGACAATGTTAATTTGGCTGTTTTCGATGTAGCTTTTCTCAAAATCTGTTACATGTATATGCTTGAAATTTTTCATGTATGAGAAGGTATACCTTTCTCATTACACTAAAATAAGCTTTTTGCTAATTTTGAATTTTTTAATAATTTATGAAATACTTTTTCAAACATTTGCGAAATTTGAACCCTTTTTCACATAAGAAATTTGTAAAAAATATGTTTTGAGTTTTTTTACAAAAAGCTACTTTCAGTATATATTATCCATCATTATAAGTATATTATAAAAAAAATTTACATACCTGTGGACAGCAGTTCTCGGAAAAGGTACATCGAACATTAAAATTTACATTTTGAGATCAATTGATTTTAATGTAGGCAGTGAGACTTCTAATTGGCGAGGAAATAAAAAAAAAATAAAAGGTTCAATTTACAACAAAAGATACATGCCGTGGTTTATATCAGACGTTCAAATTTTAAGCAAAAACGAAGTAAAGCGTGTTTTTTTAGAGGTATAGAATTTAAATTGCAATAAAACAACAATGAATTATTCGATTGACAGGAATTTATTTTTATTCGAAACATAATCTTGTGGCATTACATTTTAAATATGATTTCTGGAATATGACTGCAACGGCTGGCTCGGATGTAGTCCAATCTGGACGTCCAATTTTCGATGACTTTTTCCAACATTTGTGGCCGTATATCGGCAATAACACGGCGAATGTTGTCTTCCAAATGGTCAAGCGTTTGTGACTTATTCGCATAAACCAATGACTTTACATAGTCCCACAGAAAATAGTCTAGCGGTGTTAAATCACAAGGTCTTGGAGGCCAATTCACAGGTCCAAAACGTGAAATTAGGCGGTCACCAAATGTGTCTTTCAATAAATCGATTGTGACACGAGCTGTGTGACATTTTGCGCCGTCTTGTTGGAACCACAGCGCCTAGACATCATGATTGTTCAATTCAGGAATGAAAAAGTTAGTAATCATGGCTCTATACCGATCACCATTGACTGTAACGTTGTGGCCTTCGTCGTTTTTGAAGAAGGATTCCACCAGCCCATAAAGCGCACCAAACAGTCAGTTTTCTGGATGTAACGGTGTTTCGACATACAATTGTGGATTAGCTTCACTCCAAATGCGGCAGTTTTGTTTGTTGACGTAGCCATTCAACCAGAAGTGCGCTTCATCGCTAAATAAAATTCGCTTATGAAAATCGGGAACAACGGCAATCTCGTTTTGGGCCCATTCGACAAATCTGAGCCTTGCTTGATTATATTTGAAATGTAATGCCACAAGATTATCTTTCGAATAAAAAAAATTCATGTCAATCGAATAATACATCGTTGTTTTATTGCAATTTAAAGTTCTATACCTCTAAAAAAACACCCTCTACTTTGTTCGCATTTTTCGCCATTCAAGTGGGTGTAGCCCAGTTTCAACGATTATTTAAAAATAAGTTTTAAGGGCTTCAAATTACCCTAGAGGTTAAAGTAATTTATTTTTAGAAAGGTTAAAATCTATACAATTTGAAAATGTGCTTTATAGTGCAACTTAATAAAATTTTTACTCTCTAAAATTGGTTCTTTTATACATATGTCTGATTTTGCGGCTATGCTTTTTTTAAAAATAGAAAAATAATTTGCTGTGGTGATATTATAGAACATTATTAAAGACCTATATCTTTTTTTTTTTTCTAAAATGAGAAAAATATTTTTCTGCAAAGAAGTTTCTTGTTTTATACCAGTTAAATCTTTGTTTACTAGTATTTTATATCTTTATAAGTTTAAGAAACAATGAGATCCTTTTTTGTGATATTTTTGCGAACTTCAACAAATAATCCTGTCACAAATTCTGCTGTTACAAAATATACACGTATTCTTTGAAATAAAGATTTTATTTCGAAATACAGGGTGTTCCAGGATTATTGGGACACATTTTATGTGGATGACATCACACAAGGATTCAGATTCGCATAGAAACCCATGGTTGGAAACGTCTTCGTTCAGCGACGTTATTCACAAGAGCATTGGAGGAAAGAGACCTCCATTACTACCGTCATTTGAGCTGTCACCGAACGCATAACTGTATAAAACGTTTAACCCTCTCGCTGCATAGGCCGTAGAAATCGCGGCATGCGCATTGAGAGGGATAACGAACACCGAGCTGGCAGATATGCACCCGATTTTCGGATTGGCAGAGGGAAATGCACGTATAGAAGAAAGATTGTATCGCAAAAGGTATCCACAAAGTGATGCACTAGACCGCCGAATGTCACAATTTGTGTGAATATGAATCATTACGAAGTAACAGGCGAGGGTGGGACAAGAGTGGCTTCAACACCCAGCATGACCCAACTGTGACCATTAAATATTTCTTATTATCTCAGTCTTGTGCCTTTTCGTTTCTTATACCTGCCATAATACTTTTCCATGACGTTTCCGACATTGGGTTGTGGTGCAAGTCTAAATCCTTGTATGTGTGATGTCTCCTATATTCCCATAAAGTTTATCCAAATTATTGTGGGATGCCCTGTTTGCACCTTTTCATCAATGTAGTATCGAGTAAAATAATTTAAAATGTTTGTATTTAATCCTCATTTAACTTTTAAGCAAAGCTAATATTTTTTTTGTTATATTAAAAATTGATTCGAGATTAAACAGAACTTCAGAATTTAATCACCGTATATATATGTATGTATGTATGTATGTATGTATGTATATATATATATATATATATATATATATATATATATATATGAGTGTGTATTCAAATATAAGCTGCACCCCAAATTCGCAAAATGGTTTTTTGAAAAAATGCTGTTATCGATTCTAATCCGCACTCTCAATTAATTCTCTTCACGTTTTAGAGAACAAAAAAAAATGTGTAAAGCAGTGCTTCTCAAAGTTTCAATATTCGCGACCCAATATTCAATCATAATTTTCATCACGCCCCCTTATACAGTAACAATGCATTGAATTCACTAATACTATACTTTGACGCTAAAGCTTCAATACGACTTTAACCTCTTAAGTGCCAATGACATATATAAACTTCTCGATCAGTCAAAGCGTTAATTTCTCCGGAACGTATTTATACGTCTTCCTGAAGTACGTTCTTTCCTCTACACTATTATCCATAAAATTATTCCGAAGGCTTTGGAATAACATAAAAGTACCTTGACAGTATTTGCGAAGGATTTACTTATTTCAGATTATTTGCTTCTTTATTCCTTTCCCCCAATGCATTGCATGTCTGCGCATGCGTGGAAAACGGTTGTCATTGGGAAGTGAATCGCGTAACTTTTAATCGGCAGTTAAGGGGTTAATTATAAACCGTACAAATTATCAAGATAAGTGTTAATTTTTGCATATAATTTTATATATGACAAGCCCATGGGGCCACTGGTAATTATTCAACTTGTTCTTAACTTTGTCCTGTTAAATTAATTATAAAGTACATTGCGTAGCACTGATACATTTATAAGTGTAGCATATCAATGTAAATGTGTATTTTATTTTTTGTTATATCAAAATGTATTTATTAACTTTTGAATGTAAACAAGAAAATTTAGTAAAATAAAATTTTGTTTTCAACTTTTCCATTTGCTCACGCCCTCCTCATAGAGTTGTAACGGTTTACAAACTTATAAAATGATAAATACTCCAACGGTTTTCTTACAAAATCTGTCAAAAACTATTATAACTCAGAGTTTCCATGAAGTTACATTCTAACAAATCAACCCCAAGACCAAATATATTTATGAAACTAAATGTTTTTGCAGATTCTTAGATTTGAGATAAATTACAGCCACCATCTTGAAGTAAATAGAATAATTTAAAACAGAAATGGTAGAGATATACAATTTGAAATTCTCACGGTTATGTACCATCTGATTTTTTCAATTCTTACTATTAGTTCACAATCACCCTATATATATATATATATATATATATATATATATATATATATATATATATAATCTTGTTCAAATTTTCAATCTTTATTAAAATACTTTCTATTCATCCATTCAATTTCAAATACTTTTTTAAAATTAGTAGCGGATAACACTTGATGTTAATACAGATTTTTTTCAAATATTAAATCACTAGTTAAATTTAATTAATGAATAAATAGTAACAAACAAAAATAATAGTCTAACACCCTATATAAAATGGAAATTCGCTCGTTTTTCCCCTATAGGGCAATGGATATTACGTTGGGCTTCTAAGCCAAAAGTCGTGGGTTCGAATCTTACCTGGAAAGTCCTAATTTCTGAGAATGTGATTACTGAATGAATAAATATAAACAAAAATAATAGTCTAACACTATTTATAGAAAGGAAAATGGAAAATTGCTAGGAAAATCGCTTTTTATTTTACCACTTAATTTTGTGATTCTGTCATATGTATATACATATTTATATTAATTGTAACCATTTAATAAAATAAAATTTCTCTTTGTTGACCTAAATAGGAATTGAGTTTATTTTTTTTTCATATTACTTTGAAAGGGAGTCCTTATAAATTAACAGACTAGTTGGCAGATTTTTTTTTTTTTTTTTTGTATAAGCAATTTTGGGAATTGAACGCAGGCTTATTGGAAGAATAAAATTATCTAAGTAATAAATTTATAAATAAAAGTTCGAACGAAAAATTACACAAATAATGTATTATATTCGTTTTAAATAGATGATATATTTCTGTGAAATATATTAAATTTTTTATCGACCTTGTTTTAAACCCTGAAAGTGCCTGATTATGAATTATCTTTTTTTCCAGCAAGTCTTTCTTACAATAGAAATAAAGGTCACAAACTTAAAGCCCTGGGGCTATGTATAGAATAGATAAATATTGTTATATTACACAATTTCTTTTTCAGAATCGCTTCTGCATCTTGTGCCAGCACTGAATAAATATTGAACTGTAAAGACAATTTTTGCAGTTGTAAATGCACTAAAATAAAATGTTCACCATATATTTACACACGTTTAATGTTGTATATTTTAGTAAGCTTTTTTTATACATTTTAACACATTCATGCATAGTTTTTTTCGATAATATTTGCCTTTATTATATTATTATTTGATGCCACTTTAAAAAAAAGTAGCGAATTCATTGTCGGTGTTGTTTTGGAGCCTTGGTGGCCAACTGGCCATGGTCACAGACTCATGGGCATTGAACAACTTAAATATGCAATTAAACAAAATCATATACAGAGAAATATGCTTGACGCAAAAACACTTAACACGAAATAACACAACTGTCTTGACAAACTACTATATGTTTTCCTGAATTTTTTTTCTCTTAACACGAAAAGATTTCTCTTTAGGGAATGAACAAAATACGGAAAACACCAGTCGGATTGGACTGTCCTACTGTGTTATTGGAAGAATTATTTGCAGTCGATGGTGGTGATAATATGTGTACAATCCCTAATATGGCAGACAAAGACATTTTGGAGTTTGTTCACTGCTCAAAAAATATCATTGATGTGGATTTTGACAACAAAAATTAAACGAATGATGCAACTCCTGTTCCCACGTAACTCGAAATGAGGAACATCATGAAAAGTATGCGCAGCTATTTAGGCTCAAATTCCAATGGTGAAATGAAAAACAAAATGGATGACATCAAACAGTTTGTTGACAATTTGATGCTAAAAGAGACAATGCAAAGAAATTATCACATTATTTTCCAAAAACTCAATAAATGTTTCGTTTTTCAAAAAACTTGAAAATATTGTACTAAATTTTATTGTAAATGTTTTTGATTTATTGATTTTTAATAAATACATGCAGATATGCATGTATATGTAAATAAAATATACTCTAATAACTTAACTTTGTTGAAATTTTTTTTTCTTGTAATATCGTTTAACACGAAAAAGTATTTGTTTCCTCAATTTCGTTTTCACTGTTCAATCAAATCATATACAAACATATATGAATTTGTAAAGTCAATTCATACTTATGTCGATAACGAATTTTTTTTCATTACTTTTTATTAATAAGTTAAAATTAATGAAAATATGTATGTACATATGGCAGAATCACAATATTAAGTGATAAAATAGGAAGCGATTTTCCCTGCTATGTTCCATTTTCCTTTCTATATAGGGTGTTGAAATACTTATTTTTCATTTTTTGTTTTGTTTTTTACTATTTATTCATTAATTTAATTTTATGATTCTAACAAAATGCTATAGTAAAAAAGAAATCACATTCCCAGAAATAAGGCCATCCCAGTTGGGATTCGAACCCACGACCTTTATATTAAAATTCCAACGAGCTCACCATTGCACTACAGGGACACAACGAACAATTTTACTTTACATATATGCTGTTGGGCTATTATTTTTGTTTGTTACTGTTCATTCATTTTTTAATTTAATTAATGAATTAATATTTGAAAAAAACTGTATTAACAACAACAACTGTCATCCACTACAAGTTTTAAAAAAATGTATTTGAACTTGAATGTGTGGATGAATAAAATGTATTTTATTAAAGATTGAAAATTTGAACAAGATATATATATTAGTCTAATTCTCTACAAACGAGAGATTAATACCCAGCAATCAAAATCGAAAAACACACAGATAGTAAGCTAATCACACAATGAAGGACACATGAGCAATCGAAATTTAAATTTAAAACATGGATGCTTCAGTTTTATAAACATTGCTGACTTAGGACAGCTTATATATAAAATAATTTATATAAAAAAGTGCGGCTGTTTTGTGACTAGCCAACCTTCCCCCCTTTACGTTAATAATACTGAGCAAAATCCTGTTGAAAATAATGAATAGGAATATCTAAATCCATTACAATATAGAGGTAACTTACCTAAAAATTGCACTTAAAAATGCAGAGTCCACGCTAAATCTGAGTGCAATAAATAAGTTATTGCCAGATTCTGGACCCAAAATCAGATTCAAAGCATATGAATGGCTGAAATGTAGCACTTAACAAAAGTATTAAAAGAATTAAACTAAAAATAGAGTTTACAAACTACCACAACTTTAGTGACACTAGTTACATATGAATAAAATAATCATAATTAATTTTTATCTAATATTAGAATAAGGAGGTAACTATAATTAGGAAAAATGATAAATATAGAGTAATAAACTATTATTATTCTAAGTAACTTCAATCCCTACTATTTAGAGAATTGTTTTCTTGAAATAACTATTAATAAAATTGAGTATTTCTGATTTAAGCAATATTTAGTAAAATGTTTATAGTTATTTATTTTTCTGAATTTTTGATACTAGAAACTGATTGCGTTGCATATAATTAATAACAATATTTCTGAATATAGAAACATGTACATTTGTGAAGTGTTCCCCGTGGGTGATACCTTACTCCTATGTTAGCTTCGTGATCTAGAGGTGTGGGATTGAATGAAGAACCTTGCGTTCTCATGATCTTAACCTAAACACTAAGAATGATAATATTTATATTATAACTGAGGTGAGAAAACACGCAATACGTATTACCAAAGAAGCGCGATCTTAACCACTATATTTCACTTTCCCTTCTATTCCTAATCTGTGTTTATATCACAGTTACTAATGGATACTAGAATTATCCAACCTTAGTTTCTTGTTTAATCGCAATCCTCTCGTATTCTCAATATCTCTAGAATAACTCTTGAGGAATTGGATCCACCTTGACTCGATCGCTTTGTCATGGATAGCTTCACAATGAACGACGGCTTTCCTCTCAGTCCACGCGCTTAAACCAGACTAGCATAATCTCTTCCCAATAGGTCATACGCTTACGTTTAACTTCTGCTATTTAAAAAATTTTTAATTTGCATGTTCACGTTTCGCTTCTGGATTTGGTTAAAAGGAATTTGTCTTTTTCGGCCACAAAAACCCCAAGGGGAGATTTTAGTAGAACACGCGTTGAGCCCGTCACAATCCCCTCCTAGAAACAAAACGTGATTTATTCGAGGTTCTTAATGGCCCTTAAGAAATTACGTGCCTAAATTTTATTAGTCTTAGTTTTGACTTTCAACATTCCTCTGAAATTTTAACTTTAAACCTTCCTCTGAAATTTTAACTGTTATGGCTCACTCCGTCGAATACTCAGCACTTAAACACAACACAGTTTTTAGTGGACTGGAATTTATTTTGTACTCACAACTCTTTTTACAGTTACATCAAAATTACTGGGCATGCGCAGTCCAGGCAGCGCTGTTGCGCTTGCGCAAACGACATTCCGCTCGGCATTGCAATGTTACAACATTCAATAAGTTTCATGGCTTTTACAATATTGTTATATTAAAATGTAACACTATTAAAATAATTATAAATCAGAAAGAATTCACTAAAATACACACAATACTAAAAGGTTAATTACAATAACTTAAAAAAATAAGATCTTGTAATACAAAAAGAAAAGAAATTCATTCTCTCATGGGCAAGATACAAATTTTAGAAATAGGTCTTTTACTACACCATGTTGAGTCTTGATTGTTACAACCCTAATTCGATTATCCTTTCCAGGAAATACCTCGATCAATCTGCCCATAAGCCATTTATTGACTGCTAAGTTATCCTCTTTAATAAAAAACTAAATCACCCTCTCTAGCGTTATCCCTTTCAAATTTCCATTTAGATCTCTGTTGAAGATTACTTAAGTAATTATTACTCCACCTTTTCCATATAGACTGCACAATTTTTGTTAATCTCTGATATATGTTTAATCTATTTGTTTCTATATGTGGTTCACTAATGGAAGTAATTGGTCTTCGAATTAAACAGTGTGCCGGTGTCAAAACCGACAAATCATCTATATCCGTTGACAAAGGGGTGAGAGGACGGGAATTCAAAATTCCCTCAATTTGAGTCATAGTGGTTAGTAACTCTTCATAAGTAAACCTAGAATTGCCTGCCTCGCGTTGAAAATGGAATTTGAACGACTTTACGCCAGCTTCCCATAAGCCGCCAAAATTTGGTGCTCTGGGAGGGAGAAATTTCAATTTATATTTTCATCTACTAAGAAACCAGCCAATTCAGGATCAGGATTTATCACTAACTTGTACAATCTCTTGAGTTCGGCATTAGCTCCTATAAATGTTTTACCATTATCAGAAAATATTAGAGAGGGTCTTCCTCTTCTAGCAATAAATCTCTTTAATGCGGCAGTAAATATCTGAGTTGTTAAATCCGACACTAATTCAAAATGTACAGCTTTAGTGACAAAACACACAAAAATTGAAACATATGTCTTATACAAACTACTTTTACGCTGTTTGTTGCTCTTGATCCAAAACGGTCCAATAAAGTCAATACCACTGCAATCAAAAGGAAAATTTTTTCCTAACTCTTTCTTTACGCAAATTGCCCATTATTTGTTCACAAGTTATAGGTTTCACTTTAAAACATACAAGACAATCATGTACTATTTTCCTACACACATTGCGTCCTCTAAGAGGCCAAAATCTCTGTCTTACTTGATATAGTAAGGCCTGTGGAACTAGATGGAAGTATTTTAAGTGAAAATATTGTACAATTAAATTCGTTAATTTATGGTTACAAGGTAATATTACAGGAAATCTGCATTCAAAGTTCAAATCACTATTACAAAGTCTACCACCAACTCTCAAAACACCATCTTTATCTAAAAAGGGATTTAAGCTTTTTATAAGACTTTCTGCAGACACTCTATTATTTTCTTTCAAACTCATTATATCCCTTTTGAACTCCTGTGGTTAGTTGCACAATCCTGATTAAGGTGACCTCCGCTTGGTTGATTTCCTGAACATCTAAAGGTCCTCTCCTTTTTTTTTCTCCTCGGCAATTTTCTATGAACCTAGAAATAAAAATTTACATTCTAATTATTTTAGTGTACTTATTACTTATATTTAACAGGTTAGTCATAAATGTTGAGTTTGTTAGATTTAAAATAACACACTCAGTGCTTTGCGTTACTTTTAAATTCACAGTTAAATTCATCATTATCAGTCACTGATGAAAGGGTATTCCTTTCCGAAAAATCTTTCGTCGCTAAAAACGTAGGTCCATTCCACCACAAAAAGAGCTGTTTTGAAGACTGGACGTGTCGAGACCTCTTGAAACGAGGTCAGCTGGGTTCTGTTTCGAAGAAACATGATGCCACTGCTCTGTGTTAGTCAGCTGTTGGATTGTGGCAACTCTATTTGCCACGAAGGTTTTAAGCAAGTTAGGCTCCTTCTGGACCCACGCCAAGACAATAGTCGATTCACTCCACAGGTACACGGGGGTGTTTTCATTTGTAAGGCAGTCTCAACTCTTTTCATCAGCTTTGCAAGAAGAACGGCGGCACACAGTTCGAGTCGCGGCATTGTGATACTCTTCACAGGTTCTACTCTGCTTTTACTTGTTACAAGCTTCACTGTTGTTACACCATCTGGCGATTGAGAACGGCAATATATCACTGCTCTGTAACATTTCTCTGAAGCATCAGCAAAACCGTGAAGTTCTACCCTTGTCGTTTGAGGTTGCACAATACATCTACCAATGCAGATACTTCTTACACTGTTGAAGTCCTCTAGGAAACGATGCCACTCTTTGGCTCTCTCAGAAGGTAACTCGTCGATCCAGTCAATTTTAAGACTCCAAAGACTCTGCATGAAGATCTTGGCTCTTGCGACTACTGGACCTAATAGTCCTAATGGATCAAAGAGTCTAGCTATTGTCGAAAGGACACATCTCTTGATGTGGGAATCTTTTAACTCCACTGCAAATTTGAAAATAAAACAATCCTCTTGTGATTTCCAGGACACTCCTAACGTCTTGGTTTCAATTGGATTCTCGAACTCATAGTCTCCGAGGATGTTTGAAGCCAGTTCCAGATGACTACTACCCCACTTGTGCAATTCCATTCCTCCCTTTTTCAAAATGCCGGAAAAGTTGGTTCTTCAAGGCATTGGCTTCCATTAAAGACGCAGCGCCGCAAAGAACGTCGTCCATATAAAAGTTTTCTCTAAGAACAGGTGCAGCCAAAGGAAAGATCTTCTCTTCATCTCTCGATAACAGCAGTAAAGTTCTCTTTGCTAAAAAGGGTGCACTCACCGTGCCATATGTGACTGTTTTCATCTCAGAGGTTTTCACCGGATCCTCTGGACTTTCTTTCGACAAAATTCTAAGCAACGGCTGTTGGCTCTCATGGATGAGTATCATTCGGTACATCATCTTCACATTTGCCGTAAAGGCATAAGGATGCTCTAAATGTAATCATAATTGTAAACAGGTCATTTTGAACCAGTTCTCCATTGTATTGTATGGAATTCAACGATAACCCATTACTTGTAGGATTGGTAGCATTAAAAACTACCCTCAGCTTCGTTGTGCTCTTTTCTGGTCTAAGGACGCCATGGTGTGGCATATAATAGGCAACCTCAGAGTTGTCATGCTCTACGACAACATCTTTCATGTCACCAAGTTGGTCATACTCATGTATAAAGTTTCTATACAACTTAAGATATTGAGGATCTATGATTAATCGAGTCCCCAGCGCATTCAATCGTTTTAGAGCGATGTCCGTCGACTCACCTAAACAATTTGGTTCGTTTTTAAGGGGCATTTTAACCACATACCGACCCCCTCATCTCTAGAATGCGTTTTTAGGAAGTGATCCTCACAAAAATTGCTTCTTCATTTTTAGTTCTCTCTACCTCAACGTTTTCCAATTCCCAAAACATTTTTAAAGTCTGATTTAAATCTCCTTTAATTATTCCACAATGAAACCGTGCTTCAGTATCTGCAAAACCATTGCTCACTGAAGCCACGAACCCAAACACAGTATTTTGGAAAATAAGATTGGAATTTTCAGAACGAATTTGCCCACTACGCAATAATTCATAAAAAATTTCTGCACCCAACAAACAATCAATGGGACCTGGCACATAAAAAGGAATCATCTGCTAAATTTATATTTTCAGGAATCAATCCTTTCACATTTAGATTTTTCACTGAAGTTAAATCATTAATTTTATCTACAACTAACATTTTTATTCTCTTTTTTGCCACTACCATCGGAATTCGAGATTTCCGTAGTTACGCAATTTTCAACACATACAGAGGAGTCATTTAAACACGTGACCAGAATATTTACTTTTTCTTTTCTTAATCCTAATTTTTCTACGAATTTTTTCGTAATTAGGTTTGTCATAGACCCGACGTCAAGCAGACCTCTTATTTTCCTTTACTCGTTATATGAATCTTTTACAAAACACTTCACGGAGCTCAAAAACACACTAGTGGTTCCCTTTTATTGATTAATTGCAAACACGGCGTTACTATCTTTCTCCGAAACCTCTTCAGGGGGAATGCAGGGTTAAATTCTCGCGCTTCCGCATTTAACCTTGACTCGGTTGATGGATGGAAAGCATTCGACTTACTATGGCTTGTTTGAAAATTCGTATTTTGTTTTGGGAAATGTAACGAGACATGATGCCTCTTAGCGCATAATTTACAAGGTTTCGCTTTGCACTTCGACGCCATACAACCTACTCTTAAACACAGAAAGCATAGTCGCTTTTTTTAACTATCTCTATTCTATCATTTACGGAAAGTGTTTAAATTTTGCACAAAAAGGAATAGCATGATTTTCACAGCAATATGAACATTTTGTTTCATTGGCATCGGACAAAAAACACTAGTTACACCTTTTAACCCCTTTCTGTCGACGCCACTCTTAAAGAATTTATTTTGTCGGAAACCCGTATTTATTTCATTTCTACTTGAAAATTTAGATGACATAAACAAATCTAATTCACGACCCAGCTTATCTGGTTTGTACCAATTTTCGCACATTTTTAAATTAATATAACTGGTCAGTCCTTGATCAAGAGAATTAATTATCTGATCGGCAACAATTAACTGGCATAACTCATTAAACTCATTAAAGTTTCTTAATTTATAATTATAATCAAACATTGCTTCAATTCTAGAAGCAAACTCAACATAGTTCTCATTTGGTAGTTTTTGGGACCTTCGAAACTGATTAAGCAATGCTCGAGGTGTTGGTTGAAATTGTTTTAGCACTAACTGCTTGATTTTTTCATAATCACCCAGTTCCTCTTGTTTAACATAAATCATTAAATTTCCCACCTTTTCTCCCAACATATTCAATAAGATCTCTGCTTTAAATTTATCCTCCACATTTTTTGTTTTAAAAGCTTTTTCTAACGATTGAAAAAATAAATTATAGGCTTCTGTGTATTAGAAGGGACAGGTATTGTTAGAGTTTTGATACTTTTAATTATAAGTTTTCAATATCAGATGGGACAGATTCGAAATGTTCACTTTTCTCTTGCGCAGGGGACAATTTACATTTAGCATTAGTTAACTCAAGCTCTTTCTTTAACTGTTCTAATTTAATTTTTTCAAATTCAATCTTGGCCTTTTCAGGCTCTAATTTAAATTTTCTTGTTCAATTTTAGCGGCCCTTTCAGACTCTAATTTAAATTTATCTTGTTCAATTTTAGCTTTTCTTTTCCGCCAAAACGCCATCAATTACATTTTGCAGAAACTCCCCTTATCAGTTTCAAAGATTTCACTACTCTCAATTAAATTTTTTTTAATACTATAGTTTTTGGATTCTGGGGTATGTCTAATCCCAGCTCCTCGGCGACCAGCAAAAGCTCGTCCTTTTAAGACTTTTAATTGTCGACATTTTAACACAACATTAATTTGATATCAAATAAGAAGCAAGGAAATCGCTCTTACTTCGACTGATGAATTGCGCTGGACTCTCAAGACACAGAAAAACTTCGGAAACTCAGTTTCTTCCCTCAGTTTTCAGACACAATTTCCGGCACAATTTTAACTCATCACTACACGCGGTTTTTCTACGGCTCGACGGACCAATGTTATGGCTCACTCCGTCGAATACTCAGCACTTAAACACAACACAGTTTTTAGTGGACTGGTATTTATTTTTTACTCACAACTCTTTTTACAGGAACATCAGAATTACTGGGCATGCGCAGTCCAGGCAGCGCTGTTGCGCTTGCGCAAACATGAACTTTAAATCTTCCTCTGAAATTTTAACTTTAAATATTTGTCTTAAACTTTAACTCGTAATATTCACAATAATTTTACTCAAGTAACTACCAAAATTATCAGTTATATTGTTTAATCACCTCAAATTTTCTTTTACATATTTATTATGCGGTATCCCATTCGGGTAACATGTCCGGGAAAAACCCACAGAGTTTCTGATTTAAAAAACCAGGACCATATCCCTACTGAACCAATATTTCTAAATATACTTAAAACTATGACACTGTTCATCTGTACAAGGTTTTTTCCTGGCTGCCGCTAGGGCTTACAATTCAGACCTAAAAAAAGGTATCTGCTTTATTGTAATCATCAGGGTCAGCCACCCTGAAAGAGAAAAACTCTAATTATTTCACCATACTCTTCAAAGAACCCGTGCTGCCATATATCTTGGAAGAGAATATTCCTGCTAAGTATTGGTAGAATATTCCTGCTAAGTTGGTGTGGTCTGGTAGTTAGGAGAAGTGGGTGCCAGTTCAGGTGTTGTCCACATCAGTTGACCATGTTCAAAATTACGTGGTCCGTCGCCAAAAGCCAACGAGTAGTTGAACAGTGCGACGTTAATATTCACTCACTCACTCCAAAAAATACACTACAGCAGTTATAATTATTTTTATACTTAAAAATGCAAAATCTGCCTATTCAATTAAAATTATAGCATTATAATTAACTACTAACCACAAACAAATTTTGAAAATTTGTTAAAATGATGCAGTGTGAAAGAGAAAGTTTATTTACTTTAAGTACCAGAAGCGATTAAAGTATTTATTTTGAAAAAAAATCAATTTCTTACTACCAAATGTGCATAATAAAATCATAAAAAAAATATTCAAATATAGAGAGATTTATAACAACCTCTCCCTTCAAAACTTAGTTTATTCTGAAATAAAAAAAAATTAGGGATTACGCTGATTACATGAATAAATTTGAAGAGAGCCCCTTGCGTATCCAAAACAAAAAGGGTTTCTTCACAAATAAAAGATACATATATGCTGTCGTGGGCTTTTTTGCAGCGCACGTCAGAATTGCTTGCAGATGACAGAATTTTTTCCTCCATTTTTGAAATATATCATTATATTTTGGACACTTTACACAATATATTTATAAATTATAGCCTATGTTAGAAATTATAGACTATGTATTATTCTGATGTATAACCTATATTACTGTAAAGTTTTATTAAAATCCATTCAGTTGTTTTTGCGTGAAAGACGACCAAACATCCAAACAAACTTTCACATTTATAATATACTATATCTAGATTTACATATGAAGGCAAAACTACCTGGCACTTCATCAGCATATATATATATATATATATATATATACGTATGTATGGAATAGCTCTCAGTGAAATGTCAATATGTATTAATAATAGCATTTTTAATTAATTGTACAGTTATTCAATAGATGACGCCATATGTAAAATAAATCAATAATATTATATTTTATTTAAATATTCTTGTGTATATCTTGTAGTCTTTTATTTTCTATAAATTTTTTTATCTATTTTTATGGTCTTTCAAATGTACATATATATTAAGACTTTATATTATTCTATAATAATTTACTAATTTTACTTTTATGCCGCACTGAATTTACTCTTGTTGTATTTGGCGGGAAACATAACATGTTGCTATACCCACGAAGTAAGCCTTACTGTCTACTTTATTGCATCGACTTTAAATATATACTAGTAAATACTAGCAGGCTATATTTTTATCGTTATATTTTAATGGTATTGTGCATTTTATTTGTAACATTTAAATTTCTCCTAATATTATTCTTTCCTTTCCCTTTGGCTCAGTAATATAATCATATTACAGGTGAAGGTTGGTTAGCCTTAAAACTTGGTTAAACCTGCAATCTTGGTTCCTAAGGCCAGGAGTTTGTTATTTTACTACTGAGGCTAATATTTCTTACTATCTTAACTATTTATACTTAGGTTTTGTAGCTATTTGTATATATTTTTGGATTATATATATATATATATATATATATATATATATAAGGAGAGAGTGAACTAATAGTAGGAATTAGAAAAACAACAACAACAATAAAAAAACGTGTGATATCGAAATTGGTCATTTCAACGTGTTCAGATACCTTAATAGTTCAATACCCGGAAATGTCTTTTTTTTCTATTTAAAACCTTAAAACATATACTAAAAATATAACAGTTAGTTATTATGCAGTACAATATTATAATATTCACAGTACTCTATTTCCATGCAAATAAAATGTAGCCAAAACCACCACCCTCAAAATATCTCGCCCTGAAAGATAATAATGTTCTCCCCTTCGATGCAGCGTGTTCCCAAAATAGGACACCCTTCCGCTCAAATATTATTCTAAGAATATGATTGGTTCCGTGGGTGTTAAAGTGGATAAATATTTACCCATCACTTCAGACCCTTATGACATTACAGAACGGGGTCAGGCTGCGACGGCCATGTCATAATTTTCAGCTTTATATATAATGCCTGCACAATAACCGGCGAAGGCTTATCGAGATGTTGGCAAGATGATTTTGGCGATTTTACAAGCGCGGGAAATAACTTGGCGCGTATTTGTTCATTTCTAAAGTGAAGGAAATGATAACAAAGAAAGGAAGATGGGAATAAATAAGGAATTTTAGATCAATTTTATTTGAAGCTCGTTTTATGTAAAGAAGAATGAACGAATGAATAACTAAGCAAAGAATAGGTTTTATGGTTATTTTCGATGGCGATTTCTTGAGTGAAAATGTTATTATGTGAACCATAAGGCCCGAACGTTTTATGAAATATAATATTTTTATGAAAATCGTTTAACAAGAATTTGAAAGGAGTGGATTCAAATATTTTTCGTGTTAAAAGATACTGCAAATATATATACCGTGTGTTTCTAAAAAGAATATCGTAGTTTTAACGCTTTTTAGTATTCATTGCATATAACATATTAGTATGACTCATACATCGAATGAAAAAGCGACTGAAACAGTTTTGTTTGCTGGCTTATGTGCGCCAAACGTATGCTAATTATTAGCCGATCAACGTGCTAGTAGAAAAATGGCGACTAGTAAACAAAAAGTGGTTTGTGTTCTCCTGTTTGCAGACACAATATGCTATTACTCACGAGATATTATAGCGAGCGTTCCGTATTAAGTTCGGCTGTCAATTTCCAAACGATAATATTCTTAGGTAGTACCATCAGTTTGAAACAACTGACTGTCTTTGTAATGGAAAAAGTACGGGATGACCAAGATTGTAACTGGTAACCAACTGTAACTGTTTCTGCCTATCTTGATGATCTACAACTATGGCTGTTTCCGGAGTTGGAATGAAGTGAAACAAATAACTTCATTTGGCACTTTGATGGTGCACCACCTCACTGGCATCTCTCAGTACGCGTTTGGTTAAATATCACCGTACCACCGTACCAATGGAATAGCCGTAAAGAGCCTCCCTATATAGCTTGCATCGTATGGCCTCCATGTTCACCCTATCTGATGTTATGTGACTTTTATCTGTGGGGGTTCATAAAGGATTGTGTATTCGTTCCTCCGCTACCAGCTGATCGTTCAGAATTAAGACACAGGATTGAAGCAGCTGTGGCAAAAAATTTCCTCAGACACACTGAAAAAGTTGGGGATGAACTCGCCTATCGAATTGATTTGTGCTGTGTGACGAAACGAATGAAGCTCCCGTTGAACATTTGTAAACTTGTAGGTAAAACTGTTTCAGTTACTCTTTCATTCAATATATGAATTAAAATTGTAACTTATATGTGATAAATACCGTAAAGCGTTAAAACACCGATATTTTTTAAGAAACACCCGATATATATCAAATTTTAGTTTTAAAAAAAATCAAAAAACAAATAAAAACATTTCACCGAATATCGTTTAAGTCAAAAATACCCTATTAATTTTATTAATAGTTATTTGAATAAAGATATTCTAAATAGTAAGGATTAAAATTCTTTAGAATAATAACAGTTTATTACTATAAATTTAGCATTTTTTTCTAGTTAAGTTTCCTCCATATTCTAATATTCGATAGCAATACTTATTATTATTTATATCGTATATAACTCTTGTGTGTGTGTGTGTGTGTGTAACTAAAGTTATGGTAGTTTGTAAACTCTTTTTTAATTTTTGTTTCTATTATTTTCATACTTTTGTTAAGTGCTACAATTCAGCCATTCCATTGCTTTGCATTTGCATTTGGGTCCAGAATCTGGCAATAACTTATTTATTGTACTCAGATTTAGCACGGGCTCTGCATTTTTAAGTGCAATTTTTAGGTAAGTTACCTCTATTTTGTAATGGATTTAGATATTCCTATCCATTATTTTCAATAGGTTTTTGCTCAGTATTATTATCATAAAGGGGGAAGATTGGCTGGCCACAGAACATGGTTCAACCCCACTTTTATATAAATTATTTTCTATACAAGCTGTCCTAAGTCAGCAATATTTATAATACAGCAACATCCATTTCTTAAATTTTAATTTCTCATGTAACCTTCAATGTTTTGTTACAATATTAGTATTTTTCAGTTTTGATTGATAAATGTTCATCTCTCACTTGTAGAGAATTTAGACTATATATAATAACGTTGGCCGGTGCTGGTGTATTCGTTTGTTTACACAGGGTTTCACACGAAACTTCTTCAGAGTGGACGTTCATCTTTTTATTTTGACATGAAACAACAAAGACGTTACGACTTCACAATAAGCATAAGAACACACAAAGACATAAAGGATAAACGAGCTACATCTATTTACACATATTCAAGACGAAGAGCTGGAGATAAAAACGGCGACGATTACATGGTGAAAGTAAACAAACAAAAGATTTTCGCTTTATATATCGGCAGTGACAATCGCGGGACTATTTTTAATAAACTTCTGATTGGTTAAAATGGGCGGGAAAGTGATATCTGACTCTAGTTGATTACGATTAAGATAAATGTGTTATTTTTTGAACCAAAGAATTAAAGCTTGTTTAAATATTATTAAAAAGAGTTAATTAAAAGGATACTAGAGGGAATTTATATATATATATATATATATATATATATATATATTTAATAAAATTAAGTTGATTCGAGTACATTTTATTTACACAGATATGTATATGAGGTAAGATTCAAAAGTTCCCGGACTGAGCCTGTAACGTGAAAAAATTTTGCAATAGAGCGACTTCGGATAACATTTCTGCGTATTGCGTTCTTC
This sequence comes from Trichonephila clavipes, assembly GCA_019973935.1. Taxonomy (NCBI): domain Eukaryota; kingdom Metazoa; phylum Arthropoda; class Arachnida; order Araneae; family Nephilidae; genus Trichonephila; species Trichonephila clavipes. Next base: position 2,451 of record BMAU01019284.1, on the reverse strand, counting down.
CCCATTTTCAAAAAGCTCTTCCTAAATCACGTGTCAGTAGCTTATCACGGCGTCATATTTCGTTGGTGGAAGCATTTAGTAGCCGGCGATTGTTGAGCAGAGAATCATATCAAACTTTGTGTTCGCTTGGAAAAGAAGAGCTACGGAGACTCTTCCAAATGGTGAAGCATGTTAAAGGGAGTGATACATTATATCGAACGAAAGATTTTGAGTGACATCAAGGTTTCAGAAAAGGCAGGAGATTGTCAAAGACGACGAACGCTCTGAACGACCACAGACTTCCCGCTGGAAACACTGAAAAGTTTCCTGCGACGGTACGTAAGAACATGCTTCAAACAACTACGGGGTAAAAATGAAAAACAAGTTGAATAATCGTTAATATTTGGGCATCCGGACAGTAAAACAGTTCTCAATTTCATATCTGGAAATCTGCGATGATGGGCATGGCGAAAGTGGAGTTTTTACATTCTGCTGAGTGGCATGAAGGTGATTGGTCGAGTCGATGGGATCCGGGAGGCGTGGCTTTGGTTCTTCGTTAGGGTGAAAAAGTTGTTTGAAAATTTGGCTTCGGGGAAAGCTTAGAGCCTGCTCTCTGATTGGTTGATGGTGAGTTTAACAGAGACTCCTATTGGCTGCCCTGGGGGGCTGGGATATAGAAAATGGCGAGGCGCTTGCTCAGTGGGGCAAAAAAGAGTTTAACATGGAAAAAATTTAAAAGAAAAATAAGTGACATTTTTGCTTACTATGGTGCAATAAAAATTTATTGCGGGAAATTAAGAAAATTAATGAGGATTATAAGAATCAAGAAGAATTCTTTTTGATCTTCTAGAATTATCGTTAGGAATATAAGTAATTAAACTGAGCATATTTGAATTATTGGTTTCAGGTAGAGCATTGAAATAGTTAATTGCTTTCCACTCATCCTTTTTATACTCACCTTAATTTCACCCCTGATGAAACTTCAGAATATTACTCGAACTGGCACTTCACTTGCAGAGACGTCTATTTCAATCCGCAGATTAAGTTAAAAGGGCATGGTAGGCTGAATTAAAAGACAAGGCTAAAAATAGATTCCAGAGATGTTTCGGTGAACTTTGCGAATTATTACAAAAGTGTGCTGTTGCTTAGGATCTTATTTCGAAGAAGGATATATTTCAGTAACTTAACTGGTAATATTTTTTAAGTTATGAACTCAGTCCAGGAACTTTTGAATCTTACTACGTATGTTAAAAACAATATTCTAGGGTATTTATGACTAAAGAGCCATCTTTTAAGTTCAGTGTTTAGTCATTTCTGATATAAGGCATAGAAGAAAGAAAAAGAAGATATTCTGAAAAAGAGATGGTATAATATATAATGATATTTATCTGTTCTATACAGAGTCTCAGGTGTTTTAAGTTTGTGATCTTAACTTCCTCTGTCTAGAAGATTTGTTTGTACAAAGAAAATAATTCGGAATCACGCATTTTCAGTTTAAGAAAGGATTGTTAGAATATTTAACATTTCATGAAAATATAAATTACTCATACAAAGTTTTTAAGTATTAAAAAATAAATAAACAAGACATTTATATACATACATACATATATATATATATACGTATATATATATATATATATATATATATATATATATATTGATGCGACGCTATTTTAAACTTATTTAATTTCTAAAACTTGAACCCAGATTCCTAATTTCACATCGCATCATGACAATTAATTAAGTTAACTTATTCTAAAAATTAAAACACTCATCTCACAATAAATCATACACTGATCGTATAGTTTTAAAACATTATTAAATTTATTTTTAAGCACAAGTATCTGGAAATTTACTTCACTACAAGATCAAAATTTAACTTAGCTTATAAGAGGGGAAAGTGCAAGGGAATGGACATGGCTGATGCCCGGAGTCTCCGGAGTTTTCGTGATTGTCACTAGCTCTGGGATCGGCTCTGTCTCTATGTGAAATCGGGGTGCGTCCCGTTTTATTTCACGACTTTTCACCCAAAAATCCTAGAGCGGACTCTTTGTCTTGTCCACTTTAATTGTCTCTGATTGGTCCAGAGACCAGCGCAGAGTTACAGCATTCCAAAATCTATGGGTTTGATGAACTTTTGAGAGCGCGGGAAATCTCTTGACGCACCCCGCAATTTATGGGTCTAGTGACCCCCAGGTGCGGGAACATTCTGGCACACTCTTGCCGAAGGAATTTCCCTGTATATCCGGTGAGGGGAAATTCAAACGAATTCCAAAACTGACTTTGCAATTTTGAGGTCTACTGAATTCAAACTGACTTTGAAATTCTGGCCTCCCATCACTATATATATATATATATATATATATATATATATATATATATATATATATATATATATATATATATATATATATATATATATATAATTATAGCTTACATAAAAGCGTTGCTGTTCCGCCAAAGATTATATTT
>BMAU01019283.1:0-32500 GCA_019973935.1 Trichonephila clavipes | reverse complement strand
CTTTGTGTGTTTAAGGCGCTTAGCTATGTTTTTATTTTAATCAGAATTAACGGTTTAGCTTTTTTAAAAACTAATTGTTCTTTCCTAGTTAAAAAGAAAAAAAAGCATGTAACAGGTTTCGGTCAGATAGAAAATGGAGGGTTTTGTTTAATACCTGTTACCTTTCTTTTTACTTTTGAAAGGAAGCCGCTTTATTTCTTTTTTAATAGAATTTTGAGATTTCGGCTCACGTCTCCTTAAATTCCCATATATTTGTTTGAGTTAGTATATTTAGGTTTAAAAATGAATTTATAATATACTTTTACGTGGCTAACCGTCGCTGAAAAAAACAGAAAAAGTCCATGCAATTAAGGCTACAATAGACAGTTAAAATGAGAAAAATTAACCAAAATATAGAAAAAGAAAGAAAAAATTGACTCTTTCAAAATTCATAATCCTTCCATCGAACACATTTTTTTCTTGCTTTTATGCATTTTCATTGAGATGTTTGATAGCTTCGAATTCATCGGCAATGACTCCGCCGATGTGTTTATATTCCACTGTCTTTAAAACAAAGCTGTCTTGTATTTGACGAATATAATTTTTTTTTCTTTTGACAAAGCCTCGCAAATTTTTATTTCAAATATTAATTTATAAAGATAGAATGACTCAAAGAGTTTTAAAAGCTTCTGAAACTTAAATTAGCATCATTTGTTTACAATTTATTCAGGTTTACGTGCGCATTTTCGTGTTACGAATTTATTCAAATTTCATATAGGTTAAACAAACAAAAAATTTCTCTTCCGAACTGAAGATCATTTCAGATTTGTTTTTTTTTTTATTAAAATAATAAGTATGGATCTTACATCAGCCAGATAAAAAAAAATAAGGGTAGTCCTACTAAATGAAAAAAGTTGTCTAAAAATAGCACTAAACGTTGGTAGATATCATCTGAAAATTAAATGAGTTTTTGATTTAGAAAAAAAAAACCTACTGATATCTCCTACAGCAAGACCAATCGTTCGACATGGTTACTGGACAAGATATGGGAGTCGTTGGTATAGAGTTCTACATATGACAAAAAATATATTTGACGAATGTGACGTCAGGAGCTATGAAGATGTATGCTACTTGACGATGTGGCGACAACCAATTAGTAAACACCAAACAAGATTTGCTTTAACTTTGAGTGATGGTGACTCAAACACTTTTTAATTTTTGGCAGAAAACAATACACAAGGTTTTTATGAGAAAATTGAAAAAAAAGAGTGCTTCAACCATAGTGCGAAGATATTAGACACATCCATGCGCAATAGTGCTGAGAGGAAAATTTTTAAAAAAGTGACTCAAGGTGTACATAAGCAATGTAGCTTGACTGATAAAAATATCGCAAGATTTTTTTAACCTTACCAAAAGCATAAAAGACAATGAACCATACAGTAAAAAAGAGAAAAATGCATTTCATGCCAGTCTAATGTATTTCTCGCAAGCTGATGAAACGTCTGTGCATGAAAAATATCCTGAAGAAGAATCATCCACATGACGCCATACTTGTAGCTAGGTTCTTCGTTGATCATTGTACTAGACTCGAGCCTGTTTGTAGTGCCGGTTAAGAGGGAGAAGTGCCATGGTTAGTACTAGTTTCTATAGTGCATGGCCCTACGAACGTCGCATCACTGTCTGTGTAGACCCTTATTTTCCTACCCCCTTTCTATGACTGAAGTTTCGTAGTGGGACTTTACAATCACATAAGTTCATGTCAACAACATATTTCTCTTCTCGACTCTAAGTGATGCCGCGCTGCTGAAATCTTACACTGCATACCGTAGAATCCTCTTGAACGCATTGATTCCATATTCTGGCTGGAGTCATGGTATCTCAACAAACACGAACAGCAATTCTGTGGAACAATAAGGGGAAATAACGTTTGGTAATAACTCTATATCTATCAAGCATGTTCTGGTAACTATTTCTTCAAACACGAGGCAAATAACTTTCTGTACCAGAAAACAACTTTCAAAAACAATTTTTATATGAGACATTTTCAATAAAATTTTCTTTTATACATTGCTTAGTAGGCATTACCACTTTTTTACTTAAGTTGAAAGTTTCGCTACTTGCATTTCACAGCATGTTTTCTATGCAAAGCACATTTTATGGATGTGGTATACTGTCTTCCTTGTGTAGAAATTTGATGGACATTAGTGTATAAGAACAATATTATATAACTCCTGTGAAAACTTAAAAAAAGCGTAAGTACAATACAATACTTTTAGGAGAGATCCAAATATATGTAAAAGAAATTAATATGAGAGGAGAGAAATAAATTGAAAACTCTTAAATACTTCACTTCTGTTCAGAATTTAGAAAATCATAAGACAGGAAGAACGAAGCCTATGGAACGTCCAAAACATTTTTTTTTTCTGAATGAGTTTGTATAATAGATGGAAAAGATTGTTGCTCTTTCGTCTTCCTTTATAAAATAAAAAACACAAGTATTTACAAAGAAATGATAGGTAGGCGTAATAAAAGAGAATATATTTATTTATACACAAGTTTAATTCGATCATTTAATTGTGAACAAACATCAAAGAAGAAAATTACATTTTATTTAGCTTTTTATACATTTAGATACTTTTATTTCATTTAATGATAGGAATCCTCGATGGCAAGAGTAAAGATGTAAAAAGTAGTTTTGATTCAACAGATATTTGTGACTATGAAAAATAATGAATTCACTTTTTTCAAAAGGCAATTCATTCGGATATATTTAGAGTAAATTGTTATTTACGTTTTCAGCATGTTTAATTCATTCAGATTTATTTCACGTTATTCTCACTTGAGAGCTTTTATTTGCCTCCACTTTATTACATTATGTCTCAAAAATGTTTCACAAATAAGATACGAATGTAATTTTAACTCAGTGTTACAGAGCTCTTCGACAGTATATAGAATTCCATTTGTACTAAAAAATTTTCCAACTTAAATGCAATTTGATTCTAATACTGTTATTTCTGCATTCTGAACTTAAAAATATATTTGCAAAAAAGGGGAATTTTTTTTTCAAAACAATAAACACCCATCTAAAGCAGAAAATAATTTTTGAGGTAAAAAGGTTGAGAAATATATATATATATATATATATATATATATATATATATATATATATAATATGTAATAAGTATTAATTTAAAAACATGTAAATGATTTCGTAAAAACTAACTAAAACACAGAATAAAAATAAAAATTGAGTATATATAGAATATTACTAACTTTATTTTCTTATAACTTTCTCCTTTTAAAAACAAAACACTTAAGAGAGAGAGGGTGGCAAGATTTTAATGCAGATATAAAATATTTGAAGCCCAGTAGCTGAGTGGTTAGTGCATTGCGTTTCCAGACCACATGTCGGAGGTTGAAACCCCGGGCTGCGCAAGGTTGACTCAGCTTTTCATCCCTTAAGGAAGTCGATAAAAGGAGTATCAAGCTAACTTGGGAACTGAACACCTGGGGTTTCGTATCAGACTGACCACCTGATTGGAACATCTGCTCAACCTCAGGGCCCAAGGTCGCGTATACTGAGTTGGGCACAGTAGCACTGGGCCCTCATGGGCTGTCGCGCCACTGATTAAACCCTTTATCTACCGCATTATGATTTACTGTTGTATTTTTCATGCGGTATTTTTTTTTATTTGGATCACAACATTGAAAAAAAATTAAGGGATATACCTAAAAAAAATACTCAGCTTTGGAAAATTTAATCCGTTAGAGCTAATTAATTAATTAAAAAGATATTCAACTGTATATTTAATTATATACACTGCTCACTTAAACTAAACTATCAAATCATTTTCTAAGGTCTTCATTAACATAGAAAAAAAATAAAACGCTTAAATTTTGACATTAACTATTGTTTCGGGACAAAAATGATAATCTTCGCAATCCGCTGAAACCCCCCGTCATCTGAAAACTCAATTTATGCTATAAAACTATCGCCTTCCCCGCTAAAATACTCATCATTGAACCCGTGCTGCCATATATCTTGCAAGAGTAGATTTCAAGGAATATTCCTGTTAAGTATATGAATATTCGTAAAAATAGTTATTATATATAATTTTAAAGTGGTTTAATTAAATTTTAAGTGAACAGTGGTTAAGTTTAATTTTATTTTCTTATTTTTTCTGCTTCTCTCTCTCACACATGGTTAATGCAAATATCGATAACAATAACATTTTCTTCCAGCCTAAACTGTGCAGAGTTTCAGTTAGCGTTATTACAAAAGACCAAAACTTAGATTGTAAAATACATTCAAGCAATGAAATAGAAAGGTCGTTCGCCCTTTATGCAAACGATTTTAATAGTTAATTTTTATCTATAAATTCCATATTTTTAGTTTCGATTTGCTTCCCTTCTATAACAATGATTCTTGACAATAGCTCTAGCTCGAATTTTCCATGAAAGTAAACTTTTTCTTTGTACTGCCATGCTAATTTTACTCTATTCCTCATGAACAGTTTCCAAAGCTCATTCTCAGTGTGTGTTCTTAGATGCCATTTTCATAAGTCTCGTTTTAATAAACCGAAAGCACGAAAGTCCATTGGAGAAGCGTCAGGTTTCTTTTACATTTATTTCATCAAATGAGATACACTTTATTCTGTTTCTGATTCTTTCTTTACTAAATAAGTGTTGTTAGAAAATCCTGCAACTATCATGAATGAATTTAGGAACTTTACTGTACATTGACGAACTTATTTCGTGCAGTCAATCCCGTCAGTTGAGCATTAGAAAATTGATTTTCTTTTACTATAGTCACTTAAATATACCCATACGTCATCGAGTCTTACCACAAATTTCCATTTTTCAGCAGCTAGGTGTTTTTTTTTTTACATAATTTTCTACAATTTGCTTTTCTTTTAGCAATATGATTTAAAAAGGGAGATGAATTTTCAATTCATGCATTTTTTTAAACTTTAAATACTTATAAATGATTTTACTTACATTTCTGTAAGACACTCCTAGTTTCGATGCAGAAGTTGGCGGATTTGCTTTAAGGAACAGAGACTTTCTTGATTATTACCACCTGCTTTTGAACTCTTGGGATGCGGTTTTGTGGTCATGTGTATCCATTTTTTACTTTTAGCTAGATATATTATATTTTCCTTTAAAATTTAACTTATTTTAAGTCGCTTTTTTTTCAAATGCACTAACCGAGACTCTTACACCACTTTATAATTTGTTGATTCGAATATTTCTCCTCGGAAAGCTCAGTTACGTACCCTTCGAGTCATCGATCAATTTTAAGAACCATTTTCAAAGTAAATATTTTGTTTTGTTTTCCCAATCAAAATAATACGTTAACAGATTTTATTCTGAAGCGGCCAAAGTTTAATCTCAAAATGCAAGCGAGCAAACAAATTAAAAAATCGTTTCCATAAAGTGCGAACGACCTTCTGTGTGTATAAATATTTTTTTTAAAATGATCAGAAACATAACTCTAAAAAATATACAGATTATACCAGTGCTTCTCAAACTTTCAATATTCGCGACCCAATACTCAATCATTATTTTCATTGAGCCCCCCCCCTTCCCCCGTTAAATAACGATACATTGAATTCAATAACACTATATTTTGAAACTAAACCTACAGTTCGACTCTTACCTCTTTAGTGCCACCGGCGTATATAAACGTCTCACTCAGCCAGTGTCTTAATTGACCCGCACGTATATATACGTCTTTTCCGAAGAACGGTATTTTCTGCGCACTGTTATCCATAGAATTATTCCGAAGGCTTTGGAATGCAATAAAAGGAGCACGATTGTCTTTGCGAAGGATTTACTTGTTTCAGATTATTTATTTCTTTATTCCTTTAACCTCCCCCTTCCCAATACACCAGATACGCTCGTTTACGTGTTAAATGGTGGCACTGAGGAGCGAATCACGTAGTTTTTAACCAGCATTTAAAGGAGTAATTATAAACCATATAAATTATCAAGATAAGTATTAATTTTTGTTTTTAATTTTATATATAACAAGCCTATGGAGAAACTGATAATTTTTAAACTTGTTCTTAACGTAGTATCTTTAAAATGATTATAAAATTCATTGCGTAGTACTGATATATTTATGAGTGTAAATGTGTATTTCATTTTTTTATTTGTTTGCTTTTAGTACATTAATAATATTTTAAACAATCTTTTGTTTTGTACTTTTTAATATGCTCTCGCCCCCCTTGTAGGGTTATCACGCCCCCCCCCAGGGGGTCGCGCCCCACAGTTTGAGAAACACTGGATTATACAGAACAAATGTACACATCTTAACCGCTTACAGACTACCATGTTGATGAGATGATGCAGGTTAAATCTGTTGAGGCTGTAAGCCCTCAAGTAAGTACATTGATGTGGTGAGGTAGTTGATGAAAGTGAGTGCCAGTTCAGGTGTGCTCGTCAATTAGGTAAGGTTCACAATTATGAGGTTAATACCCCATGTCTTTGATTGCGTACAAACTGTACATAGGTATTCGAGAAAGATATTACACACACCATCTCCTAACTTCACCGTTTCAATGGGAGATTTAGCGTGTATCAACAACATCTGCAAGGCAGGGCATCAGCAGTGCAGGACTCGAACTCCTGATTGGCCTGCCACGAGTCTGTTGATTTGATTTGATATTAACGTCGCACTGTTTAGCTACACGAGGGCTTTTGGCGACGGACCACGTAATTTTGAACCATGGTCAAGTGACGTGGACGACACTTGAGCTGGCACCCCCTCTCCTAACTACCACACCACACCAACGGGAGGACGTTTCAGCTCTCGACAGATTTAACGTGCATCGCTGCCTTACACGGCGGGTCTTTAGTGGTACAGGGTTCAAACCCGTGACAAAGCAAGCCACGGTCCGATACCTATACCACTCGTCTACCGCGGCCACCACGAGTCTGTTACTTTGACCGTTAGGCTACCACGACCTCCTGTTGCTTCAACGAGTTATGTTTTAATAAATAATCGGTCATTTATTATCTTGGGCAAATGGTTGTGTGTGTGTGATTAATAACTCTTTCTTTAATTTTTACATAATATTAAAACAAATACATTCTAAATAAAATTATTATAGTGCAGAACATTTGCTAATTTAATCTATTGTGTAACATTTACAACAACAATAAATATAAAATATGGATTTCGTAAACAAGGTACTAATGTCACTGAAATTTATTTAAAAAGTTAATATATTTATTTAGTATAAAATTCATTACAAACGATTCATTAAGAGAAATTTTCGATTTCTGTAATTGATAAAATGAGCGAAAAATCGGTTTAATTAAAACATCGCAAGTAACACTTATTATTTTTTTCACTCACCCTATTATTTCATTTCTTTGAAATTATGTTTCCCTTTTATTCAAGCCAAGTACATTTCATCTCTGAAAATATAAAGCGATATTTCCAAATGAGAAATCAAAAGCAATTTACAGGTAGTTTTTATTCGACAGAATTACGATAAATTACTATTGTTAGTGGAAAAAACTTAACGGTCTACGAGAAAGGAAATATTAATGGTTTAAAACGCTCCTGTAAATCAATTAGACAAATTGCTGGATTACGATTTGTCTAATTGATTTGTCAGTTTGAGATTTAAAAGAAAAAAAACATTCTTTCGGACAAAAAACGGAGATAGAAGAATAGCTTTACGAGATCTATGGTTTGTCCAAGATAGGTAAGGTTTGCTAAGGCATACCATTAAAAATAAATAGTAATATACAGTTGAACCTGTTTTTGTGCGGTAGATAGGGACCGCATAAAAATAAACGCACAAAAAAATATTCAAAAATTTGATAAATTCTTACATAAAAAAAACTAATTCGTGGAAATACTACAAAAAAAATTTTTATGCGGTGGATAAGGACCGCATAAAAAAGTCGCATTTATTAGATATGCCAATTATTTACGAAATTTATGTAAGATAACTTCCATAACAAAATAAATAATTAACTATTACACATGAAACATTTTAAAAACATATAATTTCTCATTGTATATACGGATAAATTTTCAAAATGCGCAAATATAATTTATTGCTACTCATCGTAATCCAAAGCCCTGTAATGAATAAGTTCAGAATCGCTTTCGTCACTTGAAGGTACAATTTCAATTGTTTTTTTTTGGCAACATTAAGTAAGAAATAAGTTTTTGTGACGAAGGTCGGGTGGTCAGTTGCTTGTAAATGTCACGATAACCAGTTATACATGATTGAAACCCTTTTTGGAATTTTATACTCCTTTCTTAATTGGTATCTATTTTAAGAAAATGATTTTCCTATTTGTTAGAGAGATGGATCCCTGCATATTTTTATCCTCTCTCAAAGAATCCGGTTCATCTTGTCTGCCTTCATTTTCTATCAAATTATTGATAATGTCACTGTCATTGCAAGTTTCGTCTTCAATCAAGCGCGGGCTGCTGGAGAGTTGAGAGAAAGCAATTGAATGCACATTGTCGGGAGACTGTTTATAACAAATGAACAGAGCGTCTTGATGTGTCTACATTTCCGCAGTCTAACGTACACCCCGCATCAAGGGGGCGGGGGAAGGACAAGGATTCTAGGGGCTCAAGGCCTGACTTATGCTAAATACGTATTTACCCAATTTACTTAATATGTGACGAATCTATACGGCACTTTATCACTAATACTCTTGGTCGCCTTTGGAAATTGTAAATTGGCGTATATTTCCAACCAGCTCTAAAAGGAGAAAACGGGATATGCAAATGAATCAAAGTATTTAAGGAGAGTGTTGTAAGTTAGCAGATAGAAGGCTATTGAGCCAAGAGATACATAGACGGAGCATTAAGAAGATTCAAATTGATTGTGTGATTAGTTTCTAGCTGATTATCAGGCAGCGATCTACTTTCAGAAAATTGAGCCCACTGGAAATGAGTAAAGTAGTAAAAGTCAGGTGATATTTAAACTTCATTTATCGGATAATAAGAATAAATAAATAATAGAGTTAGTGGAAAGTTAATGATTGCTAGTAATTCAAATTGCGTATATCTCTCGGTCTTCTTATTCCGGTAAACCCGCTCGATATTGAATTTAATAGTTGATTAGTATCATATTTGGTGATATAATTTAATAGTAAAGTTCAGTCCTATTGACGTAGACATATTGCTTCTTCGTTGTATTTAGAAGTTTGATAATTGATTCAAGTGAATAAATATTATTTGTTATTGTAAAAATGTCGTCTGGTAATTATTTGCCTCAATTCAATCTTGGTGTCCATGGTGGAACCCTGGGGGGTTCCCACAAATATTTAAGGCAAAACCTGACTTTCAGGGGGGGGGGATCCTAATATTCCCCGTTACACCACTGTTAAATAGATAGAAAACATTACAGTGGAGCCAAAGCCATTGATTTCTACCACTGGAGGGGGCCGGGAATCTAGTGGTCCAAGGCTTGACTAACGCTAAATACGTATTTACCCAATTTATAATATATTAAAGGCGAAACCAGACTTTCAGGGGAGTCCTAAAATTATCTATTACGCCATTGGTAAATAGATAGAAAACATTACACTGGCACCAAAGTCATTGAAATTCATACATCGCATAAAAAAAGATCACGCATAAAAAATCGCACAAAAATAAAATCGCATTAAAAAACCGCACAAAAACAGGTTCTACTGTATATCAAGAAGGTTAGACAAAAGAATATTTCCCCGCCTCATTATAATTGCTTAATATACAGTTTCAGAGTATGAAGTGCATCAATTATTTTCTTAAGTTTACAATAACAGCCTTTTAAAACAGAGAGTATGATGTTGCACGTATGCAAGGAGCTATAAAAGCATGCTATATTGGTATTGAAGTATAACTCTCCACGTAATTAAATAATAAAATAAATAAAAAAATTCCACATTTTTTTCTTTAGATTTTTTTTTTTTTTGCGTATTAAAGGTTTGTGGATATGATTGATCTATACTTAAACTATGCTTAAGCAGAAATTTTAGTAAGCTTTTTAACACTCCTTCTTTTTTCCTCCATTTTCTATTGTAGTTAATTATCCCCGAATAGAGAGAAAACTATGAATTTACGGTGGGATTTTTACGCATGTAATTTAAAACATGAGTCTCCCATTGGTTAAAGAATGTATTTTACAGCTATTCAAAACTGGTTGAAAAAATTTTAGCAGAGGTACAAAACTTATGTTGCTAAATGAAGTACTAAATGTCAACTATATAAAAAGATATCTTGAAAACTCTTTAAGAAAATCATCTTAATATCCACTGGAAAAACTGAATATTTCTAATGTAAAACATATTTATCACAAACAAATAAAGATTTATCGGTTACAAACGAATAATAAATTTTGTATTAATATACGATGAAATAACCTATCATCAGACTCTTAATGAGAAAATATTGTACAAAAAGCTAAATAAATTATACGCAAATATTTCAATTCGAGCTCAATAGCAAAAAAAAAAAAGTTTCGAAAAATTACACCAGGATATTTTTCTCGCATTTGTTGTTTATATGCCTCCAATTATAAACAATGCATCCAGAGAACCGACTGTACAAGAGAAAACTGTGTGTATCTGCTACGTTGAAAAGATGAACATTCTTAGAAATATGTGTAAAAGCATTGTCATTCAATGATTTCGGGCTCTAAAACTTATTTGACATGCTACACACACACAGTTGCTGTTAAGATTACCCGCAATACTACATAGTAACATTTGACATCCCCATAGTACTCATTGGCTTTCTGTTTCATCATACTTAGTATTCTCCTAGTATGACGTAGGGGAACGCGCATTTCAGATAGTGACTTTCAACTTTCATCACTATAGGATTTAACGCGTATGTAGCGATCACTTTTTTTTTAAATTCCAAGGAATCACTTCTTCAACAGAGCATCTGATTATTCAAGTATTATTTGTAAGACCCATGATCGAACTTTTACATCCCATTCAAGAAACCCCTCTTTCGCTATCGAACTTCCGTAAATCTCTAGGAAGCTTCTGTTTGTGGATTAGCAAGGCGTCGTTTTCTCTTTCGCTCATGGGTGCACTGGCAACTGGCGAATGCTGATTAGAACTGAAGGAAATGCTCTTACTCCCTCCCTTTTCCAGAATTGTAATATAATCTTCGAACGGGAATTGAATCTTTGCACTGAGTATTTTGGGAAGGAAAAAAAACTCAGGCACTCTTACGATAGGAATTCTAATCAATCTTTTCACAACTAAGATAAATGATGGTATTAAGGAACATGACTGTTCACATTTCCAACGCACGGATTCTGTGAGAACTCTCTTCAACTCAATGGTTGTTAGAAACAATTTTCTGCATACCTTCCTCAGACATACTTTAGGAAATCACATGCCTGTTCATTTTAACCTCCCTACCAAGCCATTATTTCGCTGATGTTATTAACACATTGCATGCGGGAAACATACTTTTACAGGGGTTTTTTTTGCAGTCACTAGAGTGTAAGTACGCATTTAAATAGATTTGTACAGGACAGAGTGTGTAACATAAATACAAAAAAAAAGAAAAGTTTGTTTCAAAAAAAGGAAGTGGTTATCGATCCATTGCGATTTTATCAAATATGGCCTAACTCCTGCGAAATTCATAACCAATATGCAATGTGTTGATGTGTCCGAGCATTTCTATCAATTATTTTCGTAAGCACCTATTCACTTTTGCAGCGGAACTCAGTGGTGTCTATATGTTTGATTATCATTAACTTCAATGTTGAGTTTCCCATGATCATATTCCAGCGTCCATTTGAAGTAACTGGCTTTTTTTTTTCAGTTGACCAATCACGATATATTTCTAATATATCTTGGCATTAGTTTCCAAGTCGGATAATTTTAACCTATCGCAAATCTTGTTTATTAAAAATGTTATAGTTCACTAACTAAATTTGAATAATTTTTACATAATAGCAGACTGTGCCGGGGTTATTTAAGGAGTCTACCTGGTCGGAGTCATTTAAAAAATTACCAAGATGGTGCTAAATGCTTTGGTTAATAACGAGCGTACAATCTAGCATTTGCCATTAGGAATTTCGTGGGCCTTGATCTGGCCCTGCCAATCTAGAAGCATACCAACAACAAAAAATTCTACAACTCCACAGATGTTCCATAAGCTGCCATTGTTGAGGCACTATGATTTTTAAGCAGATTTTACCACCAAAAGAGAAACGTTGACTCTGCTCGTAATTTATTTCAGCTATTCTGACATTCAGTTAAATCAAAGGAACAGATAGCACTGTTCAGTTCATGCATTTGAAATAACTTTGAAAATTTAAGCATTCTAATAGAGCATTTAAATTTGTATTTTCTATCAGTTTTAGCCCTTTAGTATGATTATTTCACAGTATTGTGATATTTGCAAACAAATATATGTACTGAAGCTCAAAAGTCACTGAATAGCAATATACAAATATCCAAATGGTAATAATCTATTGTAAGATAACTATAAATTAGCAGTGAAAAGCATAATGTGTGGTCTCAAGTGATTCACGTGAAAAATTCCTAGTCTGATTATGGTTGCACAAAGGAAAATAACAGATTTTGAATACTGAATAAGTATGACGGGAGTTTGACTATAGGGCATTCCATTACAAAAACAGTTAAAGAATTCAACATTCTTATTTCTATAATGTCAAGGGTATGATTAGAATACATAATTTTAAAAGTATTACGATTGTAGCGAAATCACTCATTGATGGCATATAGGAGGTGCTGCCATTTTCGGTATCTCCTCTGTAAGTATATTCGCATACTGTGAAAATAGTTACCACTATTTTTATTTCCTTACATTGTATATATATTGATACGAATTCAAATAAAATGACTTCTCTACATCTACTTGTCGGGTATGGGATGGAGGTGCGCTTCGCGCGCCATATGCCCAGTAATAGCAATGTAAATAAAATAATTGTGCTTGTCCAGCTTTATTGCGTGCTTTAACTGAGTGTGTGGATTAGCATTTCCCCAAATGATGATGACTTTGGACTAACCAGCCTGTCCTGCCTTTGCTACTACTGGTCTCCTACCGGATATCGCTGCTTGCCTTTGTTGCTGCTGAACAGCTGCCGGATGTCGCTGCCTTCGTCTTTGCTGTTGGATCTCTACCAGATGTCTCTGCGTGTATTTAATGCTGCTATTGGATCTGCTAACGACAGTCGCTGCTTGCCTTCCTTTGCCCTGGATGCAGGTTTTTTTAACTTTCACCTTGCCTGCTGTGCTGACGTCACTACTCATTGATGCTGCACTTCAGACACACGGATTCCCCACATACGCTACTCTTCAAGCACACGGATTCCCCACATACGCTACTCTTCAGGCACACGGATTCCCCACATTCGCTTTTCTTCAGGTAACCGGATGCCCGCATCTGCCTTCTCTTCAGGCTGCGCTGATCACAATCAACTCTACTTTTTTCAAGCTTAACCTTTTTTCTCCCCAGGTGAGACCACTCATCCATGACATATAGGCGGCGCTGCTATTCGCTATCTCCGCTGTAAGTAGATTCGTATACTGGGAAAATAGTTACCACTATTTTTATTTCCTTACATTGCGTGCTTTAACTGAGTATGTGGATTAGCATTTCCCCACACTTTTAATCAATTATAACAGTAGCTGATCAAACCAGAAATGTTTTCACAGAGTAGCCAGTATTACCATGCAAACAACATTGCGTCAAGTAATAGTAACAATCAGTGTGCAATGTACAACACACGTGTGCGTAAGGGCAATGCAAAGAAATTTGGTATTAAAATGATATGTCAACAGAAGACTGACTCGAGTTTTATTACCAACAGAGCGCAATCGGCTGCAGTGTCTCTGATAAGCATGTCAAGGTAACGGATTGTCGTAAATGACAGGAAAATCATTGCTTGATCATATGAGTCACGATTCCAGTTTCAAAAGAACTGATGGTAAGGTTTGATGAGGGGCAGATCCCAAGAGTCTTTGGACTGAAGTTAACAACAATGTATTGTGCAATATGGTGAGGGTTTCTATAATGGTGGGGAGGGGGGTGTTCTTGCATGGCATGTGAACTGGGTTTTCTGGTAAATTTGAATCAGTATCTACCCAAAAAATTTTCAGCTACTTGGAAACCACTCGCAGTAATTCGTGTATTTAAACAACGGTAAAAATTTCTAGGATAAATATCTGCCATATCACCGGACCAAAATCATGAGTTTAGACACTGAGCTAGAGCGATTGAGAAACATTTTGAATGCCTTTAGAGAATGATTTAGACATTTATAAATTTCTAGACGTGAGTCCCATCACTTGTATGGGGCACGATGTGTCACTTTATGCCTAGAAACCTACATGCAAAACACTTCTGCAATTATGGTCGGCGGTAGATGTACTATGACTAAATATTTATTCAGAAGATTTCCGACGATTTGTTGAATCAATACCACATCGAGCAGCTGTACTTTGCAGGGCAGAAGAAGGTCTAAATGATATTAAGAGATAATTCATGGCATTTAAAATATTAGTGAAGAAATGTTTCAATATATATCTTAAATATTCAATAAATAGTCTTAAAATTTTACTTTTAAAATATCTTACGTATGCAGGATCAAATACTACTTAAAGAATTACAACAATCGAAATTTATTTTTATTTGTTGCTACTTAAAACTACATCAAACACATTTTGAAAAATCGATATCATTCAGAAATCTACATTCTTCTTCCTAGAAGAGACTTAAGGAATTTTAGAAAATTCCATTAATTTAAGCATATATTTCAATAAGCTATCGAGCTTTTCAGTTTAGAATATATTTATATAGCTTCACTGTTGTTTTCTGTACCTTAGATTCAAAGAATAGCATGACATTTACAAAGGTAATAAATTTTCCTTGAATTTCTACCTTTATTTTTTTGCTTTGAAATTAATACATAACTTGCTTTAGCTGTAGGTAAAATACACAAGAGACATTTTAGAGAGACTATTTTTTCCATTATTGAACAATGTGTCAAAAGCTGCTATTGTTTTTTAATTCTTTTTTTCCACTAAATTTATAATTATAACAAACTAAAAATTCCTAACTGATTAATTTTTTGCATTTGATATACACTTTATTTTAACGAAAATGTTGTAGTTTTATTTTTGTGAATGAATCAAACTTTGGTTGGAATCTTTTTCTCTAAATCTAATCAATTCAAGTTAAACTTAGTTTATATAATGATTTTCCAATTTACAATTTATGGTCTTTCATAAATTTTAAACTTTATTTTATTGTATATGACTTTTTTTTTAACTTTTGAAAAGTTAAAGTGAGATTTTTAAGAATATACATTTAAAAATACATATTTCTGGTTTTTTTTAAAATTTATTGACAGCTGAATGTTTAAATTAAAACAAAGACACTAATATAGGGATTATTTTTAAAAAAATCCTGTTAAAGCGCAGGTTTCCTTTTATATTTTGATAAAATAAAAAAAATTAAAAAATGAGGTACATAAAGTAATTTTTTTATATGAAGGAGAGAAAGATGTGTGTAAAATTAACATTGAACCAAGATTTTCAATAAAAAGTATGTTTTTACAAATAATTTTACATGTTGAAGAATTTAAAGACATTGCTTAGCTACGTATAACCGCTTGTTTTAAAAATTATATACAATAAATTCACCATTGTTTTTTTCAGTTATGGAATAATATTTTTTTACATATATCTTAAGTTAATATAATAAATCTATATACACTCATGGACAAAAAAATTAGCGCAACAAAAAGGAGTCGTCAAAATGAAACAAAATTTTACATACGTAATGCCTATTTTGATATAAGTAAATGATGAGAAAATCAAAGAAAAAGGATGATTTATATTTCTGAGAAAAAGGCAAAAAACGGAGGATTTAATACCCTGTTGAAACCCCTCTAGCGCGAATGCACGATGCGATACGATCGGGCATTGATGCATACAAGTTTTGTATGATATCTTGAGACATTTCACTCCATATTTGCTGTAACCTTTCCTCTAGTTTGTTCAAACTCATGGAATGCCCAACTCACCATCCTAAATGATCCCAGATATGCTCGATTGGAGACAAATCTGGGGATCGGGTAGGTCAAGGAAAGGTAGTAACAGTGCGGAGACCGTCTTGTGACACACTTGCCATGTGAGGACGAGCATTGTCTTGTTGAAAAATGGCTCCTGGGAGACGTTGCATTAGTGGCAACACATGTGGTTGCAGGATGTCATGGACATACTGCTAGGCTGTCATTGTGCCACGGATCAATACAAGAGGTGACCGTATCTTGTAGGCAATGACACCCCATACCATCACACCAGATGTGGAAAATTGACCTCCAAGGGGCTTCTGAGGGGTTAAAGGGGAGCTATAGGTAAAATAGAGTCCGATTCAACTATTAGATCTACAGGCTTGAAATTCGGTTGATATGCCCTTTCATGGAGTAGATTCTACAAAAGAGATATTGCAACAAAAAAGGGGTTGAACATCAGGGACTTCAATTACCCTTAAACTTCCACCGGTGTCGTTTCGACACCATGATATAAAATATAAAATAAATGTAATAAAACTAAAGAATTGAAGGACTACTGTTCAGCAGGGTTTAGTTTTAGGACTTTTTAACATTATTTCATGCAATTAACATACATATTTTGACCCTTTTTTTCATACCATAAAAAACTGACGTTGGCATTATGTTTCGCGAAGCCTTTGTCACAAAACATTTCGAGTCGCAATTCTGCCAGGAACATTACTATTATAGTGGTATCCATTTTGTACCACCCCTAGTGATATATATATATCAGGATATGATGGGATATCATCAGTTTCATTTGCACTTCCTGCAGATTCTTTGCAGCCACCTTCACTCAAACTTATGTTTTCATCGGAATCTAGAACAAGAAAGCTAACTACCCTCTGATTCATTCTGAGAAAGCACTCGCAACAAATTAGCAATTTCTCATCAGGGCTTAGACCTTTTTAACGAGTCATCTTTCAAGGTGTCTGCTATGCGCAAGGTTCGAAAATCGGTTTTTTTTATGAGCAGATAAGAAATACTATGTAACGAAACACATAGACAAAACGATTTTAGTATAGCTGACTCATTTTCACTGTGAACCCAATAACATTGCATTCAAGGTCAAATAAATGGGCAATATTATTTCCGAAAGTTTGTTATACTAATGGTACCTACTTAGTGAACTATCTTTTGCTGAACGGCAGTTACTTACAATCATAAGTTGCCTTGGTGTAGGAAAGATGCCAGCGGACGTGCTAGGTATATTTAGTTAAAAAATCTATCCTAATTAACCTAGAACCCAGAAACCTTTTCACTATAGAAAATGGTTTAAAGTCGCGAAAAATTTTCAAATTCCTTGCAAAAATGAGGAAAGGAAAACAAACTAAACAGGCTCCGATGTCCAATCGATACCGACGAACGTTCGTTCAAGGGGTGTTAGAGATAAATATTCCTGTTTTTGAACTATTAGACCAACAAACTTGAAATTCAGGAGGCATATTTCTTTCATGGAGAAGAGATCCACTAAGACATAGTTTTACGAAAATAGACACCCAAGAGGGGTTACGATGGGTGTCTATATAGTGCCGTTATAGATAAATATTCCGATTTTTGAGCTATTAGACCCACATATTTGAAATTTAGCAGGTATATTCCTTTCATCGTGTAGAGACCCTCTATATAATAGGTTTTGTGAACATTGACCTCTATAAGGGGCTTGCAAGGGATTAAAGGGACGTTATAAATAAAAGAAGGTCCTGTTTTTGAACTATAAGAATAACAGACTTGAAATTCAGCAGGCATGTTCTTTTTATGAAGTAGATGTCCACTAAAAAAGGATTTTGCAAAATATAGTTACCCAAAGGGGTTTTGAGAGGTGTTAAGTGCTGTTTTCGATAAATGTTCAGGTTTTTTAACTATTAGACCTACAGATTTGAAATTTGAAAGATATGTACATTTCATGTAGTAGAGAACCACTACAAAAGAGCTTTTTTTTATAAACCTTGACCTCCAAGGGGGTTGTGAGCTGTTAAATGGCCGTTATAAACAATTATTTCCGTTTTCGAACTATTAGACCTCCAGACTTGAAGATTAGCAGGCATGTTCTTTTGATGGAGTAGAAATCTGATAAGTAGGGGGTTTGCGATATTCGACCCGCAAGGGGTTTTACGAGGGTGTTTAATATTAAAATAATTCCCTTTTAGGAATTACTAATCCTACCACTTTGCAATTTGGAAAACGTACTACTTTTGCTAATCAGAGATCAGCTTAGAAGAGGGTTTCAAAAGTCATCCCACAGGAGGGTTACGTGGGCGTTATGAATAAAAAAAATACCTTTGTTCAGCTAGTGGACATACAAACTTAAAATTTGACATATATGATTTTTTTTTGTGGAACAGATATGTGGTAATTTTTTTTGTTTAATTTGCAACTCCCTTTAAATTAACTCATTAAAAACTTTATTCTTCAATATCTATTGTTTAGTTTTCAATTCACCCGGGCGAATAACAGTTATATCAGCTAGTATTTAAATAAAATTAAAATCATATGTTATTAATAGTTAATTATTATTTTTTCTTCATTTTCATAGATAATCTTCGTGAAATAATTATTGGAATAAATTATATAGCTATTTGATTTATTATGCAGTATATTAAAAAAATAGGTTCGTTACTTTCCGTGAATGTTTTTTTTTTTACTTAAACGTGTACATCATCTATTTTACAACATTAAGTTAGACGAAGAATTAATATTCAGTGAATATACATGTCCAAGCAAAACTTGTTAACATGTGTAATTCGTTTAACATGCAAAAGCATTTGAAAGTTATTGCCTCATTATCAATAAAAATGTGCATTATAATATTAATAATAAAAAACCCATATAATGTTTCTTCATACTATAATTCTTTTTAAAGAAAATTCAATTTATATATATTATGTTAAACCTTATTTTAAACACACACACATATACAATTACTCAGGAAAATAAAACTTTCAACGAATTTAAAGCAAATATTAATCCTAAAGGAATGCAAAAGCCATACATGTGTTATAGTAAATTGGATGCCTTAAATACATTTCAAGAATTTATTGTTATAATTATTATAAATGTAAAAATTTGTGTAAATTTAAAAAATCCTATATGTTATTATTATTTTTTTAAATTTCTATATTTTTTGCAAAATAATAATAATAATAAATAAAACATCTTTTCAATCGTTAGATATTTTTTTTACGAGCTCGCAGTAATTCCATCTAACTCTTTATTGCATTGTATAATTCGTTACTTTTCCAAAGTAGCACGTGATGTCTTTAAATGTTACGCACACACAAAAATGTTAAGCGGGATTTATAACAAATGTTTGACGGAGTTCAGCCAAAAGTGGCTCTTGTACACCAATAAACATTACGCTCTCTCATTTTATAAGCGTAACTCATAATTTTGTCAGAAAATAAACTACACATTCTGAGAAAGGAGCAAAAACTTAATTTTCAAAAGTTTTGTCACGTATCTATCGAGATAAATAAAATTTGCCACTCTGATAAATTAAAGGAAATATTATGGTTAATTAATTAACGATCTGGAGTTGTGTATTTGTAACAGAGAATAAAATAAGTTATAAAATGCGCAAACTTATTAAAGCTAATACATTAATTTCTAAGTTCAAATTACGTCCTATTTAAAATAGTTGATAAGTATTTAATAAAGCATCGTCTGACTAATACATGCTCCGTTTTGCCATTTCTTAGGATTAAAAATGTAAAAATAGCATAGCAGAGAATGCACACCACAAATCAGAAGACGTCCAGGCATAGTTTTACATATTTAGAGAATCTTTTTTTAAAAACTTTATTCAAATTCTGATATTCTTTGACAATACATTAACCATATCTTTCTTTTTACGATTGAATGATTTTCAGACGTTCAAATTTGTAAAATAGGGATTTAAAATCTAAAATATGCAAAAAATTTGCTCAAAAAACAGATGAAAAATTGAAAAAGCAAGTAAACTACATCACCTTTACATTTATTTCACTTAAAAAGATAATAATAATATGATTTTATATTATCAGAGTCGAATTATACACAGTAATAGTTTATAAATTCAACATATTTGTAAAAACAAGATTCACTTAAGTTTGATAGACCCTGTTTTAATGAACAAAATGTAAATTTTGAGGCAATTATTCACTCTGAAACTGCAGTTTAAAAAGAAAAAATAATAATAACAATGCGAGAAATAAATTCCGGTTTTTGATGTTCCTGCTAGTAAGAATTTACTCAAACTCATTTCAACGACCTATCACATTTCTCACGGGAACCAAATTAAATATACATGAAATCAGGTGACGAAGGTCATTTACCTGGAGGATATTGACATTAAATGAGTGATGCTGGAATTTAGAAAGAATTTTCACTACCAAGAAGGGCAGAATTCAAACAAAACATTTAGAAACGAGGGAAAAGACTAAAAAAAAAGTAACACAGGGTGTTTAATTTCACTCCCCTTGCTTTTTGTCAGTGACAAAACGAATGGAAAAGTAAACAACTAGTTGACGTTAAGGGAAAAAGTCTCAGAAGCAAATAATCTTCACACACACACACACACACAGATGCTAGTAAAAACAGGTTAGCTCAGTAATTTCATATGCCACTAACTACGATTACTCTGTTATTTCAGTGTTTTGTGTGGGTAGAAATGTTTTTTTTTTTGGTTATATTACAAATGCAACAATTCAGTTGGAGCACAAGTGAAAAAATAAAAACCCGAGGATACTCATACATCTTGACGATATCTATAATCATAATTCTATTGTGATAATTTACGATGGATAATATTCAAAAAATACTGTATTTATTCGATTCTAAGCCGGAATTTTTTTCCAATGTTAATATTACTGAAAATCAGGTGTGATATAGAATCGAAGACTTAAAAATTCGTAGGATGGAGGAAGAGGAACAACAATTCCAGGTTCATGTATGCATTTAAAAGTTTTTAATACTGGTAAAATAAATTAATTATTCACTATTTATTAGTTCTATTTTTATTTTTATTATTTTTTTTAAAATTTCTTAAATATCGAATACCATTAAACCATTTTACACCACTTTTTATGCTTTGCACGAAATCGTGTTGAGAATTTGGGGTGTGGTTTAGAATCTATGACGGCTTGAATTTTAATAAATACGATAATATTCATAATAAAGTTTACAGTTCAGCAATAAAAAAAATTTGAAGTTTCGGAAATTATTTTACAATATACGTATTTAGATAAGGATTTAATATAATTCCTTAATTTTAATTTAACTGAGAAATCAGAGAATGTTCAAAACTGCTAATGAATAAAATTGTTCTATGCGCAATTACTATTGGAAAAATATACCTAATTTTCGCATTGCTTATAAAAGTGCACCAAAAGAAAGAAGAAATCAGCAACAGTTATTGATATTTAAAGCAGGTTTAAATATTAAAAACTGTATTGTTATTTACAAATTCATATTAAAAAACCTGAAAGTTAACTGTAATACGGTGTTCAATTTTCAGCACTCTCGATCGCTACTTAAACCCACAGATTTGTGTTGTCAGTATATTAACCTAAGTTTTGATTCTGTTATTCACGATTTTCTGATTTATGTTTTATTCCTTCACTTATTCTTAAAAAAAAATTGAGCTTAGACCTTCAAGTTGCTCATATTTTTCTCTTATTTCTTCAATATTTATTATTATTAAAATTTTGGAAGTTTTATAATTAAAATTTTTGTTATAAGAGAGGTAACACAGTTTATACACTCTGTAACGCACCAAGAAAGAATGTCCGATTGCAACGAAATTTCGTATGCAAAGACATTTGTACCGAACATGTAAATGAATTTGGTGTCCAATGAATGGTTAGCCGGGGATACAGCGCATCGGAACTGTGCTCTCAGCAGGTATCTGTAAAATGCTATTCTCAATCTATTGCATTGTGATTTAAAATATCTTTCAACGACTGAAAAAATCCCTCGCCGCAGGATTTGAGCTCATTACGAGCAACTGTCATAGTTTGAAAGAGGACGTATCATTACGCTGAAAGAGACAGGTTATGCAAATCGGAGAATCACTCGTCATATGGGTCAAAGAGAAGAGGCCATTAAAAGATGCTGGCAAGAATGGGTGCACAGTGGCAAATTTCAACGTCATGATAGTAGTGGTCGACCTAGGGCCACAGCAGATCGGAAGGACAGATTAATTGTCAGATTAGTTATCACAGCTCTTGATTCATCGTAATCAACCATCAGATGTACGACTCGCCCACGAGTGTCCACCATGACCATTCCCAGACAGCTGATAGAGCGAAATTTACGCTCGTACCGACCGCTGCGTCCCCTGCCATTTTCACGCCTGCACACTGTTCAGCTAGAATACAGTGGTGCCTGAATCGATCAGCTTGAAATCCTGCTGACTGGGGACGTATAGTATTTAGCGACGAATCCCGCTGACGATCATCGAAGACCCAGGGCAGCGTGCCGGTCCTGCTTTCACTATAGCACGCCAGACAGTCCCTCAACCAGGAATTATAGTCTGGGGTGCTTTCTTTTGACAGCCGAACCTATTTGGTTGTCATTAGAGGCCTATTTACACAGCATAACGGTAAGTCAACGACATTCTGAGTTTGCTAACGGTTTTGCTACCGTTCCTTTTGTAGTACCCTAGCATTTTTCAGCAAGATAATGCCAGACCATGTACGGAACGTGTTGCTATGAACTGTCTTACAGCTTGTCAAGCATTTCCTTGGCCATCCAAGTCGCCAGATCTTTATCCAATCTGGCACGTCTAGGATATGATGGTAAGACGACTGCATTTACCAGGGAATGTTGATGAATTGGTCCAACAATTGCAGCAAATTTGGCAAGAAATACCGCAGGAGACCATCAGGGTGATTTATCACTCTATGCCCCGTTGTATGACTGCTTGCATCCAAGCTAGAGGTGGGTCAACACTTTATTGAGCTCGTTACTTTGTAACTATGCAACTCTGAAATAAATCATTCAATTTTTCTGAAATTTTAATCATTTTTTTATTCTGTGCGTATGCTTTCTACCCATTATTTTTTGTCTCTATCGGATAACTCGTTCTTGGTGCGTCATTTTTTTTTTGTTATAGAGTGTATATTAAAATACTAATCGAATTTTATAATTCCTTCTCATAAATATCAGAGCATTTATCGAGATATGACTTAATACAGTATACGTACGTAATCAAGAGTATTAAATAGTATGCTCGTAAGAACTTCACTTTTGTCACTTAACGTTACTCTCACTTAGTATTGATCATATACGAAGTATTTACAAGATAAACGCATTACAACACTTTAATTTAAAAAAAAATATTTATAATTGGCTCTTTTGTTAAAAATTTAGATCTTGGCTAATTTGAAACCTATGTTATATAATATAATTATATAATTTTCTCTTTTTCTTTCTGTATTTTCAAAACGAAGTACTTTACATTCCTCATTATCCTTGTTGAAAAGCTATAAAAAAGACGAATATAAAAACTTAAATTGTTTCAATTGCTTAAGAATTATTAAAAGAATTCTTTCTTAAAAACTACTTCCTGGTATTCCTTTTCCTTCCTCATTATCTTACACTGAATGGCTACATGTCCCAATCAAATTTATTTTCGAAAATCTAGCATAGAAAACACTGTGATCATTTAATTCTTTTGATAAGTTCTTAAAAATTATTGAAAAATAATTAGGAATTTTATAACTATATTTATATATATCAACTCTTTAAAAAAATCATTGAATTAAAAATAAAAATGTCTTCCTCTCTATTTCAGTTGTTTTCTTTTCATTTTTATTCAAGTTATACTCGAAATATTTCTCGTATTTTCAGCGGGAAAGAGTTAGAATTATAATATATGTGGTTGTTTGTAGCAATAAAAAAAATTAAAAACCATACATCATAGATCAAATATTAGCAACTTTTCAAACAAATATAATCCCATACAAAAAAAGAAACAAAAAACATTCAGTAATAATTTTAACTGCAATATTCTTAAATTAAACAATATTTCTGAATAAATATTATCCATTTCCAAAATGCATTTCTAAAAAATGATGAGTTTTGATTATTTTAAAACTAAGAAATCCCTAGATATAAAATACCTAAAGAGTATAAAATAAGCTTATTTTCCCACAAGCCAAACCATCCTGGTGAAACAGATACAAATATTCATATATTACTAAACGTCACCCGGAATATTTTAAGACATTTTTCAGCTTAGTTTTCGCGTGCGTGTGTATTCAAAAGCGGATTTATTTCCGGACCAAAAATTTTTCCACCACTAAGAAAGTTTGCGCCAGACGCGAATAAAGAAAACAACGCCAACGAATGTCTAAAGAAAAGAAGAGAGATCTCTGGTAAAACCCAATGCAAGCAGACGAAACGGTGACTAGATACACGTTTTTGTTCTGCAAGCCAGGAAATGAAAGATTCGCCCAACACACACACTGTGTCAGTACACTATTTTACGCTTTGCTTCTTTTTCAGGGCGTGAAGTTGTAATTAAGTTCTAATGTGTTAGAATAGATGGGAATGGGAATCAACTGTGTGAACTCCTAAATGGTAATTTAATAGGTCCGAGGTCTGGCATATAGATTACATGATCCGAAAATCGTGCAGTGATCCATCCATGGCTGATTTGTAAGATATACTATAATGTGATGATGAGATTAAAAGCTTTTAAACAAATCATTGTTAGACCGGGGTATCTCAGAACCAGTATAAAATAATTTCCTGCGTGAACAAATTGTTCTAATTTTTACAGGCAAGTAATTGTATTTGAAAGTTCATGGACGAAATGTATAAAAATAGCATGAATCACATATAATGAAAACTGGGGATGGCTATTTTTAGAAGTACCTGAGATTGCCCAAATTGTGCAATTAGTTTTTTAATTAATGTTGAAACTTTAATTTTTCGTTTTCCCTATTATTTCTCGTTCCTTTTTAAATCTAGGAATAGCCATTGTTCATATCATTTATACAAGAAAATGATTTTACAATATGAAATGATTATTACTGAATTCTAAGAATTTGTTTCGAAAGAGTATATATATACATTTGTCCGTTTTTTTTAGGTTGTATACTTCATTTTGATGTTTCTATTATGCTATTTGCTCTATGTATAAAGAAATGTTATAGTGAGTGTTTATTCACCTCGCACAGTAAAGCAACACGCTAGTGAATAACGACGGATCTCGTAAATTTGAACCTAGGCCAAAAATGAGGATGACAACTGAGTAGCACCCTTCTCTCCAAACTACAACACCACACAAATAGGAGGACTTTCAGCCTGGCCAGATTTAACGTGCATCTGCACCTCTACACAGTGGGCATTCAGTGACATTAGGGCTCGAACTCATGACACCACGACTACGAGAGAGAGAGAGAGTTCATGACCATAACCACTAGACTACCGTGGCCAAGAAATATCATGAAGCACATCAGTGGGGCACACAAGGGGGGAAGGGATCCTGGGGGTCCAACCCCCCCCCTCGAAGCTCTTGATTTGATTTTTTTCCGATTGATTATAATTCTAAGTACATAGTACGTAAAATTTAATTAAGTATCTGTTATTAATGTTTAATTTTATTAATTATTGCTAATTATTTATTCAATAATTAGTTTTTTACTGGGTTTTGTTCCCGAAAATCGACAAAATCAAAAGGAGCATGATACAAGAATGGAGAACTTTCGACCCCGACCCCCCTTGAAAAATTCCTGTGTGCGCCACTGAAGCACATGCATACGTCCTATATAACTACGATCTTTTTCTGTCGAATATACAATTAACGTTGAAAGGATATTGCACTAATAACTAAACTCATATCATTATTATTATATATTGCACGA
Organism: Trichonephila clavipes; assembly: GCA_019973935.1. Classification (NCBI taxonomy): domain Eukaryota; kingdom Metazoa; phylum Arthropoda; class Arachnida; order Araneae; family Nephilidae; genus Trichonephila; species Trichonephila clavipes. Next base: position 6,597 of record BMAU01019283.1, on the reverse strand, counting down.
AAACAAAGAAAATATAACACAATTATTATGATAGATTTTACATTAATGAAAATAATCTAAAATTATAAAGAAAAAATAGGTAGAAAGTTCTAAAATCTCAACAAGATTTTAAGCTCTTAGTGTTTACTGAGCTTATTAAACTAACTTCTAGAAAACAATAGGTAAAAATTTTCTTTGCAATCTTTCTGAAACATACACACACACACAACACACAACTTATTATAATTATTTAGAGTATTCTAAGCATTAAAGATGGTTGTACTTTTTTCAGTTTCTTTTTCCTATTATACAATTTGTCATTTACATAAACGAGAGTCACCAAAATATATTCTCTGCATTTACAATTACACAATTCTACGTTTTTTGTTTGTTTGTTTTTTACTAATGTAATTTAAAATAATTATTTACTTTTTCCTGATTCAAGTTCCAGACGGCTTGGATATTTGAGTTGAAATGTATAATCTCCTGGAAACTTGCTCCTCATTTACGAAATGGTTTTAAATAAGGCTTTAAATAAATGTGAATCCTTTATCTGCATGTTGTTGAATATGAGTCAGAATCTAACTTATTCAAAAAATTAAAAAATATCTAAATTGCTCTGCATATTTTTATTTTAGAAGAAATTTAGAGAAACATTGAGTTCATTACACAAATCACGCAAATAATCCATTTGATTCATTTTTTTTTATCTATTTTAAGAATAATATGAATAAAAATGTAACTATTTCTCATTCTATATATTTCCAGATACGTTTATGTACATTACTTTGCCGTAGTTTAAAAAGAAATGGTTACTTTGTATTCTTCACACCATACATTTCCATTACTTGGAAACATTTTTAAAATAGCTTTCGATGTCATTTCCTTCATAATATAATCTTGATTCTTTCTTCCTATACTTTTTTCCACTAGAATTCTAGAAGTTTGATGCTTATATGTCGACATCGCCTTTCATCTGTTTTTCTCCCAACGCGTGTACTATTTCCTTACGAGTAAACATTTTTCCTTCTTCATTGTTCAACTCGACATCCAATTTCTAGAAAGTGTTTACAACTCTTTTGCCCAATAACTGAGCTTAATAGAATAAAAAATAAGCCCACTGTTATGGTACCTTTATTTTTAAAAACACATTGTGTGTGTGTGTGTGTGTGTGTGTGTGTGTGTGTGTGTGTGTGTGTGTGTGTGTGTGTGTGTGTGTGTGTGTGTGTGTGTGTGTGTGTGTGTGTGTGTGTGTGTGTGTGTGTGTATTGTTTGTTATTGATATTAAATACCACAATGTTTAAACTTGTCTTCCAGGGCCAAATGATACGTTATGCGCGTTGAAATTAAATAAAATAAGTTAAAACAATTAAAAGAGAAATGAACTGAGAATATGTGACAAATGACACTTAATCATAATTTACAACCACGTTCACTGTCTTGTTCGCTAATGTAGTCTTAGAACAATTCAGTTTTACAGAAATTATTTAAAATTTTATTCGCTTGGTGATTTTTTTTATCACAAACAGAAAAAAAAAACAAATATTCTTGGCAGTTACATCATTACTTGCACTGTTGATAATGTATCTTACGACAAATAACACTTTCATTATTTTTATTAAAATATTTTCATTCATGTAAATATTTTCCGCTTCAATAAAATACAAAACATCAGTATCTGAAATTTCAAATCTAGTAGTTTAGAAAGGCAGTCCAGCCTTTTTAAGAAAAAAGTTTTCAAAATAATGCGGAAATATATGAACACTGCAATTAGTAAGTTTAATTTCAAGACAAAACATGGTGCCAAAAGAATCTCAGAAAAAGGAAAACCACTCCTATTGTTCTCTGGAGCAATTTTTTCCCCTATTACCTGAATTTATATGTGATAAGAAATCCGTAAAGTATATCTGAATATAGCATCAGTTTATTTAATTGCAAAACAGTTGTAAATCTGGTATCATTGTCTGCTGTGTTGTGTTGTGACCTCTTTAAAATATATCACCTTTAATTGACTTCATTCTTGGCATGTTTTGGGGTCAAGCTATTAGTTGCTCTGGGATTGACCTGTGTTTATTTTAATTATTTATTTCATTTCACTGGCTTCCAAAAATTAATGAAAAATCAGGAAACGTGCTATTGAATTGAGTAATTTTCATAAAAATTGCGGAGTACATCTTAAAAGATATGCTGCATCAGAATATACGATACGCAAATTAGTAAAGCTGTAATCTTTTATCATCATTGAGCACAAAATCAGGAACAGATTTTAAAAACTTTTATATTTTCCGCTAGTAAGAGCTACTTAATGAAATTTTGATATACTTCAACTTTTTTAGACAGGAATCATCAGCGTAAGTTATCTAAAGAATTTTTAAAAACACAAGTATATTTTACTAACATTAAATTTAAGAGGATAGTAACACTTTTTTATAAAATTAGATAAACTGTACAGTATTACTTGATTTTACTCTACAATATAGTTACTCAGTAATGTATTAGTTACAAACATAAATGTATTTTTAGTTTGTTTTTTGTTGTTGTTGGTTTTTTTTACATTTAAGAGAATAAAGTTTATAACTATTTTTTTATAGATTTTTAAGGCAACTAATAATCTTGTACAAATTCTGTCATTATATTTTATGATTTTTTAAGAGAGGTGGGGGAACTAGTCCCCCCCCCGTGTTATTCTATTCTGCTTCAATTACTAAATCAATAGTGAAAATAAATTATTTTAAATAATATAAATTAAACAATATAATACAAATTTTAGACTGTTTTCCAAGTCAATTCCAGTTACAGTTTAATATTACTATAATTAAAATTAGTTATTTTTATTTAAAAAGTTTTTTTCTACTTTCAGTAGTATTGTGAAATGTTCCGCAACTGTTATTTATCCATTTCATGTTAATAATTTCGTAATCACTCTAAGCAATGTTCTCAATATTTGCATTATAACCTACTTTTTAAATTATGTATTTCATTTGATTTTTTAGCACTGCTTGTGTTTTTGCAAATTTCATTGTTGTCATAGAAACTATATAATTTCATCATCGACTTGTTTTCTGTTCTTAACTTTCAGCTTTTTGACCCATTTATGAAATGCATTTAAATGAATTTTTATACTAGCTAAAACCAAAACTCCAAAAAAAAAAAAAAAAAGGATTAGATCCAGAAAGAGAGCATGGCTAGTTAAACGTATCTTATTCCAACGTACTAAGTGAACAAGGTAGTCGAATGATCATGGTCCTGTGACCGGCCTATTGGAGTCACGGGTTTGAAACCTAGTGCCACCAAAGACTAGCCTCTTAAAGAGGCAGATGCACGTTTAATTTGTTGAGACTCAAAGTCCTTTTGTTGGAATGGTGTGTAAATTTGGGAAAGGAAGTTGTTAGCTCAGATGTGTGTGCCATCCTCGTCACTTGATCGTGATCCTTAATTACGAAGTTCATCACCTAAAGCCCTCGTGTTGCTTCCCAGTGGGACGTTTATCAAAATCACACAAATCAGTCTAACGCATTTGAGTTTCTTAAATTATATATTCATTAAAAAGAAATAACCAAGATCAAAATGATATTTATGTACATTAACGTTAATGAATAACTATTTAAATTTCTTCTATTTCTCGTTTATTGTGTGCTATCATTTCTCTTTATATCTCTTTCTTTTATCCTCTTATTTTATAAAACATTTGGTATTTTTAAACCATGCATTTTTTTTTCTAAATCAAACAAGCATATTTAATGTACACATTTTGTATTTCCATTTCATGAATCATATTTTTAAAACTTATGTAAGACATTTCAATTTACTGAGCTTCAAAAAATTATATTCTATGCAGTTTTTAACGGGGTAGGTTCACAAATATTGACAATAAGTAACATTTTTTTTTATTTTTACATTTTTATGAAATATTAACTTTTAAGCTTCTAATTGCGTAAAAAGTAATTTATTCTACGTACAGTTGAAGTATTTTTAATAATTTTTAAATATGTCTTACCATTTGTCAATGTCTGAGTACCCCCCCCCTCCCACTTATGCCAAAACAAACTTGCGTGTACATTGCAAGTTTAACAATGTTACTCTTTTTATCATTGTTTAAAATGCTATGAAAGGAAACTTCTGGCAAAAGAAATTAGATTAATTTAATCATTACTCTCTACTTTGAATATATATTTGAAGTATGAAAGGGGGGTTGTAATTTCATTCAAGAAAGAAATGAATCTAATGAAACTTTGAAAGGGGTGAGAGAGAGAGAGAGAGAGAGAGAGAGAGAGAGAGAGAAAGTGTATAAAAATAAGAATACATTCAAGTCATATGAGCTGGATTGCATCAAAGATGTGTACCGAAATTTAGAAAATCAAGATATAGCCCAATGGATGCAAAATTTTAACGACAATATCATGTAATGATCCCTGTTTCCCAAAAAGATGTTTTTGTCTGAAAAGTTAACTGGAGTGTGTTGGAAGAGCTATCGGCCCTTATTATTAAGGGAACATCACTAAAGGACATATTCTTTGAGCATTAGAGATATTTCCATGATTTTACATGGCCCGAGCAATGGAAGGATTTAATTGAGGGAGATTACAAAGAGGAAATTATGCTATTTTGGGAAAAAATGAAAGGTGAAAAGAAAGCAAATAATTTTTTTTTAACTTTCTAATAGGGTTGTGGATTGACAATTTCCATTGCAGACCTAGCACAATCCACCGGAGCTAATACAACTTTTTAGTACGGCGCCAAATAGAAGAATACAACAAATTTCCAAAACATATATAGTTTTGACGTCTAATTTCTTTCACAAAGAGAGGCACCTGAACTCTGAAGATGCGAAATTGTACTAGGAATTAAATTTTGCCCAGAGTACCCAAACCAAACAGGCACTCTAGGTATGTTTAACATCCTACGCAGCCAATCGGCAGAGAACCTGTCGATTTCCTGCATCATGAAAATCCTCCGACTTGGGCTAGTGTCGAACTTGCAAACTGGGACGTACAAGGTCAGCGCCTGACTAGCTCAGTCACCCAGCCGACTGCAAACGAAATATATATTAGAGTATAATGTAATGAAAAGTATATATCCAGTAACTCAAGCTATGTGGTGCTGGCTTGCTCTAAAAATACAAATTTCTTAATAAAATCTAATTTTCTCAAAAATGTTTTTTTAATCATATAAAGAGTGTTTTTTTCCAGGTATAGAAGTTTAAGTTGGCATTACTTTCCAAGATGGCGACCGATTTAACAGCTGTCAAGTGATTTATTCTCAGTTTGGTTTGGCAATTTATCAAAACGATCATCAAGCAAGGCGTAGATTCGTCGAATGGGCCCAAAACGAGATTGCCGTTGTTCCCGATTTTCATAAGCGAATTTTCTTTAGCGATGAAGCGCACTTCTGGTTGAATGGCTACGTCAACAAACAAAACTGCCGCATTTCGAGTGAAGCTAATCCACAAGTGTATGTCGAAACACCGTTACATCCAGAAAAACTGACTGTTTGGTGCGCTTTATGGGCTGGTGGAATCATTGGTCCGTACTTCTTCAAAAACGATGAAGGCCACAATGTTACAGTCAATGGTGATCGGTATAGAGCCATGATTACTAACTTTTTCATTCCTGAATTGAACAATCATGATGTCCAGGAGCTGTGGTTCCAACAAGACGGCGCAACATGTCATACAGCTTGTGCCACAATCGATTTATTGAAATACACGTTTGGTGACCGCCTAATTTCACCTTTTGTACCTGTGAATTGGCCTCCAAGATCTCGTGATTTAACACCGCTAGACTATTTTCTGTGAGGCTATGTAAAGTCATTGGTCTATTCGGATAAGCCACAAACGCTTGACCATTTGGAAGACATTCGCCATGTTATTGCCGATATACGGCCACAAATGTTGGAAAAAGTCATCGAAAATTGGACGTCCAGATTGGACTACATCCAAGCCAGCCGTGGCAGTCCTATGCCATAAATCATATTTAAAATGTAATGTCACAAGATTATCTTTAGAATAAAAAAAATTCATGTTAATTGAATAATACATAGTTGTTTTATTGCAATTTAAAGTTCTATACCTCTAAAAAAACACCCTTTATAAATAGCACATTCCTTTCCTAAACTACGATATTTTACAGGCTATAATATTGCATATCTTATAAAATGGTATTATATTACGCACACTTTAACTCAGAAACTTTTTCAAAAATGTTATCCAGACTTAACTGATAGGATTAAAAATATTTTGAGATTTCAATATTTTTGAAGAGAAAAAGTCCGGCATGTGCAAATAATCATTTTAAAAGAATTTAAATAGTGTTATCAGAATAAAAATCTCTGGTTAAAGTAAGTAATACAGTTCAAAAAACGTTCAGTAAGAAACTTGGAGTATTTTATGCAAGAAAATATTTATAAATGTTTCTTAAAAATGTCTATTTTGAACATTACTGGAAAACAGATTGCGTTTCGTCAAATTACCCAATTGATGTTTTGTTCGATTTATTAACATTATTCCCAATAAATGCATATAATATATAAATAGATCTGCTTAATAGCTTTTTTAAAAGCTCTCAAAAATATTATTAATACATTTTTTTTCCAAAATTAATCTCACATTTTAACTCATTT